>JAQFVV010006516.1:602500-1013269 GCA_028023455.1 Epiperipatus broadwayi | reverse complement strand
GGGGAACCTATAATGCTAGAAGTCTTCGGCCCATACATTATGATTAGCTAATAGTTTAATTAATATTTTAATATAAATCTTATATTAACAATTTTTACTTATAGAATTTATGAAAATTGTAATAGAAGAATGAAAGTATGTAAAACCAAAGTAAAATTTAAAAATAAAAATATGAAGAAAATTAAAGTAAAATTCAAAGAGTTGAGTAGAGAGAAGTTTAAAATAAATTATCTTAAAGGAAGTATAGATTTTATAAAAGATATTGGAAAAGCCAAAGTTAGACTTAAAGTTATAGATGGAATGATAAATAATATTGATTTTCTTAGAGAGAAGATTGACAAAGAAAGAGATGTGAGTAAAGCAAAAGTAAAATTTAGAAGAATGGGTAAAAAAGATATTTGATCTGAATCTTGGTAGAAGGATGATTGATGAGGAAAAAGAAATTGGCAAAGCCAAAATTAAACTTAAAATAAGAAGTGAGGATGTGATTAATAAAGATTTTCTTCGAGAAAATATAGCTAAGGAAAGAGATTTAAGTAAATCTAAAGTTAAACTGAAAAGAATTAATATAGAATAGGATAATATTAATGGTGTAAAACAAAATGATTTTCAAGAATTCTTTAATGTTGAAGTTGTATCATATCCATCTGATTTGCGATTTTTAAAGAATTATTTAGAAAATTTGAATGAATACCATTCAAAATTGCCCAGAGAATTGTTTTTAATTGAATGTAGAACAAGTGAAGTAAAATAAAGACTTACTCAAGTCGATGGTGTTTATCAAGATAGTCAAAGGAAAGGTAATAGATTATCTGATAAAATAGCAACTGTTATTGATAAAGTTAAAAATAATGTTAGTGCTTATGATCAAGTTAGTATTTACATAAAGGATATAGAGGCAGAATTTAAGGAGTTCATAGTAAAATCTTTAGATGCTGATCCCAAAATTATTTTAAAGCAATTGAATTATACCAAAACGTTATATAAAAATCTTGTAAATCAAAGCAAACTTTTTCACAGAGTTCAACAAATTGGAAATTAAAAGGCACTTTTGATTATTATTTTTTTTAAAGAAAACTTGGACAAAGATCTAGATGATCTGAAAGATAGATATGAACAAATGAATATGGTTATTAATAAGAAAATTACTATTCTTTACACCATGTTAGTCCTTAGAAAGATTACAAATTTGAGAGGTATTTTTTTCCAATATCTCATAATTCATTAGTTATTTGCAAAGACATTTTTTCCCCAGTAGATTAGGGGGTATTGCAAATATAGATAAATCTATCTATATTTTAAAAATCATTTGTTGTTATTAAAAAAAAATCTCTTTGATTTGATGTTTATATATATGGAGTATTATTATTGTTTATTGTTATCAGTTATATTTATAGTTGTTTTGGATATATTATTTTATTTACTAGTTAATGATACATCGCTGTGAATATTTAATTATTAAAGATAAATAAAGACATATAAATTGTTGATTATATAAAAAAATTATTTTATTTGCAGTGATTATTAAAAAAATGCAATATTATTATTTATATATATATATATTTTTAAAGCTGTCAAATAAATTTTCAATTTAATATTTTTTTATATATATGCTTGATATTTTTTTTTTAATGTTAATTGTTTAAAAGAAAACATATGTAACAATGGTTTTCAAAACAGCATTTGCTGGCACGCGGAGAACAACAACAGCAACAAAAAAGAGGCCATGATTATTATTAAGATAGTAATAAAACAAACTGAAGGATAAAAATTTGTTGTATTTTATTTTTTTTTTTCTTTGAAATTGCCATTCTTAAGAATAGTGGAATAAGATAAATTTTTGTAATCAATACATAAACATGACTGGCTAATATATATATATATTGCAGCCAAGGGGCTGCGCTGTTTTCTTTCATTTATTCCAAAGCAGTTTAAAAAGAAAAACTAAGGAAATTTCAACACATGAATTTCAACACATCTGAAGCCGAAATTTGATATAGCTATCTGGAATCTATAATGGTCAATCTAATAATAATCTGGAGGTAACTAAAAGTGATTAATACATTGGATTCAACATGTCAATTTTTTTTTTCAAGGAGAGAAATTTAAAAAGGAAAAATGAAGTATATATGTGCATTTGGAAACTAATAATTTTTTTTCTAACATGACATTTCTTCAATTCAATTTGGCTCTAGAATGCATTCTAATATTAAATGGATAAAGAAATAAAACAATGGAATAAGTTGACTTTTGAAAGAAAAATAAACAAGTGAACTTTGAAAGGTAGTAAATAATTTTATATATATATATGATATAGAAATATATTTTTGAGACCGATATTTTTTTTTTTTTCACTTTTACTTTTCATTATAAAAATAAAACGTTTTTATAAATATCATTCGATTCAATTCAAGCGTTTTGTTTTATAACAGCAATAACTGTTTAACAGGTGTCAAAATTAACACTTAAGTAATTTAAAATCTTAAAGAATGACATATAGGTTTGGGTTGCATATGAGTTGTTATGTATATTTTAATAAATGAAATTTATATTGGCAAAATTTTATTATAAAAATTTTTTATTATTAATTTATCTATTTTCATTTTTTTTAAACTTCATATGATAATTCTTATGCAGACCAAAACAATAATTTATATATATTTGCTGTATATAATTTTTTTTTTTTTGAATATTTGAAAAATATAAATATGGATTTGTATTTATATTAATACCTACTTGTTAAGCACAGATATGTCTTTATCTATTTAATATATATATATACTTATTGTAAGTATATATTGTGCCATTACAATTTGGTCACTAGCCAAATTTATAGTAATGTGCATGTAGAAAAGGTCAAACAAAATCATCATCACAATTTTATATAACCATAAAGGAAGTTGTAGGACATCCAAGTTTAAACCCTACAAGGTCCAGTTCTAAAAGCTTTAAACAGAGAAAGAATGGGTCAACAATTACATGCTTTACTTGTTTGTGTGTTGATAGAAAGGTAATACACACATTTAAACTATTTAATATTTAAATTTCCTGTTAAAAGCAAAGTTATAATGCATACATATAGGCAATGTATGTGTAAATTATTTAATTGTTTTATATTTCAAATATTCAACATTTTAACTTTCTTTAAAACTAAGCTATGCTTGATCAATTCTAACATTTTATTCTATACTTCTATTTTGCTTTTCTTTAATTATAAGTGGGATTTAAAAGTTACAGACTTAATTAAATAATTGGGTTATAATTACTAAGCTAGCAATTATAGTATTTAAGGTTAGTTTATGAATGATTTGAAAGAATGAAGGATGTGTGTACATTACATACAAAATTTTACATTTCCTAAATATTGAAAGAAAAGGAAGTATTAAATCTGTTAAATTATTTTTTTTGTACAATTTTTTTTTGTTAAAACAGGAAATCTGTTTAATCAGATATCGATCTTTGTAGTAAATTTTTTGTAAATGATTGTCACTTTGGAGCTATAATTTTTGAAATTGTCTTATCAAGATCTAAAGAAGGAAGCTCAAAGATTTGAAGTGTTACCTGGATGTTAAAAAGAAAGAAAAAACAAAAGAAAGGAAATCAGAATTGAGTCTATTTTTTTTTTTAAAACAAAAGTGTCTGGAAAAAGGATTAAACTTTTCAGTTGAAAAATACTTTGGTTGAAAATAAATTAGAGATCTAATTAAAACAACTTTGTCCAAAAATAGCAAGTGATGCTATCTCTGATTGGTTAAGTTAGCTAAAAATTGGATATAAAAAGCTGTCTTAGATTATTATTATTGTGATTGATTTAGATTATTAAACTATCCAATTGAATGCTGAAAATATAAAAAAATGGCTTGCTAGAAAAATTATATGTGTGTCCCATCGGTCCCGGACCATCTGGAGGAAGCTGCACATCACATAGGAAAGAAAAGATGTGTCTAAAATAATATTCTACACCTTTCAACTGACCAGATAAATAAGATGTTTTTAGTAGAAGGAAGAAAGCATTCACCTGCATTCAAAGAAGATGAATTAATCTACTGATAAATATTAATCATCAAGTCCAATTAATTGTTACAACAACTGATTTTAAACTCAAGAAAATTTATAAATGTGAAAACAACTGCTGTATTTCATCCACATGCTTGACAGGAAGAGAAGAAAAATTAATATAATGATTTCCAAATTGTCCACTAAAGCAAATAACCTCAATAGAGTCATCATCATTAAATAGTTATACACCTCAAGAAAGAGATTGTTCCCAGTAAAACGGAAATGGTAACTGCAGAAATATAAACCTTATACAAGACAAGTTTGAACCCTTGGAAATTCGCCACAAACAAAAGATCGGTAATATGACTTTTTATATCTATTTTCTTTATGATATCAGTCTTAATAAACATTTTAGCAATAAAGTGGTATATTTTATTTAAAGAACTTTTAAAGACTATTCAGATCAATTAAAAACAAGAATGTCTTACTAAAAATAACTTTGAGCTTCATAAATTATCTTGAATGTATCAAAATTATATGTTTATTAATTTTACAGTTATGAAATATGAATATGTAAAACAATTTTTTTTTATGGTATTATGATTTTAGTTTTAACTAATATATTATTATTTTGGTTTTAAATAATATTTTGTTATCATGGGATAAAACACGCACATACATAATAATATTTTTATATGTGTATAATTGGAAGTGAATGTGGAATAATGAGTAGTATTAGAATATTAGATCATTTTGTTTCAAGTTCAGTATAGATTTCAGCGCTTGGAAGGGAGGGGGAGAAAATAATTTAAAACTTGTTTCTAAAACTTGCTCTTTCAATTTTACTAACATTTTTTTTTACATTCTATTTACATGTTGGATTTTTAGGTATGTGTGCTAATGAGCAGATAATATTTTTTTTTCTCTTGAAATATTTTTCTCATGGAGTGAAAATCATGGTTAATGTGACGTCCAACTTAATACAAAATACATTTGAAGGGAAAGGGGGAAGAACTTAAAATTAATCTGAGGATTGTTATATAACCAATTATTATTATTATTATTCATGTCAATTTTCATATTTATCTAGAAATTTTTCTGTATATGTTAGAAATGTAGTAATAAATATTAGTTTGTTTTATTAAACGAGGCGTATATATTTCATTAAGTATAGTCTTTGTTAAGTGTGATTATTCATCATCATCAATGGTTAAATATTAATTATTTAAGATATAAGTAAGTATGCTAAAATTAAGCAATAATTATGCATTTCTTTATAAAATTAGTTTTATGTTTAGGCTTAGTCCTAGAGCTGTAGTTGAAACCCTTGTCATTATCATTATTATTATCATCATCATCATCATCATCAACGTTTTAATTAATGAGCTGTTTAACTGTTTAAAGGCCATAAATAAATATTGATTTTATAATATTTAGTGATTTCTTAGTATTATTATAACCACATCCCATCATCTATTTCATGCAAGGATGAGTGAATTGCCATCCTAAATTAGTTATATATAATCTGAGCTAGTGAACTTATAAAAATATTGAAACACATTTGTTATGTTAAGATCTGAGAAATGATTTATGTTCAATGAATTCCACTGTGGTTTAAAGATGTTTTACTTTTATCTAACTATTAGTGCTTATAGTGATATGGCTCAAAAAGCAAAATCTCTCATTTTATTAGAAATAAAGTACCAAAAGGGATTCAAACCCGGTACATGTGAAAGGTTATTAGATATAACCGTGTCTAGATTCAGATAATCTAGTGGCGCCCTGCTAGACCATATTCACTTAGTATTTGTTTAAACATGCACTTAACATCAAACCAAGAAATGAAAGGGGATAAGATCTACTGCCTGTATACCTGAGTTATATTTTATTGAATTACTAGTGTACTCACTTCACGTGATTTCCATATAATACATTGCTATAATACTGGTTATTAACAATTTCCCTACAATGGCTTATAATTGTTGATATTTGAACTCCTTTACTCAGATATAATAATATCTTTTGATCATCTTTTAATTTTTGAACCTTTACTTAGTTATTTTTATTTGAACTCATTTATTTTGTTACAATATATATATTTATTATTTGGGTTTGTATTTAAAACTTATTTAAAACATTGATATTACCTAAAATTAAACCATAATATAGAAATAAAGGATGTACTATTTGTTTTATAAGTAATGCCTTTGTAAGTTATTTAACCCTTTTCCCGCCTCTTACGAGGCCTCTTGTCGACATCTGATGTCACTCTAACTCTGCCAGTTCTTATGCTAAAATATTCGTTTGACAGGTATCGATTAGGTTTTTAAAAGTTCTGTAAGATGGTGCCCTCTTCCGAATTATTTTACAAGTAAAAAATAAAAAAAAACACATTTAAACCTAAACAAAGAAAGAACATTGTCAGTCATTGGTTGTCAGTGAGCTCTCAGCCGAAAAAGACATTCTGATTGGCTGGAAAGAACAAAGAAACCGCCTGATCAAAGAAAATAAAGAAAAACGCTGAGATTTTAATTTCAAATGCAATTTTAAGTATTAAAAAAATATAATTTGAGAAATTAAACTAATTTTTTAAAAAATATACCAAAAAAACAAAATTATTTTCGAAAAATATTGAAGATTTTAGTAAAAATATTTAAGATTTAGCAAAAAGAAATCTTTACTTTTCAATAACGTAACATTGAAAAAAAGCGTTTGCGTCACCACTTTTTTGTTTAGACATTCACTTTATATTTGCCGAAATTGAATATATTTTATAATAAATAAATAACAATTTATTTTTGAAAGAACTTTCGTTCTCTTTCAATACCCTGAAAAATTAGTAATATACTTTTTATAAACGTATCTGAGTTGAATTTAATATTATAGGCGAATATGTTTTAACAATAGGCTTTGTCTTCAGTTTGTGAGTTGGCCAATTAAAAGATTTGATTTTTACCTCATACAACCAATAATATAATTAGCGGTTTAAGGGTTAAAAGAGTATTAATATTTTATTCTTATTTTTCTTTTAATGCCAGATTCATTATGAAATTAATTGAATTCACAATTTAATAGAGGATAACTTCATATTTCACTTATTGTTTAGTCTTTAGGCCACTTACACATATTCTTATTCATTCATATGCTTAGATATACATAAATTTACTTATTGGATGTGTATATTGGATTTAATAGAATTCTCTTTGTTTCTGATATATATTTGATTAGTTAGTCATATCAACCTTGAGAATAAATTATAATGATAGATCTCATTGCTTTGTATGATTTTAGATTTATTTCATGTATAGCTAGTTGGAAGGGCATATAAACAATTTATTTAAATATAACTGGAATAATTTTATCTTTCTTCATTTGAATTATACAATTTATTATATTAGGCTTTCTCAACAATTGGATTCATTTAGATTACATATATTCCATTACATTTATCATCCAATGTTTGAATCATTATTTTCTTCTCATATATTAATGTTCCATTACATTTGATGTATAATATGTTTATATGATATATTTTCCATTACATTTGACATGACAACGTGGTCAGCATGATATGTTTATATACATATCATATAATTTCCATTACATTTGGCTTTCCTAATGTTTGGAGCCTTCTTTCTTCAATTTAAATGGAATGCAGCATTTATGTTCCATTACATTTTGGCATCTCAAAGTTAGGGGCCTAGTTAACTAATGATTATTGTTGCAAAAGTTCATATGTTTATTTTCATTTGAGATCATATATGCATACATTCCATTACAATATATATATTCCATCATATCGTTAAATACAATAGTATTATATTAAAACTTGATTAAATACCAAATTTATTGCGTTAAGGTTTCAAATGCTCAATGTGGTTTTCTGCAATAGTAAATTGCCAAACTCTGGAACTCAAAATAACTGGATTATGGGTCCAGCCTCGTCACTTCCAGTGCTCAGACTTTTTATGTACTCCCAATCAATAAATTATCCGATTATTTTTTTTTATAGTTCCAATTAAACATTATTAATATTATTCACATGCAGATTAGGTCTCCATTTTACACAAAATAAAGTGTGTATATATATAGACTTCAATAGCATTTTAATTATTTTCTAGTGTATTATTAATTATTTTCGCTTTAATGTGCTCTATTATTTATGTACAACAATTTTTTTAAAAAAATAACCTTACTATTTTAATTGCATTATAAAATAAATAACAGTATTTACTTTTTAAAGAATAATAAATGATTGTTTTGAATAGCTTTGAAAAGTATTATTTTAATTTGTTTATTATAATAAGATTCTTTAAGCACACACACGCATTATGTAAGTTAATGAATGAATGAATTTGGTATTATATTTTAATTAAATTACTTAGGAAAACAGCCATATCTGATCGCTAACCGTCAGAAATCCAGAGCACATTACAATCCGTAAATAATTCAGAAATGGATGAAACTGGACAAACCACTAGACAATTTGGAGACTTATTCTCTGTTTCACCAACTTTATATGACTGATGATAAATTTTGCAAAGGCGCAGATCTCTAGTACAATTAAGATACAACTTACATTAGGGCGAAAGGACAATATCTATCTCCCTTATTGTCTACCAAGCTTTATAAAATCAATGCCAAATACTGACACTGCTTTTAAATATATATGCTATAATATATTAAAATTTTTGCAATGCATTATCAAAAAAGATTATTTCCCAGTTTTGTGTAATGAAAACAGAGGCATTTTGCTGCATTCTATTTTTTTAAAATTTATATAATATATTGAACTACACATTATAAGCAAAAATAATATAACCAGCTATATATTGGTTAATCCAAGTTAGATTTGCATTTGGATAAACTCTAGATCAAAAATCTCAGATGATCATAAGATAATTACCAGGATTATTTTAATGGTAATACTTTGTAGAAGCAAAAATCAATTTTAAGTTAGTATTTAATTTAGTACTTGAAATCAGCTAATCACTTTACAATATTGCCTTTACTATAATGCAAGTAAAAATTATTTAATTATCTACACATTTGCATAGTATATTAAAAACTACATCAATTGTACCTAAGAGAAGTGCATTTTAGAGTTAAATCAACATAAATTGTGAATAATATGATACCAATGGTAAATCCTGTGAGAGATGAAGATCTTGGGATAAGCTACTAATATTAATCTTTTACATTTAGGGCTATAATGCAAAAAGTATTTTTGTCAATGTTACATTTCTTATTTTTCATGATTTTTTACTAATCACATAAGTTATCAATATTTTACATCTATTCTGGTTAAATTTATGTTTGACAATTCTACTTTCCAAATACTTTTATTGGCAGTTATTTAAAAAAAACTTCTATGGTTTCCTAGAGATTCAATGAGTTATTTTGCAGGAAAGTATATCCAGATACAAATTATTCTTAGAAAACTGTCTATGAAATAATCCATAAACCTTTATGCAAGTTAAATCATAATTTACTAATTCAAGTCAGATTTATTTTCAAATAAATAAATAGTATTAATAAATAAATGATTAAATAATTTTTGTTTTATAATTTTAAAATGCACAAGCAATAAAAGCAAAAATGGCATATAAATTATTCCATACAAGTTTGTATACAGGAAAAAAAAAAATCCAATTCAGAAACATAAAAGGAATCAGTAAACTCCAATATTGTTTATCAAGAAAATAAATGAATTACTTTGTAAATGAATAAATAATATTTATAACAAATAAATATTATTTATAAATGAATAAATAAATGATTTAATTTATTCTAAAATACAAGCTCATCTCAACTTTGGACAATATGCTTTATCAACAAATTAAAATTTAATTCATCTTCCAAAACTTTATCTACATATTTTTTTTTATTTCATTTCATTTAATCTTCTGTATTATTTGTTTTGTGTACCCTGCAACATTTTTTTTGTTCATTACTTCAATAGATGCCTTTCTATGTCATTTTTGAAATTTCTAGCTTATGTTTATTTGTAAATTATTAATACAGTGCAGTATTTATTTCTATGACTATATTTTAACAATTAATAATTATTTTTTTGTGATAATAGCATATAAGACTGAGCATCTCTAATTATTTTCATTATTATAAAATAACTCTAATTTATGAATACATATATTTTATATAAGATAAAAATATTTTGAAGTAAGTTTTTATTTAATAATTTTATTTACCATACAATTTTTATTACTATGTTAACTTTTTATTTTCTGTTTTTTTTTTTTTTTTGCTTGCTGCATTTAAATATCACACAATTATTTACACTTTTTATCTGCTAAAATAGTTATTACAATAAATAAGAGCCATGCCTTGACTTTAATCTATTACTGAGTTTCAGTTTTGTTGTAAGTCGTAATCTATTAAAAAAGAAAGATACACTTATACATTATTTTGAAATAATTAATATTAACTAAAATGTAAATATATTGTAAGTGATGCATAGTAAATACTTTCTAGAACTCTCTATATGCACTGCAATGACTGATTTATAAATTTTCTGTGTAGTTTTAGAGAAATGGCTATGGAAACAAAATTCCTAGATTTAAGCTCAACTTGTTATTTCCAGTACTTCAGTGTTATATAATCTCTTATGAAACTGAACATTTGATCACTAGTTGATTTATAAAGGAGGAAATAAATAGTATATATCTTTTTTATTTTAGCTAAGTAACAGATAAAATTTAATATGCTGGCTTCACAGTGAAATGTGCCAATGATTTGATTATCTAATTCATTGCTATGTTTATTTATTGAAACAGTAAGATTCGCATTCGAATCTTAAGTTTCACCTTTTTCTATCGTCTCTCACTCACCACTCTATTTTACCCAAATTTAGATTTTTTTGGTATCAAATTGTGTGTGTAGCAATATTAAAATGTATAAATATATGTATAATTCACCATAAACACACACACACGTTTCGATAAATTTAAAGCAATAAATAAAAATAAATATGTAATTTGTATTTCTCTTTTAATTATATAAAAATATATAATTTTAACAATTTATTTTAAATTATAAAGTTCGTTATTTATTGCTGTGTTTAAATTTCATATCGAATAATAATTTTAGAAATCTGATTATAATTTAAGTAAAAGCAAAAATAATTATATATTCTTTTTTGTTTTTGAAATTTTAAAAGTAATGATCGGTGAGAGATAATAGATTAATTAAAAAGAAAAATTCCCTAAAATCTTTAATTACAAAATGTAAATGTAAAAAATAAACTTGAACAATAGAAATGCAGCTTTCTATATAAATTAAATGTACAAGAATGCATAGATTCTCCTCGGGGCAAATGAGTGGATCCAAAAATAAAATCGAACAAAAGTAAAAAGATAAGATCAAAGAAAGGAGGACATTTTGAATTTTCTCAGAACTTTAGTTAAACTTTAGCTGTGCTCTTGATCAGTTGAGAGTCTCCAGAAGTCATAAATTAATTTACCTACCATAGTATGGTCGAGTAGAAAGCACCCAGACTATTTTCCTCCTGGAGATGGTCTATTGTATGCTGAACCTTCCCATTGCCCTCCATAATATCAACCAAGAAGATCTGCTACTCAAACAATTAGAAATTTGTGCTGCTGTTAAAATCAATGAATAATATAAATGCTGGAAAGAACTGCTACTTTTAAAATCATGAACAATTTGCTACTGAATCTGAAAACTTTTCATAAAACAGGTATCTGTACCCAAGCCCTAGAGTACTCTAAATAATATCACGCTATAGCTCACTATCTATATAATTTGTAAAAATCTAATTTGTAAAACTATGAATTTAATTATTAATTTATTATATAAATTTCTTTAATAATCTAGCTTGCCTAATTCTATCTTTTCATGGGTATGTATTTCAAACTTTACATTTTTTTTTATTTAATTATAGCATGCTCATAAGATTTCCGATCGGACCTCGCCAAATTAAAATATAGATTTAATCAAGATGGGTGCCATTTTGTCTAGCCACCTATTAATATATTTTGTTATATACCCCTGTTGGCTGGTCAGCTCGGAAATCTCCATAATTTTCTAAATGCAAATCCATGATTGCTTGAAACAGTGGATGTGTGTCCTGCAAATCCTCATTAATATTTATTTCTATAAATTACTTAATATTTTCATAAATCGACACACATTCAATGCTTCATTTATTGTAATGCAGGGGTCTACTACTTAGCACATGGCTGACATATTAGTTATTAATACTCACCCAGCTTACCTATTGTTTTATATTTTATTAAGTTTTAAGTAATAATTTCGAAAATGGCATTTCTTTGAAAGTCAAAAACGTTCTTTATTAAATGTTGATGATGTAGGGCCGAGTTATAAAATATATTTATATCTTAACAGAATAGTCTGTAGATTATACATGTGTTACATTTTGGAGATGCGATGACCTATTATAAGCCTTGGATATTCTGGGATTCTATAGGATTGAAATTAATCCCAGTCGTCCTACACAAGCAGACAAATAAATGTTCCCATAGGACTTGACGACTGTCACGCAGCCAGGAAGGAATCGTGGCATGAACCACTTGCCCCTGGTTATGCTTATGTGACACCTTATCTCTTTGGGCCTATGGAAAATGCCAGCCCATTGTTATAAACTCATTCACAGCTTCGCAGTCTCAATATACTGCCACCCTCATATCGCCTTTTTAGACATACCACATGTTTCTTCTTATTAAGTCTATTATTCAATATAACTCCATATCTGCATTAGTGACATAATTCACTCTCAAATAAATGTCTGTCCATAGTAATTAATAAATATCTTCTTTAATTAAATAAATATGTATCCACCATTACTATTATTAATTATACTTTAGATGCTTGCATTGCAAATATATAAATCCCGAAGGCATGCTCGTGAAATACTGGCTCAAGAATTTAGGTAGCTAGATTACATCAGCCACATACATGTATCTTTTTGTAAAATAAAACAGTATTGGAAATACTGCTACTGAGATTTTAAATATAATAAAATATTGTTAATTAAATGATTTAGTATAAAATGTTTTAAATAAATAATTTCAAACTATATGTCTGCTGTTACATTTTTATTTATTCGATACTCATTCAATATAATATGTCCTCGATTCTGTAAAATATAAATGCTTAATACTAGTGTTATTATTGGCTAACTCGAAAATAAATTCTTGAATCTCTTGCATCTCCCTGATCATCGTGCCTAAAGAAGTATTTACTAATGTAGCATCAGATGCGTTGTTTCATAGATTGTATTGTGGAACCGATAAACTATGTTCAAACTCAGTACTATGGGTGGCTTCGCTACCTAGATGGTGCTGCAGTTCTGTGTAGTGGTCGAATTCTGCACTATGTTAATGAATCACACGTTTCTGACCGTTACATTATCAAAGTAAATATTTGATTTTCTGGTGTCAAAGTTTTATTATTTAATATGCAAAGTATTTATCTGAAGCCACCAAATGTAAATTATATTATCCTTGTAGTCAGTTGTTAATTAAAGATAACTTATTGCATGTTACAACTTTTGAAATAACTTTACTCAAAATTCTCAGTTTATATGTATCTATCTTATTATAAACTGCTATTTAGGATGACAGTCATAACCATAAACTGGCTATAGCTTTTATTTATGACAATTTTGAAAATTGTATAATTTCAGTGTTTGATTATATAGTGCATAAAACTAAACTAGAGATTATAGTAAATTAAATGATATCTACAAATGTTGAATAGTTACATTATACCTCCCTCTTTCTCCAATATTTAGTCGGTGCTGATGAAAAGAATAAACTAAAAAATATCTTATTGTGACAGATGTTTTGATTCAAACATGTCTTTATCAAGTGGTTTTTGGAGCTAAAACATCTAATTCAATTATGTACTTAGAAAGAATTAAAGAATATTTAAATTAGAAAATCATGATAATTTAAATTTGGGATATTTTTTTTTATTTTGCCGGTTTATTTGGTGAAATCCTGTTTGAATCAAAACATGTGTCATTGTGAGACATTTGTCTATTTAACTCTTTGCTTTAGTACAATTGAAAATTTTTTTTATAAAACAACTATTTGGCTAGAGTGTTTAATATTAATAGGTGTCATTTAACACACCTATACATGTTAGTTATTTTTTAATCATTAAAAAAATCTTTTTTTCTCATAGACATTGATTTGCAAAGTTTTTTTCTTTATAAAAGTACAATGAAAATGATATATATATAAGTAACTGAAACGATGATCAAAATTGTTATTTTTTGAGATTAATTTCCAACAGAGAATAAAACATATTCTCATAGAAATAATTAATACATTCTTCCAGAAAAAAAGAATTCCAGTCACTTAGAATAGTAATAATATTTAAAGATTTTCAATAAATTAGTAAAATATGACAATATTTATTAAGCTCTAGATGAAGTTTTTTAAATGTTGAAAAGTGCCAGTGCTTGAAGATCTTAATAGATATATAAAAATCTTATTGTTATAATTCTGACAATACTAATAAAGTTTAACAGTTATCATCATCATCATTTATTAAACTTACACTTTTTACCCTCCAATATTTTCGACACTTAATACCAATTTATTCAATAATTTCAGAAAAAAGCAAAAATTAAATATCTTAAATGGAAATGTAAATTGTTGGCTATTTAAAAAAACATCTTAAGCTATTAATATTAACCATTTTATTTTATATAATAAATTGTTTTTCTCTTCACTAGTAAAAATTGTAGTTATAAATATGCATTTTCGCTTTAAATAGTGAAGCTATAATTATACTATAATGTATAATAAGTCTGCTTAGCGCTTTCGAGATTTAATGTTGGAATCTCATACTCATAGCTTTGTGAATAAAGACTGTTGTGATTAAAAGTTTTTAAAAAGTTAATTATTTATTTAAATAAATTTGAAATCTGCTAAATTATTTATTCAAAGAAGTTTTTCTGATTATATAAACCGAGACTTGGAAATGAAAAAAAACTAGCTTTGTCAATTTGTATTTAAATTGTTAAAAACAATAATGTGTTGTGATGCATTGTAACTTGTCCTTATATGGAATCAGAAATCTCTCAGCCATTATGCCCAGAAAACCTGTTAACCACTTTACCTTCCCTTTTCATTCCCTGCCCTATGTTTTTCCATTTTCTTCTCTATCATGCTTCATCCCATTTCCACAATGTAAACTTTATCAACCCCATAGCCCTTTATATCTAAATCCTCCTTATCTTTTCCCAAACCCAGCATAAAAACCAATAACCCACTTTCTGTTTAATCAAGTTTTGTTTATATTTATTCTTCCACAACTTCATTATTTAATACATTGTACAGGCTTAAACCTGCATTTATATGTGTAATATATGCAGGATTTGAATTCAGACTTTCACATGACCCACTACTCTCAGTGCCATCTCATATTGCTGACCCACCTGATCACACACATGTTGAAAAGATAAATCACCAATATATGTATTTCATGCTAAACCAGCAATCATCAGTTGGTCTAGATTACTACCCTCACACATATATACAATCAGTGCTCAGATTTATATTAAGATAACCAATTTTCATACTTTAATGGACAGGTCATGTGAAAGTCTGAGTTCGAATCCCACATATATTACATCTATAAATGCAGGTTTAAGCCTGTACAATGTATTAATTTATATAAATAGGTGTAAAAGGTCTGCCCATCCCTCGCATATGTATGTATGTATAAATGGATTATTCTCCTGTACATGAGGGGTCAGAATGACTAATATGTCAACATAGGTAGGATGACAATTTTGGCACTAACAAGAGCTTTGAACATTCCATCATCAGATTTTCAATGAAATGGAAGGCTGAAGAGTTGTGAATTGGAATAGTTTGAAGCCTGTCCATTAAAGTATGAAGATTGACTATCTTAATATACAGCTGAGCACTGGTTGTATATATGTGTGAGGATAGTAATCTAGACCAACTGATGATTGCTGGTTTAGCATGAAATATGTATATTCGTCATTATGTGTGTGATCAGGTGGGTCAGCAATATGAGATGGCACTGAGAGTAGTGGGTTGTGTGAAAGTTTGAGTTCGAACTTCATTATTTGTAACTTCTCTATACACTAGTACCACCTAGTGAAAACTTTAGTAATAAATGGCTGCTACTGTTTTAATAGCTTGTGAAAGCATAATAAATGATGATCATGTGATATTTAAATTGCTCTACCCATTAGATAACTTGACTATGAAAGCACTTTTTTTTTCTATTACTTATACTATAATTTAAATTCCAATTTTAATATTTTATAAATCTTCAACAATAAATATCTTAAATAAAAAGAATAAAATTTAGTATAATTTTTAAAACCAAAATGCATTAGAATAAAAAAAAAATTACATGCAGCAAATGAATATATTACAACTTAAAATGAAATGAGAACAATTTATTCATAGGAAAATAAATGCATTGTTTGTTAAAATATTTGTATAGTTAAATTTACTATCTATTTATCTTATACTATTATCAATTTTCAATACATTTGGGACAAAACGTCTGATATATAAGACTTTCTTTATTTGTCCCTTCTGAGTTGAAATTCTTTTTAAAAACTTTTGAGAACTGTGATACTTGTAATTAAGTTTAATATAAAATATATTTGTTCACTTTAAATACTAACATACATATTTAGTTATACTGGAGTTTTTTTAAAATATATATATAATTTATCAAAAGTTTCATAAGAAAATAAATGTTTATGAAATATAAGATAGTTTGAAATAGAATGTGTAAAATTTTATGTGATATAATTTAAATATAAAATGAATATGAAATGGAGAGTGAAATTTGTGAACCAATGTATACATTTTGTTTACCACATTGCATGTAAATATCTTTAAAAAAAGAATTTTTACTGTGTCATTTAGCTGTTATCATAGAAGTTTTTATGCTGTATAATTATGTATTAATCATTAAAATTATATATAAAAGATCTCAATTATAAAATTATATGCATAGAAAAAAAGTTATAGAATAAAAAATAAATAGAACAAATTATTTCTGCAATTTTAATTTTTTAAATAATTATTACTAATACTCAATTGAAATTTATCATCTATTTTATTATAGATTAGAAATTAGAATTGGCAAATTAAATTTAATCAAATCTGAGAAAAATGTATAATGTGTAGGAGTAAATTTTAAATTTTATTCCAAAATTATTAACTGTGCTTGGAACTTCATAGGAGTATTTTTTTCCTAATAAAAGTAGTTATGAAAATTACAATTTTAAAAATAAATGTAATACTGTTTAATGAGCCTAATGCCCTGTGTCATTTGGTGCAGTGATAGAGTTGTAGATCTGGATCTCTTGAAGTGTAAGAATTGTAATCTGATCATGCATATCCTATATTTAAACTTCTTATGAACTCTCAAACAATAAATTATTTGATTATTATTATTATTATTATTATTATTATTATTATTATTATTATTATTATTATTATTATTATTATTATTATTATTATTATTATTATTATTATTATTATTATTATTATTATTATTATTATTATTATTATTATTATTATTATTATTATTATTATTATTATTATTATTATTATTATTATTATTATTATTATTATTATTATTATTATTATTATGTTTTAAAGGTAACTTTATTCAAAAACAAGTGGTTACATTGGTTGTTGATTCAACATAGTGTTATACATAGGTTTACACAGTTATTACATTACAGTCTGTATGTTTGATTAGAGTCTCTTTGCACTTAAAAATTGTCTTTTTAGAACTTAGATAGTGGCTTTCACAATGTTTTAGATTTTTCAACACTTTATGAAATATTTATTATTATTATTATTATTATTATTATTATTATTATTATTATTATTATTATTATTATTATTATTATTATTATTATTATTATTATTATTATTATTATTATTATTATTATTATTATTATTATTATTATTATTATTATTATTATTATTATTATTATTATCTTTCAAAAGGACTTTATTGAATATAACAAGAAAAGGTTACATTTATAACTATTTTACCACATGCAGATGAATTGAAGTCAGTATAAATAAGTTGAAAACTGTAATTGGGGAGGGGGTTAACAAAGACAAAGGATATGCATGTGGTTTACAAATTTGAGTTTACATTATTTTCTTTAAAATATATACATCCAATTACTTTTGTGCACTTGTAAAGCTCTTAGTTCTGTTTTTTATTAGTCTTTTTTTTTTTCTATAATTTTGAGCGCTGTTGTAATATTGACCAAGTGGCTGTGTACATCTTTTGGGATACAATTTTTTCATCCTTAAGCGGAGCTGTTCCATTTTGTTCCAGAATGTGTTTGGACTTCTTCTTGGATTATTGTTGTACATGAAGGAGCATCTTGTACACCATAGTGAAACAATATAAAAGTACTTGCTCGAATATGTGGGTAGCTACCCTTAATAAATGATTGTAAAAGGATTTGAATGTCACAATTTCTTTGTTTGTACAATGATGGTATGGATGAACGAATATTATCAAATACTGGGCAGGCAAAAAGAAAATGTTCTTGTGTCTCAGTTTCTCTATGACACAACCAGCATATGTCTTCTGTATTTATGTAATGCCTTCTATATCTACAAAAGTGTAATGTTGGCAATGCTTCAAGATTTAATTTGAGTAGGAAATCATAATATTTGGGTTCTAATAACCAGAATTTAAATTTTCGGGTTAGTTGTCTATTATTAATGTTTAAAATTGGTTTTTTATCATTTAGGGGAGAGCAAATTATCTGGTATACATCCCAATATTTAAATTTATCTTGCGGTGGTGAAAAAATAATATTTGGAATGTTAAGAATTAGTGTAAGCAAGGTTTTCCAATATCCATTGTTTGGTGGTGGTTTATCTGTTGGGGTAATCTTGAAGAACACTTTCATGTATGGAAATAAATAAGTACATGCAGAAATGAGATTTAATGTCTTTTGAATGTTAAAAATATGTAATGAATGTAGTCCTAAACCATTTTGTATTAGAGGAGCTTGAATACGTTTTAGTGAAACTGAAACAATCTTTTTCCCCACAGCAACTTTCTACATAACGAGTTTATTTTACTAGTAAAAGATTTAGTGTATAGTATTATTGGAGAATAGTATGTGATTCGAGTCATAATTAATAGATTAAACAGGGATACTTTTGAATACAGTGAAAGGTAAGATTTTGATAGTGAATCAATTATATTTTCTATTTTATTTTTAATTTTGTCTTGTATTTGTCGACGCATTTCTAGATTGCTCAAATAGAAGGGGAATCCCACAAAAGAGCTGGGTTTTCCTTTAAAATGTTGTGTGTGAAATTGTCCCGTATATATTGACCATGCAGAAGATTTTTCCATGTTAAACTCCAGCTTGTATTTATTAGTGTATGAATTAAGAATTTTCAATAGAGTTGGGATCTGTTTTTTAGAAGTTAAAAAAATCGAGACATCATCCATGTAGGCAATACAGGAGATGTTTGCTTTTAGACCGGGTATGTATATGCCTGATAATTCTTTTTCTATCATATTCAGTAAGGGATTGATATAGAAAGTAAAAAAAAGAGCACTTAGTGGTGAACCTTGTGGAATTGAACAGTAAGGTACAAAAGAGGGGGAATTCTTACCATTAAGTGTAATATGTATTTCTCGACTTAATAGAAGATTGGTTACTAAATATATTAAGGATCTTGGTATTGTTGTGTCTGCTAATGCTTCAACAAGGAGTTCAATTGGAATCATATCAAATGCTGATTTTATATCCAGTTGGATTACAACTGGACTATATTTTTTATTATTTCTGACAGAATCAATAACTGTTTTGAATAGAAAGGCTGCTTGCATTGTAGACGAGCCTTTCTTAGCAAACTGCATTTTAGATAGTATAGGTATGATATAGGGTTCTATTTTGTCTTTAATGATTGACTCCAACAGTTTGATACCCAGAGGGCTCATTGATATGGGCCTTAGATTGTTTAGTGTGGTTATTTTTTCATGTGTTTTGGTAAATGGTACTAGTAAAATAGGGTATAATCCATGTATATGATGGATCTTTTTTTGTTAGAAAGTTTGCTAGATTACACAGATACTGAGCAGTAAAATTTTCTAAATGCTTGAATACAAAGCAAGGTATACCATGCATTCCTGGGTGACTGGAGTTTGGGGTTGATGCTAATTTTTGTATAAAGTCTTTGGGAGTAAATACTATATTTTTTTCTGGCTCACCGAGAAAAAATGGTGCAGGGCTGAATTTTTTCTTCTCTTGAAGTTTGGATTTGAAATGTGTGTAGAGGGGTAGCAACATATTGTAACCAGAAATTATATCTTCTTGTATTTTAATTGCTGTCGGTATGCGAGTTGATGGCTTTTGTCCCAGTGCCCAGCGAATATAGTGTCTGGACCATGTGTGTGTCTGTGTCAAAAAGAGTTTTCTTTTTTTAATTGCCAGGTATTCTTTAAGTTCTTCAGAGACTGATTTATAAAGTTTCTTCAGTGCAATCACATTTGAACAGCCTTGTTTATTTGTAGTACTGTTTGTGATTCTTTTGTGTGTTTCATCTACAAGAGCTAGAAGCCTTGAAGGGGCTGGGGTAGCCCTTGTTATGACATCAATTGTATATGAAATAATGTTAACAAAAGCAATCCATGTTTGCACTGGATCCATTTCAATGTCTTGAAGTTTGAAGAGATATATATATATTTCTGAGAATAAATATTCTGGGGTTCGACATGGAAGAAGCACTCTAATTGTGTTTCCAATAGATGTTATTGATCTGTTTATAAAATCATTCTTTAGTGAAACAATAATTGCAGAATGATCTGATAATGATGAGTTTTTTATTGTTAGGCTGATCATGTGATGTAACACTGGTGAGTAGAAGACCAGGTCAATTAATGATGAAAACCTGCCATTATTAAATGTTACTGAATTCTGTGGGAGATAGCCTTCTCCACTCATGAGTAGTGGTATGGCTAGTAAGTGCAACCATTTTGTGACAAACTCATTGTATGACATGTTGAAATCACCAAGTAAAATTAATGGATGTGATGAGGATGCTATTTTGGAATTTATAATTTGAATGACTTTATTAATTACTGTGTGATTTGGAGGTAAATAAACAAATGCTACATTCAATGTAACTGTTTTATCATATAGTGTTATAATTAATATGTGTGCATCTATATATATTATTTTGAATGAATAGAAGGGGCAGGTTTTCATTACTACTACTCCTGTTCCTGCTGAGGGTGAAAATGATGCTTGGGAGAATGCTGAGTATCCTTGATTATTAAGATAGTTAGATGGATTAATCTGAGATTTATTATAAATTTTTGTTTCGAGTAACCCTAGCAAATGAGGTTGTATAATTTCAAGCCATTTTATTAATTGATAGTTTTTTTCCCGGTGAGTTTAATCCACGGATGTTTAATGACGCTATTTTTATATTCATTATAGTTTCACTCAATAAAAACAGAACACACCTGATGTAGTAATTAGATTATAATTTTATATAGTTTAGATAACTTGCACAAATTATGACAAAGAATTTTTATGTCTGGAGGTTCTACTTCCTCCCTCCTGTGATAATTTTTGCACATTTGCTTTTTTATTGGTGCTAAGGTCTTCATCTGAAGTGTATTCAAACTCGGTATCCGTTGAACTCATATTTGCTTTTCTTATTTTTTTTTTATGATCTAATGTCTGGGGCATATCATCTTCACTAAGATCAATAGGCACTGCTGCATTTTTTCTACGTTTGCTTCGCGGTCTGCCTGGTTTTCGGTTGGCAGTGTCATTTATTTTCGGGTCTGTAGGTGGCAAGCAAGGCACTAGATAGTCTATAATATCTTGCGAAGTTTTGTTAAGGGGTGTTTTTGATTGTTTGTGATTTTGGCAATCACTTTTTAATAATTCTTGTTGAGATGGGCTATTTTCTTGTAACACTGGTTTATCCTCGTCATTCCGTGATTGATTTTCGGGTAAAATTGATTCACTTTCGTCATTTACTGATTGCTCTCTGGTGATGTATAGATCGTCTGTTACATCGTCATTAATTGGATTATTTTGATAGCAAATTGTAGTTGATTCACTTATCGGTTGAGGAGTGAAATCTGTGTTATTTACTGGCGCATTTCCACATTGATGACTTGCGGTTGCTCTCATATCACAGTGTTTACATTTAAGTTTTGGGCATGCATTTATAATATGCCCTCGTTGTTTGCAGTGAAAACATTGCGGTTTAAGTCCATGAATTATTAAGAGTAGCGTCGCTTCGTGATCGGTTATAAGAGTGGGAATATCATTTGGATTTACGTTTTGATTTAATTTAACTTTAAAATGATAACTGTTTCCATAGATCGGTATCGGAGTTCCTTTTAAATATATAGGTTGAAAGGCAACAACAACTCCGAACGGTTGCATTAATTTATTGAGGTCATTTATTGTATAGTTAAAGTACGTATTTTTGATTGTGCCGGTAATAAAATTTTCTCTATATTGGTTAACTTTTACTAAAGCATATTTCCCTAACGTTTTAATTGTTTTATCAAATTTGTTTTTTTGTTCTTCGCTATAGAATTCAATAGCAAGATAGCGAGGATTTGGGTGATCTGCTATGCGTAATATAGAATCCCATAAATTATTTGTGCTTAATTCTTCGTATAGCAAATCCTTAGGAAATCTATACAGCGAACAATTTATATCTGTAATTGCAAGTATAACAGACCGGTCAGTAAAGAAACGTTTAAACGACATAAACAGGTCACGTGGGATGGTCGTATTAAAGCGTTCAGAAATTTTTAATAGACTTTCATTAGTCCAGATCTCTTCTTCTATTACGTTAACTGGTAATGGGTCAGATTCTGAAATCACATCTAGTTTCATTAGATCATTTATTGTTGAACGACGAAATCTTGAAACTGGAGCTTGATTTTTTCCCACGTTCTGAGGAAAATCTCCTTTTTTAGTGGATGCTTTGATTGCGTCAGCATAAGAAATGCTTGCTGCGTTCAAAGAGATCGCCATATTGAAGTAAAAAAAAACCGCTTGCACACAAATTCCTCGTCGGAGGAGTTTTCTTAAGTTTAAAAAACTATATATATTGAATATTGGGTTGCTTAGAGACAATACGGTTTATTTTAAATAAAAATTTTTTTAGTTTTATTATTACTAGAAATATATAATATATCCTACCGATATCTACGATCATCAAACCAGCTGGCGCATGCGCACTCTCTCTATTATTATTATTATTATTATTATTATTATTATTATTATTATTATTATTATTATTATTATTATTATTATTATTATTATTATTATTATTATTATTATTATTATTATTATTATTATTATTATTATTATTATTATTATTATTATTATTATTATTATTATTATTATTATTATTATTATTATTATTATTATTATTATTATTATTATTATTATTATTATTATTATTATTATTATTTGTTTAACTAGTATAGATAATTTAAATGAAGAATGTCACAGGAACCAACCCTTCATCCATATCATTGTTGTTAATTTTTTTGACAGCTTAACAATTAACAAAATCTCACAAAAGAACCTTTAGAGATTCCTATCAAGAAATAGATTCTCCAGAGGCTTTATGTAGCAACCATATGATTGTCATGAAACAATATATGCACATATTTATGTTTAAACATTAAATTAAACATAACTCTATACATAATTGATTATTAATGAAAGTGATTATAATTGATTATTAATTTAATTAATTGCCAAGTTCCTATTAACTGATATATTAAGTTTACTTTGAATTTTCAACAATGTTGATGAAGGTATACTTATAAACATAAGAGATCCAAAAATAGGTGAACTCATTTTATTCTTGACCATTTGTTCAACATTTAGAGTTCTTTTAATTTCATAGTCTGAGGGACTGTGATTTGCTCCTTCATTTATATTTTAGATACTCAATTTTCAAACTTTAAATTACCTACAATGTTGTCTTGCTTTATAAAGTATAAAATATTGATCAATTTTAAACAAAACTTATAATAAATAATGTCAATATCAAATAAAATTTATTTTCAACATCAAAATACCTTTTCATTCCTTATCAAGATGTCTTCTTGTAATCTTTTAACTGGGAATGTTTTTAAAGCAGTTTTTGGTTCCAAATGTGGAATTTTTTTAAAACATGTTTTCATTACATACATACTAAATTGTATATACTAAATATTTATAATTGTAATTCTAATGTTTTGAAATAAAGAATCAAAAAAATATTGTAATATTTCAAAGTGTAAAAAAAAGATCAGTAAAATATTTGACACATTAAATTATAGATAGATATGTAATTAAAATTTTAACATTTTGAAATATTTGTACTTATGAAATAAATAATTAATACATGCATATATATATATGGAATAAAAAATGAAATATTTATACTTATAAAATAAGTAATTGATATATATGGAATAAAAATATATCTAAATAGTGAATATATACTGACATGCCAACTTGATTCTCCTGAAGTTGGGAAGAAAATGAAAGATTTTATTTCACTATTGTACTTACTAATTAGAAAAAAAAATCAAGATTGCTCTCTGATTGGAGCTGCCATCTACAAAAAGTTATAAAAGAACAAAGTACTGTAAATGTATTGATGAACAAATCTTTAAAAATTAGAGATTCAAGTTAAACATTATGAAGAAAAAACATTAAAGTTTTTATGGACATAAACTGTGAATAGCATATATTATTTAACTGTGTCAGTACAAGGTTCTTTGGCCATATTTGAAGAAAGGTTGTGATGCACTATGGCTTCTCCTTTCTCAGAGTTGGGAATCTCTCAGCATTACTATGCCAAGAGAAACCTGTTAGCCATCTTCCCTTTCCACCCCCTGCCATGTTTTCTTATATTCTTCTCTATCCTGCTCCATCATATTTCCACAACATTACTTTTGTTCACTCCATGACTTTTATATATAAATCCATATTATCTTTTCCTAAACCCAGCATAAAAACCCCAAACCCACTTTCTGTATAATCACTTTGTTTATATTTATTCTCCACAATTCATTATTTGTATCCTTTCTGCTAGTAAGCATTTACATTCAATTAATATATGCCTAATATTTTCCATGCCTACCTTACATAACTTGGGGACTAAATCATCCACATTTCTCCATTAATGTGTATATTCTCTTGTTGCTTACAATCCTGTTTGAGACTTAAACAATAAAATTACTTCTCTTGATATTATCAACTCACACCCAATATTCTTCTAACTTCTATATATATTTAAATTCTTTTTAGTCTCCATAGTAGTTTTTCATCTCTCCAACTCATTATTTTTTATTAATACATCTATTCATCTATCTCATTTTTTTGCCACTATAACATTCAGCAATTCTCCTAACAGAATCATCCCAACTTTTGTAAAAATATACTGACATAAAGACTTTATCCAAATCTTTTGCACACCATACTACCTTTGTCACCCATCTGTTGCCTGACCTTTACTCATAAACTAACTAAATACTATTTTTGCTGTTCTCTTATTATCAATAAATTGCAATCTACCAATCATTTTCATTTTGCTTTTTGCATCTTTCATATAAAAATTTGATCATCCAATTTCTCCTTGAGCTGCCCTCTTTGGCATTCACACATCTGCAACTAATGCCTGTTTTTTTTTACTTCTCTTTGTACTTTTTCTAAATAATCAAACACATCTTTACTAACACATAACCCATTATTACCATAAGTTAACTATGCTACTGGCATTCCCTTCCATACAATTTTTCAACAATAATGTTATAATTTCTTTATCAGTCCCTTTCTTTTTTTTTGCTTCATTTATCAATTTTTTCTCCCATTCATTCAAGAAATTTTTTTGATTATGTGATGTGGTGCACTGTGGCTTTTCCTTTATCAGAGTCAGGAATCTCTCAGCCACTATATCCAGCAAAACCTGTGCTAACTTATCTTCTCTTCAAATTTCCCACCCTTTCTGCCCTGCTCTATTTTATTTCCAGAACATAATCTTTGTCAACTCTATGGCCTTTATGCATAAATCCCTCTTATCTTTTCCCAAACCCAGCATAAAAAGAACTCACTTTTTGTATAATCACTTTGTTTATACCCCCACAACTTCATTATTTACACCCTTTCTGCTTGTAGGCATTTACATTCAATTAACAGATGCTTAATATTTTTCATGCCTTTCTTACATAACTTGCAGACTAAATCACCCATATTTTTTAATTTATGTTCAGATTCCCTTGTTGCTAAACATCCTGTTCAAGCCTTAAACAGTAAACTACTCTCTTTGTTATTATCAAAAATTAACTCACTCCTAATATTCTGTTTACTTTTATATATATTTAAACTCTTTTTACTCTCCATACTAGTTTTCCATCTCTCCAACTCTCTATTTTTTATGAATGCATCCTATCCCATTCCTTGCCACTATAACACTCATAAATTTTACTAACACAATCATCGCACCTTTTGTATAAGTATATTGACATAAAATCTTTATCCAAATCTTCTGCATATCATATAACCTTTCTTATCTATATTGTTGCCTGACCTTTACTCATAACTCAATTAAAAACTATTTTGGCTCTTCTCTTATTATTCATAAATTGGAATCTACCAAACATATTCAATTTGCTTTTTGCATCTCTCATATAAAAACTTCACCAAACCATTTCTCCTTAAATTTTTTCCTTTGCCATCCACATATCTGTATCTAATGCATGTCTTTCTACTTCTCTTTGTCTGTTTTCTAAGTAATTTAACACCCCTTTACTAACACATAATGCATCATTACCATACATTAACCCTGCTACTGCTCCTCTCATACAGTTCTAGCTACATCATATTTATTGTATGAAAACACTGTTAATTTTTTTATTAGCCCCCTTTTTTCCCTGCTTCATTTAATATTTTTTTCTCCCATTCATCCAAGCAATTTCTTTGATAACTTAAGATGATTTCCAAATAGTTTTACCTATTCACTACATTTAACTTTATATCTCCAATACAAACTCTTTCTCTTCTCTTTTTCCAGCATTTATCATCATTACTTTTGATTTTCCTTCACTAATTTTAATCCCCATCCATTTGCATACCCTTTTGGATGTTTTCTGCATAACTTCCATATCTTCCCTATTTTCTCTACATAATAAGATATCATTAGCAAATAAAAGATCTGGTAATGTATATACTTCCTTGCCACCTATTATGGTATCTCTATTCTTCTTCCTAGTCTTCTATTATCCTCTCCATTTTCTATCAAATAAACCAAAAACAAAATAAGTGACATAGGGCATCCTTGCTTTAGTCCCACACCATTTTTAACTTTAACTAATTCTATATTTCCTAATTGATGCATATAGTAATTAGTTTCATATAATCTCTTAATAAGATCCACTATACTACATTTATTCCCAAATTTACTAAACTTTCTATAAAAACCATATATAAGTGTTTACCTATATTCCTACCTTCTTGCATTTCTCTCACTATATTATTTTTTCCACCCACTTTGCAACCCTTCCAGCCACCATATATGCAAAAAACTTTATATAACACTGACATTACCACTAACGGCCTATAATTGTTTAACTTTCTATGATCCTTATCCTTTCCTTGAAATGGTAGCCTTACTCTGGTATTATTCCAGCAATATGGAAATTATCTCTTCTGTACCATATTAAAACATGATAATAGATTTACTTTGGCACTATTTCCTAAATTCCACACCATCTCTGCTACCCTTCCATCTAAATTTCTTGCATTTCCACTTCTCAATTTCTTTTCTGCTTCTTTGAATTCATTTTTTGTAAACCTAGTATTTCCATTATTATATGCTTTCATGTTTTTTATCACTCTGTCCTTCATATCTACCATCTTTTTTATACTCATTTAAGATTGTCTCTAATTCTTTTTTACACCTACACTCTATTTCCTTATCATCTAGTAATACTATTTCTTTATCCACTATATTCCTTCTTTTAATATATTTCCAAATTTTTTTACTCCCATCTCTTCCACTTTTATTAATATCCTCCAACAATTTATTATTTAATTTCATTCTATCTCTATAATTATTTAGTTTAGTCAATTTTTTTTTAATAAATATTTTTCCCATTTAATATTAACATCTTTTTCACTTTATGTGTTTTTAATAGCACATTTATATTCTCTGCATGCTTTTTTCTCTCTTTTATACTTTTATTAACTCACTTTTCTA
This sequence comes from Epiperipatus broadwayi, assembly GCA_028023455.1. Classification (NCBI taxonomy): domain Eukaryota; kingdom Metazoa; phylum Onychophora; class Udeonychophora; order Euonychophora; family Peripatidae; genus Epiperipatus; species Epiperipatus broadwayi. Next base: position 984,968 of record JAQFVV010006516.1, on the reverse strand, counting down.
TTACTTTTATTCATCTGAATATTCTCACTTAAAACCCTATTTGCCACTTTTTCTACTTCACACCAATTCTTATATTCATCTCAACAATCTTTTCTGTGATTTCTTCTACTTTTATCTTATATTCTTCTAACTTGTTTTTATCATTAACTCTTCATCACATCTTTCACTATCCTTTCTAATTTTATTATTATTTCCCCATCATGTTACTAACAATTTCTATTATAAAAGAAATTATGATCACTATTATATACCCTCTCTCTTCATTATCAAACACTTTAATTTTCCATACTTTATTTATTCCCTCTGTCTCTATTAACGCATAATCTATTGTGTGAAATATATTATTTCTAGACCAGATGTATTGTCCCTCATAAATATGTGATAAATTTCTAATGCCCAAATTCACTAACAAAAATTCTTCAAAAGCTGTCCATTCTTGTTATCCACAGCATAAATTTCTTCAATATGCCCATTCATATCCCCTATAACCATTATTTTCTTTGCCTTTTTTTTAAAACTCTGTATATCCTTAATGAGGCATTCATATATGCTACTGTTCCACTCCATTATAGTTTGAATATCTCCAGTGGTAATACATTATAGCCACCATCCATTCTCGTCTTTCTAAACTTATCTCAAACCACAAATGTTCTTGACCCTTAACGGTATTTAAATATTTTTTGGACATAACTCATATCACCATCCCTTTTTTCTTTTCTATTTATAGTCTGCCATATCAAGTCCTCTAGTACAGAGGTCTTCAACCTTTTCACACCTGCAGACCAGTAAAAATAAGGATAAGGTTCCGCGGACCAGCAAAAATAAGGATAAGATTTCTCAGACCAGCAGAAGTCTATAGATAAATTTTCTTAAAGATAAGCATAATTGTTATAACTGATCAAAACAACAATGTTAAATATATAAGATAAAGTTTTATATATATATATGGAGTTTATATAATAAAAAACTTTTTTTAAAATTTTTTTAGAAAAGTAATAAAAAATGTAATTCTACCTCTCCCCCCTCATAAACATCTGTGATAACTAGAAAAAGAAATTAATTTATGAATGATTGATTAGATTTTGTTTTCGTTCTGTTTTCTTTTTTTTTTAATTGGGTAAAAATGAGATAAATAAAAATTGGCTATATTAATTAAAAGTTTAAACTCTTATTATTTATTACTACAAACTTTTTACTGCCCGTCTAGCAAGCGGACCTGCAGAAAAGTTCCGCAGCCCGGTGCCGGGCCGCGCACGGAACAAGGGTTGAAGAACACTGCTCTAGTATAGGGTTTTTTTCTCTTAGATGTGTTTCTACTACTGCTAATACATTAAGCTCTTCATTTTAAACTGCTTTGTTTAATTTCAACTTTTTTCTGGTCTCCTACCACATTGCATATTTAAATATCCAATTTTAACAATTTCTTCTTTTCTTACTCCCCGTTTATAAATTCTTTTGACTTTTTCTTCTTAATTACATTTGTAAGTAAGTTGCTTACCATTAATTTTACAGACTCATTCCCTCTCCACATCTACATTTATATCTAAATCACCCACCCTTTGTTTATTTCTTTCATTCCATCCATTCTTTTTCTTTTCGTTAATACAGTAATTTAAAACCCTACTTCTCTTTATAAGTTTCCTGAACTATAATATTTTTTTTATAAATCAAACTCCATAATACTTCACTTCCTTGTTTTGCTAACTACAATCCATCTTACAATACAACTTCCTCTTACTAATAAAAAAAATCTCACACATGCACAAACATAACATTATTTCGCTCACATAATTTTTTCAATCTGTCATATATATAGAATGTGCCCTACCAAACATATATTGCTGAATCTTGGTAATGATCCAACTACTCCTACTCTTTCTTTAATCTTACTCAAATTATTAAACAATCTTATGTACTCATCCATTACTCTCTCTGAAGGCTCTGATAAATTATTTATCCCTACCATAACACAAACATCTTTACTGCTTTGTTTCTTTACCTTATTTGTAACATCTATAAGTCTAGCTCCAGGCAAACATATTTTTACATATCTATTTCTGTTTTCCTGTGCAATTACATCTCAACATTCTCTAATTAGAAAGTCTTCTATCAATACTGTCTCATAGTTTATTTTCTCCACTTCATCATGACATTCTCGTCCAATTTCTGGACTTCCTTATCTAACTCACCCCTATTATTTCAATTCATTAATTTCTTAATCTGCTCACACTTCATCTCTAGTGATTTTAATTTCAATTTTTCTTTTACATCCTTTACCTCTTTTTCTATCTTACTTATTTTTTGTCTAACCATCTCCATTGCACTACTTATTTTGTCATCCATATCGTTTGTCACTCCACTAAAAACATACTCTATTTTATCTTCCTCAATTACATTTTGCTCCATTCTCCTGACTTTCTCTTTAAACTACCTTCACTTAGAAACCACTTTTCACCTCTTTTATCACATTTATGCAAGATCTACATAACCATACATCTATTACATCTTTTCTAGTCTTATTTAAGCATGTCAAATGATAAACCTTATAATATATGTTACACCCTACCATAGTCCACCTAATTTTCTTCTGATCATTATATATACATTGTGGGATACAAATGAAATTTATATTCCTTATTTTTCAAGTCCCCTACCCCATATTTAAATTTATGCTTTTGCTACTACAATGCAAACTCTTTTATACAAAACAAAAAAAAAAAACTTTTCTTTTTTTTAATGATGATTGATAAAAACATACTTCTAACTTTATGCCTCAAACTTTATCTTCTTTCTCAAAAAAATTATTCCCTTTCTGAAATTGAAAAAATTCTTTAGTAATAGACCTATTAGAAAACCAACTAATCTTATGTACAACTTAGTTTTAAAGTTTCCTTGCAGTAAACACACACACACACAAAATATTTTTTACCTTTTATTCCTGATCTTTCCAAATCCAATTAAATCTATCACTCCAATTTCCTTTTCACTTCCACACATTAAGCAAAACAATTTTGTGCCAACGAAATTTCTTCCTTTAGTTGTAATTGCTAAAAATATATTACATCAAAAATAAAATACATATAACATATATAAAAATTAATAAATATAAACTTATTTTTATTCTATAATATGGAAATCAAATCTTCATAAATGATATTTTAAAATCCATTCTAAAATTAGAAAATTTAAAAATGTATTTTAAAATATCATTAATGTAAATTTAATGTATGCTATAAAATATAAAATGATAAGTTAGCATTTTTGTATTAATTTCTATATAGACCTGGGTCTCGTTTTATGCAGATTTATTTAATGCGATTTTGAAGTTACGTGATTCATGTTTCTTCGGAAGTCGAACTCTGATAATGTGCTATTACTTTAAATAATAAATTTCGCGCACTTACATCATATTGAAAGTAATAGCACATTATTGGAATTCGACTTTCATCTTATTAATTTCAATATTTTCAGTGCTTTATAATAGTAAGATTTTATGCAATAATAAAATTAAAATCATGATTTCCACATTTTATGTATACCCACATTAAATTTTACAAGATTATAATGTACATTTGTTCAAACATTGTGTGTGTTAATTTTGCATTTTAAATCACATTCTGTTTTTGCTTTTTAAAAAAGAATGTAATCAATTATTAATCATTTTGTGTCCGCAAGTTTGTTTTTAATTATTTTCTTATTAATGACACTAATCATGAACATGCTCTTAAATTCCAACAAGAGCTAATGGTTGTATGTCTGGATATCATGAGCTTCATAAACAATCAATAAAATCGTCATTTCAAAGCTTAATTACTAATTACATTGTCACCAGAAAACCATTAACACAACATAAGAGTGAAGTTGGTGCTAGTTGTATTTCCTCTTGTGAAGAATCTGATTTTTTACCAGTTTGCAAACGAACCTGTTTATCGGCAAGTAGCAATAATAATTAAAATGTGTATAAAAATGTCAATTACTGTATTGTAAATTATGCATAAAAATATATTGTTTTGAATAAAATTAAATATTATAGTTAAAAAAAGTTTGTCTTGTATCAATTTTTTTCAAATTTGAAATTTTTTATTAGTCATATTTTATTTCCTTATTTTTTTTTTTTGAACGACTTTTAAAGTAATTTTACGTTGGTGCTTTGCTTTTATGCGATTTTTGAAAAATCACAGTCCGTATCCCCCCTTTTTCAAGGTAAGCTACATCTATTTTTGCACATGTTTTTTGAGAAACCTATCTATCGCTTAAAATGAGACCCAGGTGTATATTACATTTATTTTATTTTAATGTTTTGTGCTTTTAATGATGACTACCAGAAGGAATTGCTATAGAATAAGTTGTTGTATTTTAGTTCAAAGGAGACATCTTGTTAAGATTCATAATAGAATGAAAACTAATTTGATTTTGTAAAAAAATATTTAATCCTAAGTTATTTATTCTTAATTTTATTTAAAATTAACAATTTCAAATACTGTCATTTTTTATTAAATCTGATAACAGTTTTTATCAATGCTTTGTCTAAATAAATTAGACTTGATTTTTTTTGATTAAATTTTACAAGCAACATGTTCTAAAAATATCATATTTGAACTTTGCAAATTTTGAAAAAATGTGTTGTAATAAAAAGAAAGAATGCAAAATGTCATTCCATGATCTGAAGAAAAACAAGTCTTCAGAAAATCAACAAAATCTTTTTTATTTAATTTTTTTAAAAATGTGAGTGAATAAATGGGGATTTCTGATAAATTTATCAAACTCTGCTTTAAAATGTTAAATTTGCTTTATAAGTTTTAGAATATCTCAAAAGATTTTAATGCTATGCTAATTCTAACAGGTGATAACATTACATGATCAGTTTTACAAAGACATTATCATCTTACACTGTATTTTTTTTTGTTATTATTACTGACAAATTTATTAACTTCTATTTTTAAAAATAAACATATAAAAATAATATCAAAATGTATAGTGTATTCTTTCTGTTTTAAATAATTATTAAACAATTATTGTGTAAAAATAATCAGAAATACATACTAGCAAAAAATCACATTTTTAAACAATTTTTTTTCAAATTAATTTTGCAAATGTTGTGAAAACCGGATTATGAAAAGTTAAAACTATCAATGGTTTAGAGATTTTCCTTTTTTAAAAAAACAATCAAAGAAACTTTTTATCTTTGCCAAAATGGCTGGAAAATAATGATTTTTTTAAGATTTTTTAAATTAATAAATCTATAATAGCATGACTGCAGTTTTGACATTCTAAACAAAATCTACATTAATATTGGTTAAGGTAATGGTAAAAGAGTGATTTAAAGGTGCTAAATTAATCTAACACATTAGATTGTTTTAATAGCACTACCCATGAAAACATAAAATCTGAACAAAGCAGCTTAGGTAAAAAAGGTGATATGGAACTGGCTCTCTCTTTCTCTCTGCATATATATATATATTGCTAAAACCATTAATATATAGTGTATTTGAACTTGGTTCAGTCCCATATGGTTATTTAAGTTAAATAGCTGGATTTGAAGACACATGGATGTCTGAAAATTTCACATTTTATTTAATAGTTAAACATTAGATAAGGTGCTGGACTTGACCTAGTATTTTAAATCTAATAAAGGAATATCAATGGTGCCTCACTAATGACAGCCAGAGTTAGAAACAGGTCTGAGGATAGGGATATTCTGAAAAGTTTATTAAGAGCTATTGGCATCATTATATATATATCCAATATGATTAGTGTATAATGTAGATAATTAACATTAATTGCAGGAATGTACAGACATGCTAATATAGATTTTTCTTATAGATTTTAAACTGTATATTAGTATAGGAAGTCTATAGATTTCTGCAGTTATAATTAATTATCTCTGTTGTTCACATATCTTCTTGACTTATATTACATAATGTAGAATTTTAATTTATTATATGTATGTTATAATATAAGACATATGTTAATTTTATATATATTAATTTCAGCTAGATTTGTAAATAAAAGATGTATTAGAAAATCTTGACAATGATTACAATTTAAAAACATTGTTGAAATATAAAAAATAAAAATTCTATGTCACTACACATTATTAAAGAACAATTTTTGTCGGAAAAAAATGGTTTGAAATATCACATTAGTTAGAAGTAAAAAAAAAAATTGATTGTCAAAATACAAAATATTAAAATTTATTTTATATTTTTTGTTATCAATAAAATATGAGTTGGGTTTATTAAAACATTATTATCTTTTTTATCTTCTAGAATTTTTATGTTATTCAAAATAAAAACAAAAATAGCCAATAGGTAATACACTGCAAGAAAAATATCTCTTTAACAATTTCTCATACAGAAATAGCCAAGAAGAATTGGCAAACCCTCACCAGACTTACTAATTATATATTTTTATTTTTTTAGCTACCTTCTAATTAAAAATAGTTAGATATCTATATACCAATCAATATTCGATGATTAACTGATTGGCCATGGGCTGATTATTTGAAAGAAAAATTCTCATTTTTAAGTTGATTCATTTTGGCTTATATACATATATTAAAATAGGCAAGGATTTTGATTCAATAAATGTATGCCATCCTTAACTTAATGGGAAGATATCCACTTCAATTTCATATGAATTAAATTGTAAAATAAATACTATTTAATAATTTTTCATAATTAATGTGCAACTATGATAGAGATTCAACAAAAAACATCATTTCGCATTGTACTAGCGTTGGCAATAGTAGTGTGGCTATAATGAAGTTAACCAAAATAATGCATATGACCTTAGTGTCTAAGAGTTCTTTTGTTTTATATACATGTTTTTTTTTTTTTTTTATAAAAAAGGTATATTTATTATATAATTAAAAAGAAAATTTAATGTAAGGGTTCATAATATTACCTAGACTACTGTTTGACAAAACAATATTTATTACATGTTTTATTGCGGCCCAAATAATACAAAAATACCAATTATCACTACTTAATATCATAAACGAATACTTTCTTTTTCAATGAGTCATAGTTTTGATAGCATCGTTATTGGAATTATTTTTGTACATATAGCAAATGATTGTAATATTTAAATAAAGTTATATAATTAAATTGAACAAACCTATATTAAAACAGGATTGTTGTTTTTTGTACTGTTAAATGTAATAACTGAAACACAGGCTTGTTATATACCTGTGTCTATATATGTAATCACCAATACGTATTTCATGCTAAACCAGCAATTTATCTTTTCAGCATATATGTACTTGAGTGTATCAGTGTTATTAGATAGAGTGGAGAGTGATGGGTCGTCTGAAAGTCTGTGCTCATATACCCTATATATTACTGTTAAATGAAAAATGTGAACAGTGGAAATGTAATATTATAACAATCTAAAAAAATGTTTTAAATATTTATTATATCTGATTGAGAAATATTTCAAAGTAAAATACAGTATTTGAAATTAAAATAATTGTGGAAAATATATAAAATTAGGTTGAATTTTTAAATTATTTTTTGCATATTTCATTCTTTTTTATGAACTAGTCTCTAGTGTATGTAAGTTTTCGGCCCGAATGTACGTTGAGGTTACGACGACTAAGAAACAGCATTTGATCATCATTGCTTGCCCCTGTCTCCTTAATATAATTTATCTAGCAATCCAATTTTAAAGTTACGCGATAACTTTAATGAGTTTTTATACAAGTTAAAAACACGATAATTATCACTAACAGTGATCGTAAAATCGGAATAAACATTTTAAAATCATAAAACATGCTTTCGGGCCAAGCAATAGCATATATTTAATATGTAGCGTTTATATACTCTATCACAATATTTTTATCAAATTACAAAATTATTTTAGCAGTTTTTTTTCTTTTCTTAAATATTTAAATAAGTAAATAATTTTTTTTTTTTTTTTAGCACCGAAAGATTAGCTTAAGGATATATAGCTTAACCAATCATGTTCAATCTTTTATTACGTGTCTACCAGCAAATCACAGTAAATTCACACGATCTTTTCACTGCCAGTTTTTAATTAGTTTCTGCACACTATAAGAGCGTACTAGGATTTAATAAATGTTTAAATGATATGGCTTTGCTATTGGGAGTTGCCGCCGGGGTTAAGTCATACACGCGCGGACGATTCGCTATCTTGCGCTTAAGCGAGCTGAAAAGCTTGGCCGCTAAATATACTTCCGTTTCTTCTATGAACTAACAGGAACTTTTCCATAAAATCTCAGAAGAGATTGTGTGGACGCTGGATATTAAAACTTTAGATGTTTTGATAATTGTTTTTTTTCCCTCTCTCTCTCTCTCTTTTTGTATGTATTATCTTTGTTATTCATCGCAGTGCCTTTGAAAATATAGGATGTAGAACATGATCACTTGGTAGTTGGAGTCAAAATTGAAGTCGCTGAGGAAGAAAAATGAGTATTTCTGAAGAGCAAATTGCAGAGATTCTCCACAACTTATAAAGATCTAAAAAGCAATTTCATTTTAAAACAAAATTTTTAGTTCTCAAAGCGGATCTCAATACACTCAATTCCTTTTATACCTGCGGAAAAAAAAAAAAAAAATTCAATAGAAACTTTTTTAAAAAGATCGGTGATTCTTGCGAACGGATTGGATATATATATATTTAAACACACGGTGCATTTAAATCTATCTATATCGCTAATATTGATCTTATATTTTATTGTCTATAGGGTTTTTGAAATCAACAAATCATTATTACTGAGAGCATAAAAATCAGGCATCCATAATGATATATACAACATATATAAGAAGAAGATTATCATATAAATGTAAAGTCTCTTTTCAGGATAATAATAATTATTTAAAAAGAAATATTATATTTATATGGTAACTTTTAGCTTATATATATAAAGTTATATTACAAGCGCATACAACCCCACAGACACATATGAAAAGAGAATCCATAACCGTGAGATAAAAACTCAATCGTTTTTTTTTTTTTTATAGATACTTTTCATAATTTCCTCCCTTATTTTCAACAGTAATAAAAAATGGATTCCAAAGCTCTTTTTACTTTATGTTGTATTAATCACATATCGTTTTTTGTTGTAGTGTTTCTTTTCTAGTTTGCTTTATATGAAGAATACTGAAATGTTTGTAATCTATAATGTAGAATATGCATTATTAATAGTATTTCTGTTGTTTCCTTACTTTTATGAACGTTTAGTTTTAGATACATATATATCTAACATGACTAGCAAATTATATTCAATTATATATGTAGTAAGTAAGGAAAGTAAAAGACCTTTTAACACAGTCCACTATAAAGCATACTTTCTTTAAAATCTTTCTAAAACTATATAAAAGCAGTAATGGAAAACGGATCACTCTCCTACATACGAATTAATCCAATGATTATTTGAGGGGTTTTAATTCTTATTTTACTTCTAGCTAAGATTAACTAAATATTGTTTTACCAACATATAGTAGATAATTATCTAGACTGAATAAGGACTAGGTATTAATGAAAAAAATCTTTAGGCTGATTGGAATCTGAAACCAGATCTTAAGCATTTCAGATCGATATTATGCCATTTCAAAAACTTTAATTATGTATGTACAAGTATATAATAAAGTTCAGCTTTCTAAATAATCAGCAGATAGAATTTAGTTCACCTCCCCCATATATATATATATATAGAAAACTTGATTGGAGTGCTTTTGGTAGAAAATAATTTAATATTAAAAGAAAATATGCCTATGTATTTGTAAAGAAAGCTTTTTAATAAACGTGTTTTATCAGTGCTTACTTATGAATCTGAGACTTAGACACTTAAGAGAAGAACAATATGAAGATTTTGGCCACTCAACAAAGTATGGAGAAATGCATATTAGGAGTAACAAGAAGAGGTCAAAAACAAAATACATGGGTGAGAGACCAAACAGGTGTTACTGACATCATTGAATTAATTAAGAGGCTGAAGTGGGGTTGGATATGACATATTTCTAGAAGAGATGCTAATAGATTGACAGTTGAAATCAAGAGATTGTAAAATATCTAGAAAGAGACCACTTGTGAGATGGATGGATGAAATAAGGAAGTGTGCTGGAGTGATGTGGAGAAGAGAGGTTAGAGATTAGAGAAGATGGTTTGAATGGAGAGACCTTCATTCTGCAGTAGATCAATAATGGTTGAAAATGATGATGATATAATACAAAAAAATCACAACATGAATTTATATACATAATCTTTGATATCTTAATATGATTTGCATGATTAATAGGGTCAATGTATTTAAAAATTATAATTAACTAAAATAACATAAATTTATATATGCTAAAATACACGAAGTTTCTTATATAATATAAATACAGAGAAGCACAATATTTACTAATTATTTTATTTTATTTCTGTAAATAAAAAAAATCACAGAATGAAACAATGTAATAAGCTTTGAGTCTTCTTTTTATATATTAAAAATCAACTTAATAATTATTGAAACTAGAATAAAACAATATACATAAATAACATGGACACAAAATCACTCTTGGAAGTATTTAGCCTATTAGGACACTGACTTCAACAGTAAGTATATAGCCACAGAGAATATAGTTCTAGTTCAAAATACTGAGTTCTAGAATAAATTGCTTTAAAGTAATGTTAAGAAATGGCAAACTGCCATTGAAGATTATAATTTCTTAGGAGATCATGTTGTATTTGAGTAAGCTGTGACTTAACTTATTTTCACCATAGTGCCTCCATTTTCATTATACTGAACTTCTCATATAGCATAGTGCAGTGTTATGATGTTGGACTTGGGCTCAAGGTTTCTGGATCAAAACTTGAATATCACATGATCTTCTCAGCAATTAACATGTTTCCTCCTAGTTCATACTATTGAATTAAACTATATAGTTCATTGTTTGATAAGTGTTTCACCTTAATGTCAGGATGAGAGAAAATAGCAATATACATGTTAGGTGGGTATGTATACACATATGTTAAACATACATGTATATCTCCATAAATATTCTATAGTAAGTTAAATATCAAGTTTATAAGACTTTAATTTGAATTTATTCTGTAAGATTATATATATGCTATAGATACATCAATGATAAATGGTTAAGTAATTGGACTATTATTTTACTATGTGTAAATAACCTTTGAGAAAGGAAAGATGTAAAAAAACATGAGTTCTCTATGTTTTTGATGTATAGAATTATAAACTGGAATATGTTTTAGTAGAAGAATTGCCTATTAATGGAGATATCTTTTATGCAGTTTATATTTGATATCTGACAGGAATAAAACCATTACTAAAATATGACTTACATTTTAAATTTCAAAGAATGCATATGCCATCCTCTACTAATGGAGAAATAGAAATCTGTCTGATAACTGAATTTTTTTCAGATGTTTTCTGAAGTTTCTGCAATTGATCCGATAATTCTTCAATATGTCCATATTTTTAGTTTATTTATTGATGAGGGGGAAATCTGTACTTTTGTATTTTGTATACTAATACACAAATATATTCATTACTTACATAAAACATAATAATGATGGTTATAAATGAAATATGTATTATAATAATAATCAATTAGTAGAAAAAAAAAGATAAAAGTATATGCATTTGCAGATTCTAAAAGTTAATGGCATTTTAAGTTAAATTCACAAACAAATATATGTCCCCAAATGGTTAACATGTTTATTTATAAAATATGTAGACTATATATGGAATACTGAAATAATTTATATCCTTTTCATAATAAAATTTAAAAAACATAAATTATATTATTAGTTTTACTGTTAAGACACTGTAGCTGAACACCAAATATTATTTTACCCCCCCCCCCATATATATCATATTATTATTACTATTTGCGGGATATTCCGTGTAGTTAAAAAAAGCTAAATGCTGACGTTTCAGTACAATATCAAGTACCTTCCTTAGAGCGTACTTGATATTGTACTGAAACGTCAGCATTTAGCTTTTTTTAACTACACGGAATATCCCGCAAATAGTAATAATAATATGACATCTTTTATCCGTGAAAATATTAGAATTAATATATATATACATATACATATAATACTGAGCATAAATAAATAATTAAATAGCTCTATTGCTGGGGATTTATAAGAAGTTTAAATACTGGCAGTCTGAGAAAGGGATGAATCAATTTAAGGATTCTAAGCTGTAGTGTAAGATATTTCATTACTGCACTAAACCATACCTGGCTACTTGATTTTTTAAGAAATTGTTTGCTTAGTCTAAGACCATATTAATTTTCTTATAAGAATATATAATGGAGTAGATAGAAATTTCCATATTATGGTATCTTTGCAAGTATAGCTTTGCTAAACACCTGAATTCGTGGTTATTTTAACTCTTCTGATTTGTCTAAGATTTCAGGAAAAATGATATATACATTGTTTTATATTAATGATATTCTTCTTACATCAAAAAGTTACTAATTTATAATTTGCCTAACAGAGATCTCCATAATTGATCAATTCATCGATTTTGTTAAATAAGTCTTTAACATAATACATATATTTCCCAAAAGTAAAAAATTATTTGACTTAATCATAATAGATTATAATAGGATAATTATCTCCATTTATTCACTAATTCATTAAGTTCTTACAATATATAATTTATATGAAGTTTATTTATTCCTTTATTGTTCTTTAACCATCTAGCAAATATTTTACAGCAAATGTATTTATTTAAAAAGATTTAAATTTTTTGGTGAGGATGTGAGTCACATTTTACACATTCTTACAGTTACTGTTAAGAATAGAAGATATACGAGACCATAAGTTTTAGAAACAAGTGAGGGAAAATTATTGTAATTAATCTTTGATAGAGTTATTACTAGTTAATAGAGTTATTACCGAAATTGAGATTTTTTATACACCTTTGAATTTGGCTAAACAAATTAATTTCAAAAAAATTATGTTTCCTTTTAGTGTTTTTGATTTTTTTTTTATGAGAAAGATGATGATAATTTGTATGACTTTGGTGTAAGAAAGAAAATCAGTCTAAATATTTTTTAAATAATTGTATGAATCTGTAATGTGTATTAAGATCTCTTCTAACAAAATAGAGTTTTTATATAGAATTAAAGAGATCATGACTGAAAACAAATTCCCAAATGACAATCAAGTCAATTTCAACAAACATTTCTTCAAGGAATTTAATAAAACTTCTACAATCAAATCCATGTCATATTTGCAATGGCATTATAACAATCATATTTGGAATTGATCAAGTGCCACTTGAAAACAATGTTTTATTACCAAGAGTCCTTTTTTTATATATAAACATAGAACCATCTTAGGAGAAGCATACTTTAAATTCATTGTGATTCTTACAAAAAACAATAATAAATGTTATCATCAAACTGCAATAGATTTCAACATTTCAATCTTAAAAGTCAACCCTGCTTTTTAGATAAGTCAATTTATTTATAAAGTCAATGTTATTATTTTGTTACAGAAAATATATTTCATTAAAAGAGAAAACAGCTCTGTGGTAATAATGAAAATTCATTTGCCTCATTGCAGATAGAAAATTAGAGTATTTCATTAACCCCTTCATTTTTGATGTGATAATTTTTTGTAGCAAGAACTGTTTTTCTCTACTAAGTCAGTGTGATTTATTAATGCCCATTACAGACTGATTTCTGTGTTTCTGTTTTATCAATGAGAACTTGAGATTCAAAACCAGAACCATTATATTTATGCATTTGAAATTCATCTTTTATCTTTTTTTGTCATCAAGCTTTTATCTTGAAATTCAAATAAAAAAGCTTAAGTTTTAGAATCCAGTCCAACTTCTTTGTATAGTTACAAATGCTATGAATTTATAGAAGTTTCCTATTTAATATTAATGCATTATTAAATTTTTCTTGTATATTTATGATAACAGTATGTTTTAAACTTTAATATCAAATTGGCATTACAGATAAAATTTTAAAAACATCTATTGCTATGTTCTGTGAGGTCTCAATTGATTTGGAGGCTGTTGAAAGAAACATATGTTCACAGAGATTAATTTGTATTTTCATCATTTCCAAACATTTAAGATTGGCCCATACTTAAATGTTTGGGTTGAAAAGTCAGATGGATTCATTCTATCCTTTCATAAAGACTTTATCTTGTTTTCAGAATGAGAGTATTCATTTAGATATAGTTTAAAATCTGTAAAGCACATGATCACTAATTTACAATTATAATTTATTAACATAGCACTATATAAATAAATACCTTATTATATATTTGAAAATATGTAAAATTTTCTATAAATGGCATAAATTAATATTTTTTAAAATTATTATATGTATTAAAGAATTTTTTGTCAGGCAAAAGATGTGAACATTTTTATTTTGAATTTGTCTATGTGTGTATTTGCTTGTTTTTAATATTAACATTGTTTTGATATTTTGATTAGATCCTACCAATATCTTTTGGTTATTAAATGTTATTCAGGGATATTGCATAGATATCCAAAAATTAACTTCCCTAACTGGTCTTTATTATCAGGATTATGGATGATAGGATTCAACTGGATTATCATTATTATGCTAATATTTAACAACAACATACAAATATATGCTTACATACATATATCATGTAAAACAAATTACATCTGTTCAAAATTATCAATAATAGACAAAATAAAATCAAAATTTACAGTTAATAGCTTCAATGTCAAAACAGACTTCTCTTGCAGAAAATATTGTAAAAGCTATTACTTATCTACATTTCCAACTAACATTTTAGAAGGAAGTATAGACAAACATTTATAAATATAAGACTGTGTTTTTTTTTATATTTTATATGTGAGTAGTCCATCTTAGCATAGAAACTATTGGTTGTGAATTTTGACTTACTTTTGGCTGGTACTGGTAATTTTAAATAGTTGTAATTTATTTTATGATATGACTAGTTTAGTTTTTAGTATATATATATATATGTGTGTGTGTGTGTGCGTGTGTGTGTCTGTGTGTGTAAATGTTGATAATTATATGCTTTAATACTTTGCATTGTTTGTCTTGAAATTTTTTATGAAAAAATATTTATGTAAAGAGGAGAAAGAAAGGTAAATAAAGTAGATTTTTAAAACAAAAATCATTTGTTTTCATAAATATATTACCTTTGAATGTGTATAATAAGATATAATGCTAATATATTTTTATTAATAACATGAATTAAATATTCAGAAAGTACTATTAATCTTAATAATTTAAGATTGTTTAATCTTGTACAGTTTGACGAATTTAGTAGATTACATGAGAAAAAATAATTCAACATGTTTTTTAAACAAAGTGTTTGATTTCTGGCCTATCTTTAAAAATGTTATATTAACTTGTCACACTATGGGTAGGTAAACTACATTCTTTTACAAGTTGTATGTCTTTCTACAAAAACTAATTTTAATGTTAATATGTAATTAAATTTAATATGCTTTGAGTTAAAAACTGAAATGAACTGCTTAGCAATATATATAAAAAAGATTTTTGAAAATCTGCTTACTAATTAACCCATCTTTTATAGAATATTTTTATTATGTGA
Organism: Epiperipatus broadwayi; assembly: GCA_028023455.1. Classification (NCBI taxonomy): domain Eukaryota; kingdom Metazoa; phylum Onychophora; class Udeonychophora; order Euonychophora; family Peripatidae; genus Epiperipatus; species Epiperipatus broadwayi. The sequence goes on along the minus strand of JAQFVV010006516.1, from coordinate 969,404 downwards.
GTCAGTAATTTACTATTATAAACTATTTCAAATGAATCCCTGAATTCCACAACAATCAATTCATTTTTAATCAGTATTAAAAACAACTCTACATTTAACATGTTAAGTAGTTACAGCAATAATGCAGTGAAGCGGTGGCACTTCTTTGAAATTTTGTGTAAGCATGATGTCAACAGAAATCCCAGCATTCGTGGCCTGTAAAATTTTTCTGTTTAATGCTATCCATTTTTTTAAGATCTGAAAAAAAATTGGATTTTTTTATTAATATTTTTGTGGATACTTTTATTTAATCCCCCCCCCTCATTTACTAGTTTTTATGTAGAAAATAAAGGCAGAAATTTTTAAACGGCCAAAATGTCTACTAAAGCCGATTAAAAATGCACCAATAATCTACACGTGGATTTCAAAATATAATCAGAATATCGAGATGTAAGTATTAAAACTTTTATTTTTTAATTATTTGAATAGTAAATTTTTAAAAATTACTGGATAAATGGTATGTTTGCATTTTATTGGTGTCTGAGTAGTATATATAATTTATATATCATTTATGCTCTTTATTATATGTAAGTAAATTTAAACATTTATATTCAAATACAACAAATGTAATTTATGTAATTTTGAGGCTCTGATTTAAGATTAGACAACGTATTTTGTAGACAAAACGATTCTCAAAAAGTTTAATAATTTATACTATGTTTATATAAAAAACAAGGATTTTATTTCAATTTCAGGATTGTGTTTATATAACAAGTAATGTCTATATATATATATATATATTGTAACGGTAAGAAAAGTAGAGCTGCTTTAACCTAACCTAAAGATGCAGAGAGAGGGGGTTCGAACCTCACCTAATCCTCTAGATTGCTACTAAGCGACTTACTCCCCAAACCTCACTAGAATTTAATCTTAATGTATGCCCAGTGGTCAGGGAGAGAAGAGACCACGAAAAGGAATTTTTACATATATAATGATCAGATGTACATATGTATGTTACAAAAGAAAACAATACTAAGTGGTTTTATTTATAGTGAATGAAAGATAACAAAAACTTTTATTATTTACATTAAAAGAATTCATACAATGTTCTATTAATAGTGTCACAGGCTATTTTCATGGCAACCGGATAGACATATATGAAAGATCCATTAATCGTAATGATAAGAACAGACAAAATTTTACATTATAATTTCTACTTTAAAATATTCCGGCCAATGGAAGTGTTACGTATAATAAATCAAGAGAGAGAGAGAGAGAGAGATGATTCATTAACTCTGTAGTTGGAGAACATAGAAATAAATAGGTGGTCAAACTCAACTAAACACTTTGGACAGGTTTAAATCACCACCCTACTTATGATTTAAGAAGAATGATAAAGTAACCCCAGCAAGAATTTCCAGCTATAATTGAAACATTTCGATGATATTTTGAGAAAGATTTCCTAATAAATATAAATATACAAGACCATGCACAAAGGCGATAGCATATAGTGGGCTGTGAGGCTCTAGATATAACAGTTACCAAGAGGTTAACACAAGTCCAGATAGCTCTCTGTCTCTAAGCTAGGTTAGAGAGAAAAATGGAACCCGTTCGCTAAACGTGTGACCCAGATTCAGGATCTGAGTTTTATTGCTTATGTCCAGTTACGTACATTGAAGGGACTGAAATCAACATGATATCAGAACATTTTATTTATTTTAGGAAGATCCAAATGTAGGTATGTTAACCTAAGCGAACTTGGCAAAAAGAAGCACTGTAATTTATGTGGAGCGGCCCAGTAGATCCCCCGAGGCACAATATCATATAAATATGGTTAACAACCTTTAAATTTAAAAAAGAAACCCTCTGCAAAATATATATCTTAGGAAAGCTCAACTATCACTGAAAATCTGCAGAAAAATAGTAACTTCACCTTTATAAAATTTGAATTAATAAAAAGATTAAGTGGGCAGATATTTTATTTATTTAGTTGAAATTTAACCCATTCACCACTAAGCCAATGCTATTTAATAATTTTTTAATACATATTGTCAAAATCTCTCTTAGTATTAAAATATAAATGCGAACGTTTTATTTCACGCTCTTTAAAATATAACTTTAAATTTGTAACCCTTCATTGACTAAAATATACTGGCATTCGATAAGGATCTTTCTTTTATATGTATATAAAAAAAACTAAGTTAAAGTTTGGAAAGTTTTATAATAGAATATCTAGCAATTTAAATCTTGATTTTAAAATAGTTTTGCACTTTCTATGATTTGCTTCCTTTTCTTTCTAAATAAATATTTATATAAAATAAATAACTTAATTATGGGAGTATAATGTCGGAAAGTTAAACGAAGTATTTTTCAATTAAATTAATAAGAACTATGGCCAGCATTATATATAATAACCCCTCCCATTACGATATAAAAAAAAAGAAAAGAAGGCAATTAATGAAATATAATTTCACAAGATTCGAATACATAGATTTAAAAAACATATATATATATATATAGAGAGAGAAAAGCATAAATATACATTGAAATTGCAAATTACAAAAATATTTTAATAATTTATGGGAACGTTATCGGTAACTAGATGGGTGGGTCAAAATGAGTTCATTTGATGTTTCCCCGCAGGTCTTCTCGGTTCTTCAAATTTGTTTTTCCATGTTTTTGAGGGCAGATTTTCACGGATACAGGGCAGATACTTTTGTTCTCTGGCTGGCTTACATGATTACGACTCCTGCATTAGGAACAGCTCAGGAGAGCGAAGGCAAAGAAGTTACCCCTGCATTTTTGCAGAGCAACACATTTCTGGATTCTTTTATTTATATGCTGAAAGAATAGAGTGCAGCTTGAAGTAAGTACAGCAAGCAAGAGTTCGCTATATTGTCCAATCTTTCAGCAAAATTTCTTCCAACAAAATTCTTAAGATTTCTCTCTGACCTTCAGCACAGGTTACCAGCAAGCATAAGACCAAGAACAAAAGAAAAGTTCTTTATTTATACCCTTTTTCCATTATGTTTTTAATCTGCTAATTAGTAGCGAATCATGCCGGTTGTTTCAATTTTTTCCTGTTATCTATTTTTATCTAATTCAGAAAAATGTTTTACTAATTAAATTCCTTTTCTTAATGGATTCTATTTAATTAAGAAATTCATCGAATTCTACCAAATATATTTTAAAAATAATTACAATTATAATTTTAACTTTCTATATTTTATTTTATTAAATCTTTTAATTTAGGCAACTATGAAAACGATAAATTTAGTTTGAAAAAGAAACATACATTCACTGTGGTTGGACTTAGGGTCTTAGTTAGTCCACAGTGAATGGTGAAGCCAGCAGATATATTTATATATATATGCACAGCTTCAATATATATATATATATTTCATATGATGGAATTAACATCCATATATATATATATATATTGTAATGATCCAGAGAAAGATAGCTTAAACATAATCTGCACTACAGGGCGCCATCTAGGCATTTGAACCTAGAAAAATTTATATAAAGTAGGCAGATACGTAAGTAAAAAAAAAAAAAATTTTTTTTATATATTTTGATATCTGGTTGTTAGCCCAGTGTCACTAGCTCAGTGGAATAACAGAGATTTATATTTTATAAAAAATTCCTATCTAAGATATATAAAAAAAGAATAAAATAAGCCACTGCCAGTAATTAACATACAAACATTTATTTACACACATATATATAAAATTTAACATTATTATTTTAGTATGTTTATTTTAGATTTTAATTTGATTTTAGAATTTAAATTTACATTTTAATTTTTATAATATTGTAAGTTTACATTTTAATTAAGTTCGCACAGATGGGTTTATAAAATGTGTTTTTAATGATGAGTATAGATCGGTTACATAGATTACATGGTCAAAAAACATTTCAAAATAAACATAAACAATCAAAATACAAAGTCATTGATACAGTCAATTGCATAGGGAATACAAGAAACCCAATAGTGTTCATCATAAGACACCACATTGACACCAATAACTTAAAAGACATCCGACATAAATACATTTTAGATACTCACCGTAAGGTATCAATATTTACCAAATGTCTATATATTTTGATCAAATATGAAAACCAAAAACATAATCAACCGGTAACGAACCCATGCAAGCGTCTATACCCAACTTAAATTTAATGCATCTTTATTTAGAGGGTCAAGTATGAATAGACTACATAGATTTGCATTTGAAAAGAAAATATTCAATCCTTGTTTAACCATAGGCCAAAGGTTCGCAGTCAAACCAAACTTCAATCCATCTGATATATCGATGTGTTCAATGTAATACGAATATGGCAGCACAATTAGGTTAAGAGAAGAAAATGCTTCTCATCAGATAGGAATATTGCATCTATCTGATGATGAGAGCAATAAAAAAAAACTCCATAGGAAGGAATTGCGGTCTCCATCTTATAATTCCTCCCATAGGCAAAATGAGTGTGTGTGGCGTATAATAGTGATTCTGCCCATAACGAATGTCATACTACATCTACTAATTACACCAATATATCCAATTCAACTACAAAATGAATAACCTAAGATTACCCTCCCCTAATATAACTTTACAAATCTATATAGCCATTCACGCCTGACTCAAGTTTAATATTTATATAGTTTAATTTATCGAAAAACAGAAATCATAATAAAACTTAAAAGAACAAAAAAAATAAATAAATGGAAATGATTTTACAAAAGAAATACATCAAATAAAATTATACCTAATTAATAAATAATTTAGTTTGGTCAGATAGGAATCTATTTCTTTTTTTTTTTTTTAAATACGGAAAAAGTTTAGAGTAAAGTTCTTATTGTTTAGAAATGTTCATTAATTATATATATTTAAAGCTGAGAGTTCAAAAAGTTCTTACAATTTCAAAACGTTCCTTTTATCCATTGCTTGCCGTTTGAATGGGAATTCCACGCCATCCTAAAGAGATTGGTATTCTGTTGGCCGATTTATTTATTCATCTGGAGGTCTTTTGTTTTGGCTGGTCCTCAATGTAGAAAATGACGTCATTTCTTTTTTTTAAACAAAACTGAAGGGATTGAAGAGTGCATCTTTTCAATCCCTTCTCCTTCAACTCCACACTAACACAAATAGTCACATCGTAATAACTAACTAATAATTTCCAAACTTTTCCTTTTATATTACCTTTAGGATCCAATGGACATTACGTCATCGTTGATGATGATCCTTCCATTGAGGTCTGATTTCCCGATGGATTTCTCTCATTTGCTATTAGTTTCTATTGTTTTCCTATCTGACCATTGATTATACATTTAAATGCCCAAAGGCTAGTTCACTTTGACTAATTAAAATAATCATTTCCATTTCTGATTAATTAATGTGTTTTCCAAACTTAAAGATATTTTTATCTCTAAATCTTTTTGTTGAAAGATTTAGTTTTTCTATTTTTAATAAAGTTTTATTTTAATAATTTTTTTTTATCTGTGCAATTTTATATATATATGGGTTTAAGATGATTTTTTAATTTTCAATTTTTAATTCTTAAAAAAGAAATTTTTATTTGCAAACTTTTATTTTTTTCATGTTTACTAATAAAAAAACAATGTAACGTATGTGTGTGCCCGTTACATATCAGTAAACTTGCTTAAAAAAAAATAAACAAAAAAAAATATTTTACTTAGGGTTAGTAATTATAGTACATGATTAATGAAGACGTTTACAAAAACATCCAGTTAGTAATTTTACAAAAAGACTATATACAAGAAAAAAAAAATGTTGACTATCATTTTCCTAAGGACCATTTATGTTCACCACTTCTCCACAAGAGTTTTATTTTTTTATACATTTTATTTTTACACACGGCATGACAAGCAAATTTTATAAATTATTTATTTAAGAAGGTTGCACTGAGGTAAATATGTTTTAAGGAATAATGGATTTAAACGTGTATATTTGCAGCACAATTATAAATACCACCCATATTTATGACTGATTGAAAAGATTAAATAGGGTTACTATGAAGTAAATTCCCAAACAGTACTCATTGTAAGGTACTACATTTACGATCATAAACTTACGTGGCTGTACGCGCCTATACACATTAAAGCATAATATATATTAACAAACAAAAAAAACATATTAATTGCAACCTTTTGACTTTCTTTTTAACAAAATACAATTTAAAATTATTAATTCTTTCTCACATTTAATATATGTGCAATTTCTTTCTGGCAGTGCTTTTATAAGATTTAGAGTATCCGACTATGTAAACAGATAAACATATTTCATTTTGAAAAAAGAAATTTACTTGGGGTATACATGGTTTTTATTAATAGATCGGCCCAAGTTGGGTGGCCAGTTGTAACGATCCAGAGAAAGATAGCTTAAACATAATCTGCACTACAGGGCGCCATCTAGGCATTTGAACCTAGAAAAATTTATAAAGTAGGCAGATACGTAAGTAAAAAAAAATTTTTTTTTTTTTTTATATATTTTGATATCCGGTCGTTAGCCCCAGTGTCACTAGCTCAGTGGAATAACAGAGATTTATATTTTATAAAAAATTCCTATCTAAGATATATAAAAAAAGAATAAAATAAGCCACTGCCAGTAATTAACATACAAACATTTATTTACACACATATATATAAAATTTAACATTATTATTTTAGTATGTTTATTTTAGATTTTAATTTGATTTCAGAATTTAAATTTACATTTTAATTTTTATAATATTATAAGTTTACATTTTAATTAAGTTCGCACAGATGGGTTTATAAAATGTGTTTTTAATGATGAGTATAGATCAGTTACATAGGTTACATGGTCAAAAAACATTTCAAAATAAACATAAACAATCAAAATACAAAGTCATTGATACCGTCAATTGCATAGGGAATACAAGAAACCCAATGGTGTTCATCATAAGACACCGCATTGACACCAATAACTTAAAAGTCATCCGACATAAATACATCTTAGATACTCACCGTAAGGTATCAGTATTTACTGAATGTCTATATATTTTGATCAAATATGAAAACCAAAAACATAATCAACCAGTAACGAACCTACCTATGCAAGCATCTATACCCAACTTAAATTTAATGCATCTTTATTTAGAGGGTCGAGTATGAATAGACTACATAGATTTGCATTTGAAAATATTCAATCCTTGTTTAACCTTAGGCCAAAGGTTCACAGTCAAACCAAACTTCAATCCATCTGATATATCGATGTATTCAATGTAATACAAATATGGCAGCACAATTAGGTTAAGAGAAGAAACTGCTTCTCATCAGATAGGAATATTGCATCTATCTGATGATGAGAGCAATAAAAAAAAACTCCATAGGAAGGAATTGCGGTCTCCATCTTATAATTCCTCCCATAGGCAAAATGAGTGTGTGTGGCGTATAATAGTGATTCTGCCCATAGCGAATGTCATACTACATCTACTAATTACACCAATATATCCAATTCAACTACGAAATGAATAACCTAAGATTACCCTCCCCTAATATAACTTTACAAATCTATATAGCCATTCATGCCTGACTTAAGTTTAATATTTATATAGTTTAATTTATCAAAAAACAGAAATCATAATAAAACTTAAAAGAACAAAAAAAATAAATAAATGGAAATGATTTTACAAAAGAAATACATCAAATAAAATTATACCTAATTAATAAATAATTTAGTTTGGTCAGATAGGAATCTATTTCTATTTTTTTAAATACGGAACAAGTTTAGAAGTAAAGTTCTTATTGTTTAGAAATGTTCATTAATTATATATATTTAAAGCTGAGAGTTCAAAAAGTTCTTACGATTTCAAAACGTTCCTTTTATCCATTGCTTGCCATTTGAATGTGAATTCCCATGCTGTCCTAAAGAGATTGGTATTCTATTGGCTGATTTATTTATTCATCTGGAGGTCTTTTGCTTTGTCTGGTCCTCAATGTAGAAAATGATGTCATTTCTTTTTTTTTAAACAAAACTGAAGGGATTGAAGAGTGCGTCTTTTCAATCCCTTCTCCTTCAACTCCACACTAACACATATAGTCACATCATAATAACTAACTAATAATTTCCAAACTTTTCCTTTTATATTACCTTTAGGATCCAATGGACATTACGTCATCGTTGATGATGATCCTTTCGTTGAGATTCGATTTCCCGATGGATTTCTCTCATTTGCTATTAGTTTCTATTGTTTTCCTATCTGACCATTGCTTATACATTTAAATGCCCAAAGGCTAGTTCACTTTGACTAATTAAAATAATCATTTCCATTTCTGATTAATTAATGTGTTTTCCAAACTTAAAGATATTTTTATCTCTAAATCTTTTTGTTGAAAGATTTAGTTTTTCTATTTTTAATAAAGTTTTATTTTAATAATTTTTTTTTATCTGTGCAATTTTATATATATATATACGAGTTTAAGATGATTTTTTAATTTTCAATTTTTAATTCTTAAAAAAGAAATTTTTATTTGCGAACTTTTATTCTTTTCATGTTTACTAATAAAAAAACAATGTAACGTACGTATGTGCCCGTTATAATATATATATAAATTTAAGGGATTATAGAGTAATACAATGTAAATTTTATGACTAATTATCAAATATACATAAATTTTGAGTAGACAAAGCAATCACAAAATTTACTGGGCATAGTACCATATGAAAATATAAACACTTAAAAACAACAAAAAGACGTTTCAAATGGTGTGTGTGTGTGGAGATAACCACTATAATTATGTATATATACATCATAAAATATGTAGGCAAAAAATCAAATTCTGATTCTTGCTCATGCCTTGGTACTCATGCGGTGGAGTCAGTTATTTTGCCACATCTTGCATCACATTGTTTTCAATTCTATAACTAACAAACAAGGTATATGCAAATAAAGTATAACTCTGTGGGGTAATAAATATAACAAGATAACATCACTGGTGTGCATAAAAACATAAACATCACTGATGTACACAAAAGATATAAAATGAAGAGATGAAACTCATTTTATTAGTGGTACAGACAGTAACTTACAATTTCTAGTTTTAGATAGACAAGAAGCCAATGTCTATGATGACAAATGCATATCCATATTCTGGGAATGATTTTTTTGTATCTTTTATTAGGATGAATGTTTTTCTTATAGATATCTTTGTGATTTGGTAACGTTTGGGGTATAAGATAAAAATGAAGAATTTATATGTGACTTATTTTGGAGATTCTGAAGCTATGGATTATCTCAGGTAAGAAGTATTATATATGGTTTGAAAGATAATTTTGTGAGGAATACAAAGCAATTATCAATGAAGATGTTATTTAAGCTTAGTTAATGATAAATTAGAAATTATGAACAAACAATAAAGTAATAATTATGTTGGATGTTGAAATTTCTTTATTTTTTTATTTTTAAATGGTTATCATTATTTATCTTAGCCTTAATATTTTCCTTAGTTGTTCTAGTTTCTATAAATGTAAATTTTTTTGTTCTAACATTATTATAACTGAAGTTATTTGGAATTTGTCTCTCAAGCCAGTTTTTTAAAAATTCAATATGGTAGCCTGGACACTAAACAAGTTGTTAATGTTTGTATAAAAGTTTGTGTTGATGGCATTCATTTGTAAATTATGTTAACTATTTCTTTCATATAGGTGAACTTATGTGAAAAGTTTAAATGAAATTTAAATTTTTCTAAAAATATTAGAAAGTAATCCAACATATAATTATAAACTCTTTACTTTAAAACAGGCAAAACTCTCCATACAGTAGTGCCACTCAGTGACAACAATGCTAGCATAAGAAATAGTGATCATGTGATGTCTCTTTACTTTATTTAAAAGAAATGACTAAAAATTACTAACATTCCAGGAATAAGCTTCTTTTTTCTAACCTTTAACAGAGATCTCAATTATATTGTGGTTTAACATAGTGTTAGGGTAATTGACTTTAAAGCGAAAGTTTTTACATCAAAGCATAATAAGTCATTTTTAATATTTGACCGTTATATAACTTGTTAAGCAATTAAGCATTTGATTGATTTTTATTATATTATTTAAAAGCCTTTCAACAAAAAATATTTCAAATACCTTATCAAATTGACAAAAAAAAAAAAGATATATATGATATGACTTATCTGGCTAATAACATTGGTGCGTAATAATTTTTGTTTACATTTTCTCCAAACGGTTAATTTCCCAAAGTTTATTTTATGTTGCCATAATTTCTATACTATACGATCAAATATAAAGTGCAATAAAATTTTAAAATATAAAAAAAAATGTGAGCAATAACAAAAATTAAGAATTTTTTTTTTTTCAACAAATCCTTATACCAAGAACTACAAACGAATGATTTTATATATATATAAATATTTTTTTTAGTTTTCATAAGAGTATTTCTCATCTCAACCCTACCGTATTAATATTGCAAATTTTTATCTGCATAGAAAGAAGATGATTCTCTTTCACTATGTATACAAATCATGAATAGCCTTCATCCTTTGTGTGAGCTAGAGATAGTAAGCAACTGAATCTTTATGACCATACTGATATCTATGACACTCAGCATTATATATATTTGTAATGTAGATTAAGAAAGTTAATGAATAATGAAGATAATTAATTATAGTTTTATAAATGTATAGACATTTTTTACTAATATTTCATTAAGAATCATGGATACATTCATATTAATCTGACAATGAGATTTCACATATGTATTAGTCGACAATAACTTCCTAATCTTGTGATCTTAGAAAATAACATCTATACAGCAGCTTCTGACAAGTTTAATTGATCAATTAAAGATTTATTTGAAAAAATGATGATCCATAACTTTATTTACTGGAATTGAAACAAACACCTATAAACACAATATTAATGTTTTTTTTGTGTGTGAGAGAAATTATCTTCTATCATCTAAACATATTTATTTTGGAAAATGGCTACCTATAACTTTATTTAATGGAAATGAAACAAACATACATTTAATTTTTTTTTACAGAGAAATGACCTTCCAACAAGTAAACTTAATTTAATTTTATTACATATGGTAACTAAACATATATATATATAATATACAAATCAATATATATATCAAAATACAGTACAATTTATATAAATTATATTCTTTTAGAAGTACTTTCGACTATACACTTTGTAGTCTTTATCAACTATATAACGTTGAATAATCAAAACGAGACAACCCTTAACAATACCCATAGTTGTTAAGATAACAGAATTGTGGGAAATCTGAATTGAACTATGGGTATTGTTAAGGGTTGTCTCGTTTTGATTATTCAACGTTATATAGTTGATAAAGACTACAAAGTGTATAGTCGAAAGTACTTCTAAAAGAATATAATTTATATAAATTGTACTGTATTTTGATATATATATATTGATTTGTATATTACATATATTGTGAAACGAATACAGATATCAAACTTTATTTATTACATATATATATATATTGCGAGTTCATCTGTGTTAAAAACTTTTAATATTAATATACTGACGTTTCGACTTGGTCACACAAGCCATCCACAGAGTTATAAAAGGTAGAAAGATGGTTGTAGAGGCTCTACAATCACTGATTTGAATAAAATGTTAAAATTCCACCAATAGCAAAAATGTTAAATTTAGGAATGTTTTTTAAAAAAATATTTCCAAATAGGAGGAAGTTTGCACGTATCATCTCGCTTATTGATACAATCTGGCCTTTTAAGTATCTCATTGGCTTTTCTAATTTTGCATTGGTAGAGATTATCACATCTGGATATGATCCTGGTACTAGAAAAATCAATTTTATGACCTGAATCTATAGTATGGAGTGAGAGTGCTGATGATGATGAGTGTTGTTTAACTGCATTAGCATGCTCATCTCTCCTAACACTAATGTGATGATTACTCATACCTATGTAAAAAGCTTTACAATTTTTACATGAGATTTGATAGACACCATGATATTCAAAAGGGATTGAATCCTTAGGCTTGGTTATTATATTGCTGATCTTTTGATGAGCAGAAAATGCTGTATCTATATTATAGCATTTTAATATACGTCCGATACTGTCTGTAGTTCCTTTTATATATGGAACACAAATCCTAATAGCTGATTTATCATCTTTTTGTTTCCTATTTTGTCTATTTTGGGCTTGAAATAAGGCTTTTTTTTTTTTATAAATTTGTAATTATAACTATTTGCTAATAAAACACTATTAATATGATTTATTTCTTCTTTCAGAAATAAATCATATTAATAGTGTTTTATTAGCAAATAGTTATAATTACAAATTTATAAAAAAAAGCCTTATTTCAAGCCCAAAATAGACAAAATAGGAAACAAAAAGATGATAAATCAGCTATTAGGATTTGTGTTCCATATGTAAAAGGAACTACAGACAGTATAAAAATAAATCATATTAATAGTGTTTTATTAGCAAATAGTTATAATTACAAATTTATAAAAAAAGTCTTATTTCAAGCCCAAAATAGACAAAATAGGAAACAAAAAGATGATAAAACAGCTATTAGGATTTGTGTTCCATATGTAAAAGGAACTACAGACAGTATAGGACGTATATTAAAATGCTATAATATAGATACAGCATTTTCTGCTCATCAAAAGATCAGCAATATAATAACCAAGCCTAAGGATTCAATCCCTCTTGAATCTCATGGTGTCTAGAAAATCTCATGTAAAAATTGTAAAGCTTCTTGCATAGGTATGAGTAATCATCACATCAGTGTTAGGAGAGATGAGCATGGTAATGCAGTTAAACAACACTCATCATCATCAGCACTCTCACTCCACACTATAGATTCAGGTCATAAAATTGATTTTTCTAGTACCAGGATCATATCCAGATGTGATAATCTCTACCAATGCAAAATTAGAGAAGCCATTGAGATACTTAAAAGGCCAGATTGTATCAATAAGCGAGATGATACATGCAAACTTCCTCCTATTTGGAAATATTTTTTTAAAAAACATTCCTAAATTTAACATTTTTGCTATTGGTGGAATTTTAACATTTTATTCAAATCAGTGATTGTAGAGCCTCTACAACCATCTTTCTACCTTTTATAACTCTGTGGATGGCTTGTGTGACCAAGTCGAAACATCAGTATATTAATATTAAAAGTTTTTAACACGGATGAACCCACAAAATATGTATTTTACATATTTAACCCATGCAAATCTTCATTTTAACACACACACACACATATATATATATATATAACTGCACAATTCTGTCTATTTATGAAAATATTGTTATCATTGCGGCATGGACTGAAGTTTCTTACCTCAAGTGATGTTCCATTACAAGTGGCTATTCTCTTTCGAAAATTCTCAATAAAATAGTGCCATTGTTTGTCTGAACTGTTGATATAAAGTGCTAAATTTTTAATCATTTCCTTTTGGGACTATGCTCATTCACTTTGCAAAAATTAAGGATGAACAGTAAAATCATGTGTACATCTTATTTTTGCCAGATTCTTTCATGAAATCACATCTTAGTTTAAATCATAAAATGATGAGCAAAATCATTATTATCAAGCATTGGTGGCTAAGTGGTTAGCACAGCTGCCTTACAAGCAGTTGTCCCGGGTTCGCTTCCTGGCCGATGCTTTGACACATGGAAAAAAAAATCAACATTTTGACTAATTAATTTTTCATCATCAGAATATTATCTAATATTTATATATACAATTAATTAATTTCGTTTTAGAAGAATGTTAATACATTTAATTCGATCTTTATATACAAATTTTCTTATTGTTGAGGACTTTCATCATTGACAGACTAATATGAAAGTACCAAATCATGATTTCACTTTTTAGATTTTTAATATTTAGTTGAAAGCCTTTTCAATATTTTCATATCATTTTCAAAACTATAATCGAAAATGACATGAAATTTTCAAATGAGCTCTCAGTGAAATACTAAGGATTTAAAAGAAAAACAATATTCTTAATAGTAAATTAGAAAAAGGTCTTATTACAGCAATAGTTAGATATTTCTGTTCTTCAGCAAGATTTTCATTACTAAAAGATGTAAAACTATTTAAGGAGTTGCATGTGTTTTTAGTTGATTATTAATCTCGAATATTATATCAGTGTTGTGGGTGGATAACATTTGCCATTGTCCAGATAGCTAAGATTATTCAAGCTGATGTCATGTATATATATATACGTAAATGTTCAATGTGTTGAATTATCCATTTATAATTACTAATTAGGAAACACTTTACTTACATCTAAACATCTATTAAAAATATGTATACATATATATGTACAATTTAAGTAAAAAGTGTTAAAGAGAAAAGAAATATTAATATATAATCTCTATATCTTATTAAAATCAAAAAGAAAATAGCCTGGATGTAAGCCAGAAGAGTCGTGACGATTTGTTTAGAAAAATGTCTAAAGTTTGACATTCTCATTGATGGATGAAGTTTGTTGAATAAATCTTTCTTTCTTTTAATAATATGAGTATATATTTAATAGAATAGATAAGTAAATAAAATCCAATATAAAAGAAATACAAATTAAAATGGATAATTAAAAAAACAGATACATAATATAAATAAGTATAAAAGAAGATGGATAAATAAATTCTTGTTAAATATAGGATGAAGACAAAAGAAATGAATCCTCAGTAATAAAAATAAATTTTTGCAGTAATAGAAATGCTTTTTTATATGGAGAAAGAATTACAATATAAATTCGTATTAAATATAGGATAAAGATAAAAGAATGGATGAATGAATCGTTAATATTAAAGATGAATTCCTGCATTAATAAAAAATACTTTTCATATAGCGAAGAACTTCAATAATACTTATTAGTCAAAGTCTTAAATGGCTTTTAGTGCCGAGTACTCTTCAAAAGAAAATTATTATACAGTAACGTTTGACTGCGTAATGTTTGCCTTTTGAAGAGAATCCCAAAATAAATTTAACACATTGAATAATAAATATTGTTGGAGTTTTTATTCATCATAAGAAGCATTTTTATTAAGACAAATTTTTTTTACAATTTAATTATATAATTTAATTTGTATTCAATAATAAACATGAATACAAAATAGAAAGGGCAAATGACTGCATATAACAAACATTCAAAGAGATATTTGTTGTAGGTTATAATTTATTTTTTATCCTGGGCATATATTCATTTTGCAATTTTTACATATAATGGGTTACATATATTGCTATCATTCCTGATTTAGATAAAATTACTCAGATGTAAAAAATTTGACAGACAATATATGCTTAACTTTTTATATAATTCTAATTATTTATTGTTTTAATCAAATTCATAATATTTAATATAAATAACTGATAAATAATTTTGGAAAAGTAATATGCATCATATCCAAGTGTTAAGAAAAGTTATAGTATGGATTAATGAATATGAATTGCCATTATGGTTTGGATTTATAGATTATGAAAAGGCACTTGATTCTATAAGCATTTCTTTAGTCATTAAAGCATTGAATCATGAAGATATAGATCCAGGATATTGTTATATTCTGAAGGATATATATAAAAATACAACAGCAACGATTAGACTATATAATGATATTAGGAAGGTTATCATTGAGAAGGGTGTAAGACAGGGTGACTCCATATCTCCACAACTTTTTACAGCACTGCATGCAAGAAGTGTTTTATAGAGTGAAATGGGAAGCTAAAGGAGTAAAAATAAATGGAGATTATTTAAGTCATTTAGATTTTACAGATGATATAGTTGGTTTTTCAAATAACTCTTTAGAGCTTCAGGAAATGTTGCAAGAGTTATCAGATGAAAGTAAGAAAGTAGGACTAAAGGTAAATATTAAAAAGACTAAAGTATTGTTTAATGGATTTTATCAAAAGATGAAAATTTGCCTATGTGTTTGAAAAGGTATTTAATGAAAGTGTTTTGCCAATTCTTACTTATGGATCTAAGACTTGAACACTTAATAAAAAAGCAAACAGAGACTTCAGATCACTCAAAGAAGTATGGAGAGATGCATGTTAGAAATAATAAGAAGATTGAAACTGCAGTACATGGGTAAAAGAACAAACATGTGTTACTGACATCATTGAAAGAATTAAAAGACTGAAATGGAGGCAGGACATATTGCTAGAAGAGATGGTAATAGATGGACAATTGAAATCTTAAAATGGATTTCAAGAGACTGTAAAAGACCCAGAAAGAAAGCATATGTGAGATGGATGGATGAGATAAAGTGTGTAGGGGTGATGTAGAGAAGAAATGCTAGAAATTAGATAAGATGGATTGAACTTGGAGAGAAGTTCATCCTGCAGTGGATTGATAATGATTAATGATGACAATGATTAATAGTTATAGATTAAGCTGATAATTTTTTTCCAAAGGAATAAATCCGACTGAAAAGCCCTGATATTTATTTTATTATCTTTTTTTAATTACATAATTGTAGGAAAAGAGTATATACTATTGAGAATTATATTAGTTTTACTGTAAACATTTGTTAATAAAAGCAAATTAGTAAGATTTCAAATGCTATCTTCTATTGATTTTATACAATCTTATATTTGTTTAATATATAAAACTTAGTAACCAATGGGTCTAATATCTGTGAATAGTTTGAATAATAAACACACAGTGTTCTTTATCTTCATATTTATTTGATCCCATTTTTTATTTCATGATTTATGTGATATAAAAATTTTTATAACTGAAATAGATCACTTATTGATCATTGATGCATATAAACAAATATAGATAGATAGATTGTCAATAGAAAGGCACTAATGAATTGAGTTTAGCCACTTTATTTTCTAAGTGGAATGTGCATAACAGTTTATTTTCTCTTGTGACAAGATAAAAAAATATGGTCCTTTTTAAAAAATAAAACATACACATAAGAGAGGAAATTGGAAACAGTAAAATCTATTGTTATTAACCCTAAGCTGTAATTGGATAAGGACTACATATTTGATTAGTTTCAGCTTTTTAAGTTCTTTTTAATTAAATTGAATGAATTATAAGTAACTATGCCATATTAAATAAGACACTATTAATTTGAAAACTTAAGTAAAGATAAATAACCAAACAATAGGTTTGAAAAGAAATTGCATTGTTTAGAAAAATACACAAATATTACAGATTAAAATAAAATATAGATTGTTAACAATGAAATATGAAAGAGCAGTGAGGAAATGATGTGTTAGACTATATCAAGATTCAGCTTACTAAAACACTTTAAAAAAAGATAATTCAAATTGAGGCCTGTAAAATTCTTATTACAATAAATAACTGAAAGACAAATATGTGTGTATACATATATAATTAAATTTTGTCAAATGATATACTATTAATACATAGAAAATCTTATAACATTAAATGCTAGTTAACATGTTCCATTAGAATTATAATAGCACCATGTAGTTTTTACTATTTTGGGGGTTATGATGGTTCTGTGATAACTTTATTTTTTTATCTATTATGTAGAGCCTATCTTTAATGTTATATTACTCTAGATAGTTTTATTTGACTATAGAAATCATTTTAAAATTATTAGTTGAAAAAAATCTGAAGATGACAGACAGCATCAGGCAGACCTTTAGGAAATTATAATGTACAACCTGCATAACAAAGAAATCAGACCTGCCCTTTTTTGATCTCAAGAGCAGTGAAGAATTGCTAATTGGTGGAAAATTTTGCTTCAGGAAAAATTCTCTATTTTTCATTTTTGAAAGAAAAATTATAATTTTCAGTAATTTATTTACAAATTAAAGATTATTTGGTAGTGTTCTGTTTTATTGTATCAGCCACTTGATGGTGTTGATGCTAAGCAAAAACACATAATTATAATGTTCCTGGGCCAGTGATTTTAAACAACTATTGACTTTATTTTTGGAATAGAAAATACAAGTAAATTATACTACAATTTAAACAAAATTAAAACATTCAAACAAAATATAAAAATGAAAGCCAACTTTTTGGGACTTTTGAGGACAGTAATTAATAAGAGACTGGCTTTTGTATGTGTGTGTGTCAATAAAAAATTATGTTACTTTCTAATAGCAAATAATAGTACATTAGAGATGCTTTTGGACAGGAAATAATCAGAGACTGTCTTTTGTGGGGGTGTGTGGCTATAAAAAGTTACATTCCTTTTTTAATAAAAAATAAGAGCAAATTTTAGCCTTTTGGGGACATTAATTAATCAGACACTGTGTTTTGAAGTCAAAGTCAATTATATTACAACTTCCACAAAATTTAAAAATTCAAACAAAATTTTTAAAATGAAAGCTGACTTTGACTTTTTGGGACAGTAATTAATCAGAGACTGTCATTTTTTGTGTGTGTCTATATAAAAAGTTACATTACTTTTTTAATAACAAATAATTTTAAATATAGTGGAAAATTTATGGTACTTTTCTAATAAAAAATAAAAGCAAATTTTACTCTTTTTTGGACAGTAATTAATCAGACATTGCATTTTTGGGGGAAAAGTAAATTCAATTGCAATTTGCCTACTAAACTTAATAATTATAGCAAACTATTAACATGAAAGACAACTTCTGTGTCTGGAAATTGCCAATTTTCAGAGTTTGAAGCAGTCATCTTACTTGTCTTAGACAATTTCTCATGGATACATTGCAAACATCAAGATCTTCAAAATAGTGCTGTGCCACACCCTAAAATCTAATTTGTGAGGGTTACACAGTTCTGATGGAACAGTGACAACAATGTTAAAACTTTTAGAAGGTACCAGTAGGTCAGTTCACATGAAAAAAAATGACAGACCTAAAAAGTTCAATTATTTTGACATGATGCTGTCAACACACCATCACATGATACTGTAGTGAAAATAGATAACAGAGCATTGTGATAAAATGCCTAACACAAGCAACTATGGCAGCCAATGAAGGCATTTTTCTGTGCTTTTAGCAGAGAAAGAAGCCACAGCAGTAGGCAGCAGCCAAGTAAACTGACTTTTTCTGTGTTTTATCATGGAAATAAATCTATCGGCTTGGCTGCAGCTGCGGAAATGGCATATTGCTAGAAATTTAACTAGAAATAGCACCATCAAGTGGCTGACACAGTAAAACAGAACACTACTGATTATTTAGGTAATTTTTTTGTAAAATGTTTATTTTAAACCAAAAATCTACATGTTTGCAATTATATTTTATTTGAGAATATTTATTTTTTATAATACAATTAGTAAAATGTTCATTATGGTAAAAGTGAAGCAGTTTTTATTGGATAACAAGAATAGCTTTTAGGCAATACCAGTAAAAAAATTTAAAAATAAATTTTAATAATAAATTTGATGTTTAATGTTAACATTTTTTTCTTTAAAGATAAGTAATTTTAATTTTTTTTTGAATTTAGAAAATGGAATTCAAATATCTAATATTTTGTTCTACTAACTTCTTGAATAGATAAATCTAATAGCATCAAACACCATTGTTATAGATAGAAACTCTATTTAGTATTTTATTTTTTATATTTTACAAAATTCAAATATTAATTTTAGAATGTTTATCATTTGAAAGCTTACATTTGTGATAAATAATGTAAAGATTATCAGTATATCACCTAGGAAAAAAGGCTTCATTGTAAAAATAAAATGTTCAAATATGAAGGAAGTGTTCACTAGGGCCGTTTCAAGTTGGATCCTGAACAGATTAAAAACAAAATTTATGTTAAAATTCTTACATGACTATAATTTCATCTACTAACAAGTAGGCCTTCTCAAGTGAAAATATACTAGGTAAAAACACACACATATATACTTGTATATAAAATAGAAATAAGCTCAAATCATTTCAAAAAACACTCATCTTTAATATCAAGAAAGTTTTTATGAAATTGATGGCCTCAGATTTAAAAAGATTTATTACCAGTTTCTTTAACTCCTTTTTTTTGCAAATGATAACTTCTGCATTATCAAATAATATTTTATGACATGTACTTAGTTCATGAATATATACAGCTAAATTATGATACTTATTTTTGATTATACTCTTATGAACTTAAATCTTTTTATAAAGATTTAATTTACTTTGACCTATATAAATATTATGACAATTTCAAGAAACCTTGTAAACTTTACCAGGAATATATTTACTATCAATATATTGTTTTGAACTATTTGATAATGAATTTCAATCAAGACCTTTCTTCCGGATAGCTTTTATACCACCCAATAAAGTACTATTCCTATAAATCAGTCTAAATTCAAGGCTTATAATCTTTATTCTCAGTAACATTTCAATTTTTATTAATATCAAGCTTATAGATATTTTTATTAAACATAATATTACTAATAAATTTATGATTACAACCCAATTTATTAAAGAAGCCAATTTGCTTCTGATTATATTGAATTGCATTATAATCATAAATTTATTAGGAATATTATATTTAACAAATATATATGTAAACTTGATATTAATAAAAAATTAATTAGAAAATAAAATTTATTTCTTTACTATTTAAGTCTTGGATTACTTTATAAGAATAGCTATGTATGGAATGAAAAATTCATTATTAAATAATTCAAAGTAGTCTATTGATAGTAAATGTATTCATGATGTAGTTTATAAAATTCCTTGCAATAGTGGTAAAATTTATATAGATCAAAGTAAATTAAGTCTTAATAAAAAATTAAAGTTCATAAGAGTAGAATTAAAAATAAATGTCATAACTTGGCTTTGTATATTAATGAACTGAATACAGATCATAAAATTTTATTTGACAATGCAGAAATTATCTTTTGCAAAAAAAAAATTAAAAAAATTAAAAGGAAGCGTTAAAGACTCTCTGGTAATAAATATTTTGAATCTGAGGCCGTCAATTTCATGAAAGCTTTCTTAATATTAAAGGTAGGTGGTTTTTAAGTAATTTATGAGAAGGCTGTTTATGTTTTATATATCTATACAAATCATTGATAATTTGTAAGAATATATTTTTCCAGAGTATGTAGATAATTGTCAACTATTACAGTACCAAATCTTAACAACATTTTTTATTTTGCTGAGTCAGATTTTTGATACAGTGTATTTTTGTAATCTTGCTTTACAAAGATATTCTGTATTGAAAGTCTGATTCAGCAAATTAACGAATATTGCTGATATTTATTACCATAATAGTCAACAATTGTCTACATATTCTGGTAGAATATTAGATATGTGTGTGTGCTTGGTTTCTAGTTGCTTTTTATTTGTGAAGATCTACTTGTTAATAGATATGGCCATGAGAAAAATTTAATATAAATTTATTTTATAACTAATATTTGATGTTATATGATTGATTATTTATTATAAATATATGTATCATGATGGATTGGAAGTTTAAATATGATTAAAAATTAAAATGTATATGAAAGAAAGAGATAAAGTCAGATTAACAATATATTTAATTAAAATAAGATATATAAATCTTTAACTGAGTTTAAAGTTTGTACCTAAGTTAGAAATGATATGATAATCTTTAGCCCAATAAATAATTAGTAATAATCTATATTGTATTTATCTAAAGTATATAGTATCAAAGAAATGGGAGCATGAAGTTTGACTTTCGTAGATCAAACTGTAATGTATATATAAATTTTCATTTTATACCAGTGAAAACCTTTGTTGTAAGGAGTTTGCTATTCACTGAAAGGAGACCCTTTGATTCCTTTTGGAGGCCTTAAAGGAACTGAGCAGGGCAAATTCCTAATGTCCACTCCATACATACTTGTCATTGCAGCTGTTATTACCATGTGATTATTCATATAGTATACAAACATGGATGGACTGCTCACCAACATGCATTGACCCGCGTGGTGAGTTTATTGGCTTTTTACCTCCAAGTTTAAGAATATTTTTTCCAATTATATACAATCATGACAGACAAAAATAAATCATGGCCCTTATTCCCAGGAGGCTATAAAGTCACCAATCAAGGCATCCATTGGTGGCCGAGGATGGAGGGTGCTGAGAATCCCCTGATTGTGGACTCAGGCTGCCATTTGATGATGACTTTTTATTTAAATACTTACAACTGCAGATGACATTCAAGTGAAGGAAGATTGCAAGAGTTAAAAGAAGAACTGTCTTATATTAAATGGGACATTATTGAACTTTGTGAATTTAGAAGAAAAGGTGAAGAAACAATTGACTTAAAAAGTGGACATATACTTTACTATAAAGGCACAAATATTGGAAATACAAGTGGAGAAGGATTCATTATAAATAAAAAATGGAAGAATAACATTGTGGATATTGATGATGTATCAGACAGAGTGGCAAGATTAGTTTTACAACTTAATAGCAGATACCAAATGCAGATAATTCAGGTTTATGCCCCAACAAGTTTTCATAGTGATGAAGTTATAGAAGATTTTAATATGGATGTACAAAAGGCTTTTGATCAGAGTAAACAACATTTTAAAATTGTTATGGGAGATTTTAATGTTAGAATTGGTAAACAAATGAAAGATGAAAATGCTGTAGGTAATTTTGGTTATGGTAATAAAAATGAGAGAGGACATAGACTTGTGGAGTTTGCAGAAAAAGAAAAACTTTATATTATGAATTCTTTTTTTGAGAAAAATGTTAAAAGGAAATAGACATGGAAGCATTCAAATGAAGGTACAGCAGAATTGGATTATATTTAGACTAACAGAAAATACATATTTCAAGATTGCAATGTTCTTAATAAATTTAACACAGGAAGTGATCATCGATTCGTAAGATGTAAGATACATGTTAATGCAAAACTAGAGAGACAAAAATTATTAAGAAAAACAGTATTTACAGTTGATATTCCTAATCTTCAGAAACATTCTAATGAATTTAAATTAGAACTTACAAATGGGTTTCAAGTATCAGTAGATTTTGAACATAATTCAGATTTGAATGACATTAATAGGAAAATAACTGATACACTTTTAAAAACTACAACAAAAATAGCTGGTAGAAAAAATCAACAATTGACCAATAAAATTTCTACTGAGACTAGAGAATTTATGAAGAAAAGAAGGAATATGAGGATATACGACAATGATGCATTAAAAAAGATTGAATATCTTGAATTTTGTAAAATAGTGCGGAAAAGAGTTGAAAATGATATAAGAAACTATAATTGTGAACTAGCAAGGAAAGCTGTAGAAGAGAATAAAAGTCTAAAGAGTGTAAAACAACATTTTGGTATTGGTAAAAAATTTATATCTGCAATAAAAAAAAAAGATGGCATTATTACTAAAAAGAGAGATGACATCATGAAATGTATAGAAGACTTCTATCAAGAATTATATAGTAATAAAGAACAAGTGCCTCCTATACCTATTATATCTTCCAAATTGCCCAGAATTTTGAATGAGGAAGTGAGACATGCAATAAAATTTATGAAGAAAGGGAAGTCTCCAGGTAATGATAGGATTATAATTGATATATTAAAAGAAGCAGGTGAAGAAATATAATTTTTTTAACAAAGTTATATACCAAATATATATATATATATATATATAATCGTAATGAGATTTTTTGCATCCTAGGTAAAGCTAAAGATTTGGTATTCATGTCTTTTTCCATTGCTGCACAGACAACAATTAATTTAATCCCAAATACTACAAGTGAACTGTAAATTATATTCTCCAATTCTTAGTCAATCAAAACTATATATATTTTATTGATTGCCTACTATATTGCTCTCTTACCTCTCTTTATATATATTGAAATGGTAAATCTGTAGTACATATTTATGATATTACATACCTTTAAAGTAGGGTTTGAACCAGTTTATATGTTTATTTGGTCATCTAGGAATGTTAAGCACACACAAATACACATATCACTTCCACCCTGTTTATTCAAAATGGTTATGTGTAACCAGTTGAATTATTATTTTAGCTTAAGTATATTTTATTTCCAAGCTTGTTAATTCCCTTCACTTAGATAATTGTGTATGTGCTTATATGTATTACAGATATAAAAATAAGTACAATTAATATAAAGCTAAAGCAATGCCAGAAAATTCTAGAAAGTATTATTACAATTTAAAAATGTCATTCTCATTTAACTATTTCAAGTCAAACCAAAAAATCATATTTTAAAGTTATTTGCAATTTTAAAAATTCGTTTAAATAATGCTTTATGGAACCTATTGTTTACATCTTCCAATATTGCCAAATTTCAAGTATAGGAGGAGCAGAAGTTCTAGGAATGTGCAAAAGGAGTTCAAATCACTCTTCTCTTGTGTTCGTTTAGAGAGTGGAAGCAAAATGAACTGTGAGTAAAAAGGAATTTGCCTCCCGGACCTTAGATCACCTTTGTTCTGCCTCCCTGGCATGCCATCGCTGCTTGAGAACTGTAATATTTAACTGTAAAAGAATATTGGAAGATGCATACCATTATTTTATTAATAATGTGCCTTGCTAAACTTCGTATATGTTATTATAAGTGGTCACCATAACTTCTAAAGGTAATCTGTTTTGCTGAAGAATGAACTCTTAATTCTCTTCACTTCACTTTTTTCCTAAATCTTAATTGTAATCATAATGTAATTTTTATTTATTTGGTGACTGATTATAAACTTAATGATCATTAAATTTGTGATTTTCTCTCTTAAGTTTTAAACTTGTTCTTTGAAATGCTAGCACAGAATTATATATATTTTAAATCTATCACTAGTCTTAAGTTTCACGCTCTAATTATATTATTTTCATGTGGCAAAACTTATTTAAACTATGTATCTTATTAAATTAGTTTTAGTATGCTAATGTTTCAATCTAGCAAACTTATATTACTTCAATCATCATTCCGATATTTTTGGAGTATTTAAATAGTTAAACGTAAAATTTCTTATTGAACGCTGTTCACTCAGTTAAATATTTTGAAATATATACTTAATGGCAGATTGTTTAAAAATCATATTATGGGATAAGATAAACCTTTTGTTGTTGTCACTATCAATATTTAAATGCATTTTATGTTTTTTAAATAAATTTGATTATTAATATATTTTAATAATTATTTATTACATGTACACCATTAAGAGTTAACTTGCTTATGATATTTTGTTGTTTAGGAATACTTGGGCTTGTTAAATAGAATAAATAATATTTTTCCCTCTTCTATATTCGACATCCCAAACTTATTAAAGTTATACGTACGATGCTGAGTGGGTTATTATTTTACCATGGTGTTATGCATAATATTATTGCTTTATTTAAGCTTAAATTATTTCATTAGTCATTTAAGACTTAAGCCATATTCGCATTGCTTACTTATGATAGCATTTTAAAAAAATTATATTTTGCTTTATCATATTTACTCATCCGAACTCCAGATTTTTTTCACATACTCGTCTAAGAATGAGGTTTGGTAGAAACAATCTCAGGACAAACATTAGAGTATTAAGGCTCTGCATGTGAAACATCAGCAAGCATACCATGGAATCCTTACCACTCATATTTTCGAATACCGCCCTGTGATAAATACAAGTGGAATCATATATATGATAAAGCCTTTCAGTCCAAAGATAGTCATCTTCTCCATTTTTAACACTATCATTATAAGTCAGCACTGTGAGTTCTTTTTATGTATAGTTCTCATATTAACTATAAGACGTAGCGCAGTGATGTTTGTAAACCACTCATTTAATAATTAATCGAATATTTTAGGATTGTCACAGTAAGGCTTAGTTAAGCTAACCCATTCCTCATTTATACTGGCCCAGATATGCTCATGAGTGATAAATTACTTATCTGTTATATTAAGAGTAAACTTCTCTTTGGAGATAAATTTATAACGTCCTCATCATTAGTTAAAGTAATGATCACAGCATTGATAACATTAATTTATTATTATTTATAGTTCATTAGCATACTAAATCAGTTGCCTATATGCAACATATTAACCGCATTAAATCTGTGCTATGCTTCTGATGTAAATTAAAATTATCTATGTTCATTAAATTATATTGAATTACTCATGTGTTTGTGTCTTACTGAATCTTACTCATTGAATCCTATTTAATATTTATAATAGTGTTAATAATATTTAGAAGTTATAACTGATTATTTTAAATGGACATTTATCTTTGGGTTGTTCTGTCTTTGCTCATTCTGTATGGATACTATTTTATAATTCATGTTTCTTTTGCAATGCTAGCTCTTGTGCAATTCATTAAATTTATAAGTTTTCCCCTTATATAAGATATTTGATTGAGCCAAGATTTGATATTATTTTATTTACATTAATTACCCTATAGATCTCATGTTTCTGTGGTGTGTCTCTGGGACCAGAATGAATAAAATTTCATCTGTTATAATCAGAAGTGTTGTTTATAATGTTATAGTTTTAGAGAAGAGCAAATAGGGCAGTATTCATGATTGCTTCTGACCTGTGTATCTTGGGCATGAGTGGATTTAGGGTACTTTTGCTTAGATTCTAAACCTTGTTAAATGAACATATAATTCTGACTGGTACAGGATTTTTTTTCTTTCTCGGGCTTGGTGCCCAACATGGGGCTCGATTAATTAAATCTCACACCCTGTAGACTGCTTATCTTATTGTTGGCTCAATCATTGGGGTCTATATTAATTAAATACCATACCCTGTAAAGTGCTTGTGTTTTTGGTGGCTTATATTTTAATGTCTCCAAGATTATCTAAATGTAGGTTCATTAATTAATTTTGTTGGTTAAATACTATAAGCTATGTGAGTAAAACAGTATTGTTAGTCAAAATAATTATTTAAAAAGTAATAAGATAGTTAATATATAAATTAATTATATGTGTAGCTTGTACTATCTCAGTGTATATTATACATTTGTTAATATGCGTTCATAACAATAAGGAGAAAAAAAATTAAAGTGTTAGAAAGGTAGTAAGAGTAGATTGGAGCAAAGGGAAGAATAGACAAAAGAAATAATTTTTTCTTTGTCAAGATTAAGTAGTGTATATTTCAGTTTTGATATTTAGAAGTATCCAATAGATATTATAATAAAAACTTTAATATAAAAGTATTGCTTGCTAGCAGATATTGTAAATGTTCGTTTCCTATTATTAGTAGCATCAAAGTAGGTGAAGACCTTCAAATTGAGATTTGTATGTCAAGCGGTCTGATGTAGTGGACATTACACTTCAATGACATTGATTCCTAGAGTAACCTCAAAGCAGATGAAGACCCTTTATGTAATACCAAGCAGCCAGATGCAGTTGGCAAAATGCTTAAATGGTTTACATGTTCTCATGCTAGCAAAAGAAAAGTTGCTTGCTAGTTGATATTTTAAATGTTCATTTCTTATTATTAGGAACCTTGAAGCAGGTGAAGACCTTTTATGTAACACCAAGCAGCCAAATGTAGTTGGAAAAATGCTTTACATGTTCTTATGCTAGCGAAAGTGAAAATTGATATCGATAAATACAAATTACTGGAAAGAATATTAATTTTGACATTTTATGATAGCCTCATGCTTCTTGCAAATGATTTAGGTAGTTGAGTTAAATTCCTATATTCAAACTTAGGTTAGTCACGCATTGTTGGTTTGTAGTAAATAATAACTATTCATGAAATAAATTGTTTTATTCTAAATTATATCAATCCATGTTGTATAACTTGCATATTGTCATAATATTTCTTAGCTTTATTTTGCTAGATTATAATATAAAATCAACTTAAACACTATTTTATGTATACATAAAATTTATTTATATGAAATAAATTTATATCTGTTGCAGATTATTGCAAAGAGATAAATATAAGGATATATCTTGCTGATTTCAAAATAGTTTTGAAAATAAAATATATATTTATTTAGTATAATAATTTTAAATTATTTGATCAATGCAAAAGGAAATTTTGGTGTCCATCTCTGTGAGCATGAATAACCTAAATATTGTGTAATAAGTTATTAATCTTGCCATGTTGGCATGGCACTTTGTATTTATACAATTATAAATTTTGCCAACCGGTAAGTTCATGTGTTAACATAACTTACATTGAGTGAGATTCAAATGCAAGCAAATATTTAAAAGAGAGAAAATCATATTTTGCTTTAGCTTTCTGTTATACTTTGTATTATCAATTTACTAATAAAGATTTTTAGTCAATTCCAGGTGCAAAGAGAACAGATGGAAAGTGGCAAAAGAAGTGAAGGCACGGTAATTTTTAAATATATTTTGTGTTATAGAATTAATGGTTAATAATTTTATAATATATAGCTTAAATGATATAGGCAGATTCAAGTAGTGGAGAAGAATAGGCATAAGTAATAAAGTGGTTAGGCATTATATAAGTTAGGCAGGGCAGGAAGAAAGTAGTAGGTATGGTGGGACAATGGTAGTATAGGGGCGATTGAGGAAAAGGGATAGGCAAATAACCCATAGCAAATAATAATGAGTCATAGAGTTAGCGATATCAACAAAATGAACAATAATAATTATCAGCTATTCATGATGATGCAAAGTCTATTAAAGCAACAAGTTGAGGAATGAAAGAAACAAGCTGAAGAACAGAGGAAAGAAGCTGAAGAATGGAAGAAAGAAGCTGAAGAATTCCGGAAGATGATGCAGGGTCTATTTGAAAAACAAGATGAAAGACATCAGAAGATGGAAGAATGGAGGGAGCAAAATCATGTAAAAGGATCACTTGCTGTCAAAGAGATGAAAATAGAATATACACAACAGAACATGATAAAGCATGAGGATCAGTTAGGAGATTTCCAAGTAGTCCAAGGAGAAATTAGTGATCATCTTTATGATCCAGATAATAAGGCTAAATATGAGTATGAGATGTCTAAAAAGGAGGTTAAGGACATGTTTCAAGAAACACAGACAAAAATACAACTGGACTTTAAAGATTCTGAAAAAAATGATTTAAATCTGAAAGGTCTAGATTCTCTTATGACACATAAATGTGAAACTGATTTGAACTATCAGGAAAATATAATTAAAGAAACTGATAGAAATGCTACTAAGGTTGAAACATTATCTATGGATATAACTTTATGTGATGAAAATATTTCTACTCAGGATTCCTTTTTGTCTGATGATAAGCTTGATTCTAGTTGTCTTTTGAATGCAGAAGAAACAAACAGGATGGAATTATCTAAATTGTATGTTCCAACAGAAGTCCAGAGAGGTTCTTTATTGGAATATCAATCTAGAAATTTTGAAAAGTTTATAGATCCATTCTATAATCCAGATAATCAATCAAGTTATGAAATTTTGATTGATACTTCCATCAATAAATCTGTTACAGTTAGTCAGACTTATCAAGAAGAAATTTCATTTGGTTCTAACACAGTACTTGATGAAAACCAAATTCAACTATTTGTTTTGAATTCTTTCAGTAATGATAAATCAATAAGGTATTTGGACTCTGCAATGAATTTGCATGAAGATTTATCAATTAATGAAGAGACTGAGCCTAAATTTTGTGTTAATGATAGAATTGCTGGAAAAATGGATAGTGATAAAATTGTTTTTCATGTTGAAAACAAGTTTGAAAATAATTCTAATGATATTCCATATTTTAATAATGCTTTGTTAAATAAATGTTGTAAAAATGTATTGACTGATAGGCAGTTTGATAAAAGTAATTGTAAAGGTCAAGCATTAGATAACAGAAATGAAGAGCTACCTTTTCACAAAAGTGATTCTCTTTTAACAGATAAAATTGAATCGGGTGTCCTTTTGTCTGAATGTGCTTCAAATTTTTTTGAAAGTCTTAATAAAGAGTCTTCAAAGAAAAGTATAATGTTTGAAGAAACATATGATTGTTTATTAAAACAAACATTTTCTAAAAAGCAATGTATAAGTTGTGGAAAAAGAAAACTCATGCCAAATGATTATTTTACTTTGACTGCTCAGAATTTTAAGAAAAGAAGGTGTAATAAGTTAAATACCATAACAAATGATATAAAAATGGCAACTTATTTAAATGATTTTATCAAAGTTGATAAGAACATAAATATTTCAATAACTAATGATATGGAAATGACAATTGGTGCAAATAATATTAAAACTGGCAAGAAATGTCTGCAGAAAACTATCATCTCTGATAAAGAAAATGACAAGGTTCCTCCAAACACTGTTAACATTCAGCATTATCAATTGATATCTGAGAAAACTAGTAATTTTTATAAATTAGGTAATTTTACAGTTAGAAATGATATGGAAGTTGCTTCTTGCTTGTCTGATAAAATTACTGGTGAAAGCCAAATAATATTGAAATGTATTGCTCATAATTAGGAAAAGAATTCAATTTTAAATATTATTGAAGTGGATTCTCAGAACAAGATGAATTTTAGTGATTCTTTAAATAAAGGTGATATCGAAATAAATACTTGTTTGCCTAATGTAGTTGATGCTAATGAAATGCAAATGGATTTGAACTATTTAGTGCATGATAGTGGAAATTCCATTGAATTTGATTCTCCAGATGAAGCAAATAGAAGTCTTATAAAAATAAATTTTCATTCTCTTGGTTTGGGTGATATAATTGAAAAGCAAATTGAAGTGGATTGTCATTCTGGAAAGATTGATAAAAATCTAGTTTTAAATATTAGTGAACTCCATTCTAAGAATATAAATACTAATTGGGGTGTAGCATCTACAATGAAAACAGAAAATTATGTTAACAATTCATTCTCTTTGGATTCAAAATTGACATTACTAACACTAAAGAGATGGATGTTATAGTTACTAATAATTTTGAAAATAAATTTATAAATAAAGAGGCAGTTCCATTTGTGATTAAAAATGATAAACTTTCTGAGTCAGATTGTTTTTCCAAAGCCCAAGATATTGATGTGAAAATAGCAGAGTGTATTGATGAAGTTTATATAGGACAGATTCCTATTAATAAGGCAATCAAAACTAAGATTATTCATGATAAAGAAAACTTTCGAATTCCTGTTAATAAATCTATCAAAACTGCTATAGATAAAGAAAATGCTTGTCTATTTATTTCTACTAATGAAAATTATGAAGAGGTAAAGATTCATAAAATGAATTTATTTATTGCTGAACATATTGATCCTGCAACCAATAAGAATATCATCTTTAGTGGTAGAAATAATGTTTTCAAGATGTAGATGATTACAAACCCAATATTAGATAAACCTAAAATTTTTAGAAATATTAGTTATAGTAATACAAAGATTTGTAAATCCTTACTAGACAAGAGTATTTGTGTCCATCAAAGATATAATCAGCAACATGCTCGATTAAAATTAGCACACATAGCAAAAATTAGGGTAAGAAAGAGACGTATTCCTCATCATAAAATTTGTGTAAATCAGATATGGCTTATGGTTCCTAAGTATAATAATGTTGCATGCCAATTAAAGTTGTATATACCACCTGACCCAGAGAAAGAATAGTAAAAGGTGTTTTGAGATTGATAGGACAACAGCATAACGCATCAGGACAGACCATTGATTTTCAAAAAAGCTTAAGAGAATAAAGAGATCCCAATTAGTACACTATAGTTAGAATTCCATGAAGTAAGGCATAGACATAATAGTGGGGAATAGACAAACTAATTCATTATTATTAAGTTGACCATGTGTTTATTTGCCACTTGGATTAACAATTTTAAAAGGTATAAGTAAAATCGTTTTTTTTAACAATTTTTTTTGTTTGTTTCTCTAATTAGGGAAATGTGAAATGGTAAATCTGTAGTACATATTTAACTTCACTGCCTGATGACATTACATACCTTTAAAGTAGAGTTTGAACCAGTTTATATGTTTATTTGGTCATCTAGGAATGTTAAGCACACACAAATACACATATCACTTCCACCCTGTTTATTCAAAATGGTTATGTGTAACCAGTTGAATTA
Organism: Epiperipatus broadwayi; assembly: GCA_028023455.1. Lineage (NCBI taxonomy): Eukaryota > Metazoa > Onychophora > Udeonychophora > Euonychophora > Peripatidae > Epiperipatus > Epiperipatus broadwayi. The sequence continues at coordinate 937,561 of JAQFVV010006516.1, read as the reverse complement.
TTATTTTAGCTTAAGTATATTTTATTTCCAAGCTTGTTAATTCCCTTCACTTAGAGAATTGTGTATGTGCATATATGTATTACAGATATAAAAATAAGTACAATCAATGTAAAGCTAAAGCAATGCCAGAAAATTCTAGAAAGTATTATTACAATTTAAAAATGTCATTCTCATTTAACTACTTCAAGTCAAACCAAAAAATCATATTTTAAAGTTATTTGCAATTTGAAAAATACGTTTAAATAATGCTTTCTGGAACGTATTGTTTACATCTTCCAATATTGCCAAATTTCAAGTATAGGAGGAGCAGAAGTTCTAGGAACGCGCAAAAGGAGTTCAAATCACTCTTCTCTTGTGTTCGTTTAGAGAGTGGAAGCAAAATAAACTGTAAGTAAAAAGGAATTCGCCTCCCTGACCTTAGATCGCCTTTGTTCTGTCTCCCTGCTATGCCATCGCTGCTTGAGAACTGTTATGTTTAACTGTAAAAAAATATTGAAAGATGCATACCATTATTTTATTAATATTGTGCCTTGCTAAACTTCGTATACGTTATTATAAGTGGCCACCATAACTTCTAAAGGTAATCCGTTTTGCCGAAGAATGAACTCTTAATTCTCCTCACTTCACTTCTTTCCTAAATCTTAATTGTAATCATAATGTAATTTTTATTTATTTGGTAACTGACTATAAACTTAATTATCGTTAAATTTGTGATTTTCTCTCTTAAGTTTTAAACTTGTTCTTTGAAACGCTAGCACAGAATTATATATATTTTAAATCTATCACTAGTTTTAAGTTTCACACTCTAATTATATTATTTTCATGTGGCAAAACTTATTTAAACTATGTATCTTATTAAATTAGTTTTAGTATGCTAATGTTTCAATCTAGCGAACTTATATTATTTCAATCATCATTCCGATATTTTTGGAATATTTAAATAATTAAACGTAAAATTTTTTATTGAACGCTGTTCACTCAGTTAAATATTTTGAAATATATGCTTAATGGCAGATTGTTTCAAAATCATATTATGGGATAAGATAAACCTTTTGTTGTTGTCACTATCGATATTTAAATGCATTTTATGTTCTTTAAATAAATTTGATTATTAATATATTTTAATAATTATTTATTACATGTATGCCATTAAGAGTTAACTTGCTTATGATATTTTATCATTTAGGAATACTTGGGCTTATTAAATAGAAAAAATAATATTTTTCCCTTTTCTATATTCGACATCCTAAACTTATTAAAGTTATACGTACGATGCTGAGTGGGTTATTATTTTATCATGGTGTTACACATGATATTATTGCTTTATTTAAGCTTAAATTATTTCATTAGTTATTTAAGACTTAAGCCATATTCGCATTGCTTACTTATGATAGCATTTTAAAAAATATATATTTTGCTTTATCATATTTACTCATCCGAACTCCAGATTTTCTTCACGTACTCGTCTAAGAATGAGGTTTGGTAGAAACAATCTCAGGGCAAACATTAGAGTATTAAGGCTCTGCATGTGAAACATCGGCAAGCATATCATGGAATCCTTACCACTCATATTTTCGAATACCGCCTTGTGATAAATACAAGCGGAATCATATATATGATAAAGCCTTTCAGTCCAAAGATGGACATCTTCTCCATTTTTAATGCTATCATTATAAGTCAGCACTGTGAGTTCTTTTTATGTATAGTTCTCATATTAACTATAAGACGTAGTGCAGTGATGTTTGTAAACCACTCATTTAATAATTAGTCGAATATTTTAGGATTGTCACAGTAAGGCTTAGTTAAGCTAACCCATTCCTCATTTATACTGGCCCAGATATGCTCATGAATGATAAATTACTTATCTGTTATATTAAGAGTAAACTTCTCTTTGGAGATAAATTTATAAACGTCCTCATCATTACTTAAAGTAATGATCACAGCATTGATAACATTAATTTATTATTATTTATAGTTCATTAGCATACTAAATCAGTTGCCTATATGCAAAATATTAACCGCATTAAATCTGTGCTATGCTTCTGATGTAAATTAAAATTATCTATGTTCATTAAATTATATTGAATTACTCATGTGTTTGTGTCTTACTGAATCTTACTCATTGAATCCTATTTAATCTTTATAATAGTGTTAGTAATATTTAAAAGTTATAACTGATTATTTTAAATGGATATTTATCTCTGGGTTGTTCTGTCTTTGCTCATTCTGGATGGATACTATTTTATAATTCATGTTTCTTTTGCAATGCTAGCTGTGTGCACATTTAAATTTATAAGTTTTCCCCTTATATAAGATATTTGATTGAGCCAAGATTTGATATTATTTATTTACATTAATTACCCTATAGATCTCATGTTTCTCTGCTGTGTCTCTGGGACCAGAATGAATAAAATTTCATCCGTTATCATCAGAAGTGTTGTTTATAATGTTATAGTTTTAGAGAAGAGCAAATGGGGCAGAATTCATGATTGCTTCTGACCTGTGTATCTTGGGCATGAGTGGATTTAGGGTACTTTTGCTTAGATTCTAAACCTTGTTAAATGAACATACAATTCTGACCGGTACATATATATATATATTCAAATGTTTGAGCTTTTATTGATGTATCTTTCATATCAAATGTATCATATTAAAAATATCCACCAGAGCAAAAAGTCAGACTATATTTCTATGAACATATATTATTAACAGGCTCATGTAAATGAGAAGATCCATTTTAATTGTATAAGAAAAAATATAGAAGAACATAGTCTAAAAAGGTTTTTTTTTTTTTTTTACGATACCTATACAAATTAATCTATAGTAAACAAATATGTCAGTTTATATTATATACTGGGCCTTTAATTTATTTATTTGACATCCATTTTTGCTATTTTTTAATTTCTTCTACAATAAACTGCATTTTTTGAAAGGCTTCAATTCTCATCTAATTCTACCTCTTTATTATATTTTATTGTCAGCCATATCTTTCCAATGAGAACAATCAACATTGCATAATGTTTATTTTGCAAGTTGAGTCTGCTTTTTCTAGGGCAACTAGGATGAAATTCAATATATCCAATATTCATTTATTTGCTGCACATATTTAATCCAATGAAAATATGGCTTTACAATGGTAGATTGATCAGATCCATCAAGCTAAAGAATACAATTATTAGCTCTCTAATCTTGCCTTCATAAACATCTAATCTTATGGAGCACTTTCAAATTAAATTTTTCCAATGCCTTTTGGTTATATTAATAGGAGATTCATATTTTCCTCCTATACAATAAATTAGTTGAGCAATACTTCTACATACAATAAATTTTGTCGTGATAATCATATTATTATTAAAAATTATATCTTTTAGATGATTGAGCTCATATTATATCTCAACATACAATTTTTTTATATCTTAATAGATGCACCAACAGGCAAGCATCCAATTTGAAAGTTTCTGAAGTTTGTTTTACTATTGAGTAATAAAATATTTGAGTTTTTTAAACATTAACTATAAAAACAATTTTTTTTAGCGATTATAATCAAAATATGTAAATTATCTTCAGAATTCATAAGAATAGCACAATCATCAGCATATTAAAATTATAAAAGTAATAAAAAGATATTGTTTTTAGTTTTAATTGATTCAAGTTAAAAACTGCTCTATCAAACCTTTGTCACATTTTTATGTCTGCTTTGTGATATAAACTACAAGCAGCCTCAAAAACAACCATCACAAAAAGGTGGTTAACACCAGTTTTTAGTTCAAATACTGCATATTTTTCCCCAGCAATAATACTACTTCATTTCATTACATTATATGGAAACTGCATAATATAAATAAACATTAATACATAATAAGCTAATTTTAATCATTTTAACAAATATTTTCGTTGATTAACTGAATCAAAAGCATTGATCAAACAATATATATATTACACCTGTTTCATGATCCTTTTTTTGCATTTATCTGGCAACAAAAATATTTTTATTGTGTTTTTTTTTATTTTATAAAATTACTGTACAATTCTGTAATCATTTGAAAACAATCATTTTAACAAAACACTTGGTTTTGCAGTAGTGGACAAAAATTATATTGGATGATAATTATTGCAGTATTTTTTATCCATTTTATTTTTTAAAAATTGGGGTAGTAAAAGTGCAACTAAATGAGTTTATACTCTCTAAATTTTTTTTAATAATATTAAGAATTGTATGTTAATGCCATATTTTAAATTTTTTATTAGTAAATATAATCTTTCAATTTTTAAAATGATAAAATAATTATTTTTACTTCATTAATCGGCACATTTTTATAAGTCAATAAGTAGAACGGATATATTATTCAAAAAAGTCATATAAATTGTTGTATTACCAAGCAAAAGATCATTAAAATATTCTTCCATCTGGTTAGAATATTGTCATTATCAAAGAGTTTTCCTTATTAATATTTTATTATTATCTCTTTTGCATTTTTAATCTACAAATAATCTCTGAGCTTTTTTGTGTATTAATGAGCTTCCACAATCGAATCTTTATATTGTTTATGAAATTTCCATATTCAATTTATAATTCCGACAAATCAAGAATGCCATGTTTTTTTTTTGCAATCAAGTCACTAATAGTAGAGATTTTTTTTTAAAAAAGAAAAATCAGTAAAGATTTTTCTAAATGAATCTATATCTAAACTTACCCCCACAACACACATCAATCTTATGACAAAAAAAAAAAAGATAAACATATTTTTAAATGTATTTTTTAGACTCGAGTCTAAACATTATTTTTTATTTTAATATTAGAATAAGAACTAATCACACATATGTAAGTAATCACATAAAATTAACTTTGTCTATTAATAATAGTAAGATGATCCAAATTCTCTCTAACTGTTTTTGCTTCAAGAAAGCATTGTGTAAAAAGTCTCAATAACAATTGATCATTTGAGTTCATAAAGTTAATAATCATTTTTATTAGCATATCTAATAATGTTTCCGAGAAATCCAATGTTGTTTTTCAAACTTTCTGAATCTAATGCTGGGTCATTAGCGCTGATGTAATAGACTAGATATCATTTTTAATATTACAGTCTTTCCATTGATGTATTTAAGATTTTCAAGAACAGATTATACCAAATTATTTCTCACAAAGAATTCAACTTCATGCACTCTATTTTATTAGGGGATTTGTTTTTTCAAAAAAAAATTATCAATCTATTATATTGACAGTTTCTTAACTACATTCTGCATTCTGTTTTCAAGTTTTGATATTTCAAATCAAGGCTTACATATTTTGTATACCTATATTTTAAAGATATTTTCTTTTATTATTATCATTATTAATTACTTTATTGCTATTATAATTATTTATTTTACAATTATTCCTATCAGTTTGATAAGCATGTGATAAAGCATAGTGATGTGGCCATAATTCCCCACTTTCTATAGGTAGGGAATAATTAAATAGAACTTCCCATATAACAATTATTTGCTTCTGCCCCAAATATAATTTTAACATGCTTACTAGTTATTCAAACCTAACTTTGTCAATTTTTATTTGAAAAATCCTTAGAGGCAATTTTGATCATATTTGCAACAAATTATTTTTTTGGTTAAACCATTATATCTTATTTTGATGATCTTTATATTATTTATTACAAATATAAGTTTACAAATGACAATCTAAAAGATAACATTTAAACTTAGCAAAATAAAGTACTAAACTGAATATGTAACAATAACAATGGCATTTTCCACATTGGTTTATGATCTTTGCCTATGCATAAAAATTATTGAATGAAATATTTGTTATTCAATTCCCTTTTTAAAATGGAAATAAATTTTAGCTGAGACATCATAAGGCAATAAAAATATGTTTTAAACTTTAAAATGGCACTTATGTGTTGCAAAAATGCCTTAATCAGTAAACATTTGTTTTTAACAAGTAATAACTTCTACTTTATGGTAACTGCAATTGTAAAGACTTGGCTTATTAAAAACATAGATTTTTAAGTAAAATTTAATCACATAGTTTTTTGGTTTAAAATAAATATTTTACATATATGTTGCATAAATAAATGTAAATATGTAAATAGCTAAAAATTACATTTTTTGTGAAATACTAAAAGAATAAAGCATGTTCCAAAGCAATTATCTACTAATCAGTCCTGTTGTTGATTTCTTTGTATCATGGACAAACCAATTAAAGCAATATCAGCTTCCTGTGACTATGGAAATTGCATATAATTGTATGATATTTGCACAATACTGACATCTTCAGATTTTTTTAAACTAATAATTTTAATTTCACTTTCTACAAAAAGTGAACCAGAAAACTAACATTATAGGTAATCACAAAATAATAAATAAGGCAAAGTGATAGCATTCCATTGCAATGCCTTAAAATGAGTGATTCATTCACAATTAGAAGCTAACTTGCATTAAAATCATGGGCAAGATAACAACTCAACTAATAATTCTCAGTCTACTAACTTTTTTATTGTTTCTCCACATTGAGAGCTTTCACAAAAAAATAAGAAAAGATGGTGTCAGAATTCCTGTACATATTGTTAAACAATGAAAATATGTTTGTACAAATACACAATCCAATTTTGATTTCTTTACATTTATTTTGCAACCACATTTACATTCTTTATTAATATGTAGTGACATTATTCTTTTATTTTTTCTTTTTATTTGTAAAAGCCTTCTTTATAGAAAAAGCAATAACAGCTTTAGTATATGGGGAATTATTAATTGTGATCTTGTACAATTTAGTGCAGTAGTAGAATGTCAGCCTCTAGAGAATTAACTTGTCAGATCAATCTCATTATTGGCACTTCCAACACTTGAACTTCCTATAAACTTCCAAGAAATAAAGTCATTTGATTATGTTTTTGTATATATAATGCCTTGAAATGACCAATGATATGACAGCTCATAGCAATAATAATCTATACTAATTTAATTATTGAATATAGTAATATAAAAGCACAAAGAAAATGGAAGAATAAGAAAAAGAATACAGAAAGGCTATAAAGAAACCTATTTTTATTGGAAAAAAAATTGTTTTCATTCACATACACATTTATTCTGTTTTCAAGAAAACTCAACTAATTAAAATTAAGAGCTATCAGGCAGCAGAAAAGAAATACCATTATGTTTTTTTATCTTAAATTCAGAGGTAAATACCCAATAAATTCATCATATTGGTTAATATATGTTGGTGAGAAGCCTATCCATGTTTATATACTACATAAATAATCACATAGTAATAATAGCTGCAATGACAAGAATGTATGGAGTGGACATTAGGAATTTTCCTTATTAGGTTCTTCTAAGGCCTATAAGAGAAGTTCAATGGTCTCCTTACAGTTAATAGATATTTACAATCATTCAAGACTAAAATCAAAAACATTTATCTTGCTTAATAAAGAATTTTTTTAAATAGTTAAAAGAATTAAAACTATTTATTAGATATCGTTTTTATTTTATTTTAATGATACATATTCTATAGTGTTTTTTAAATCTATAAATATAAATTACTTTTCCAGTATTTTTTTCTGTAATATATTTTATATTTCAAAGACTTGAACCCATCATTTCTTGAAGAGAAACACATTTTTTTGGTTGTCAATATAGATTAATTATCACAAATAATATGTCATCATTATCATTTTTGAACATTATTGATTTACTGTAGTAAGATAAAGTTTATTCCAGTTTCTCTGAACCTTAGCTTCTATTCTCCATGACAGATTCTATAATTTCATTATTTCATCCATTCATCTCATATGTGGTCTCATTTTAGATCTTTTACAATCTCTTGGGATACAGTTCAAGACTTTAACTACCTATTTATTATTATCACTTCTACCAAAATGTCCAGCCCAGCTCTATTTTACTTTTTTAATTCTTCCAATAATAACAGTTTGTTGTCTCACCCATGTATTTTCTTTTTAATCTCATTGTTATTCCCATATACATTGTTCCATACTTCATTAAGTGGTCTGGAGTCTCTCTCAGATTCATAAATTAGAACTGATAATACATTTATTTAAAACCTTTCTTTCTAAATACATAGGCATATTTTCTTAATATTTCTGCCAAAAGCATTTCATTCAAGTTTAATTCTAAGATTGATTTTATCAAACATGTTTCCATCTATACTAATAATCTGATCAAGTTATTTGTAGTTGCTAACTTCTTGTAATTCATGATTACCAATCTTTATTTTCTTCTCAAAAAATTTATTAAACATTAGTCTTTTTAGTATTTATCTTTAATTCTAATTTGTTACTTTCATTTGATAACTCTTGTAATTTTGTAACATTTCCTGAAGCTCTGAAGAACAATTTACAAATACAATCATGTCATCTGAAAAATTTAAATGTCTTAAATAATTGCCATTTCTTTTATTGCCTTATTTTCCTATTTTACTCCACAAAATACTTATTATACATTGCTGTAATACATTTTGGAGATATAGAATCAGTCTATCATACATTTTTCTCCAAGATAATCTTCTTACCCATTTTAATACACAAAATACTTATCATACAATGCTGTAAATTTTTTTTGAGATATACAATTAATCTCCTTATTGATGTTGCATTTTGATAAATATTCTCTGAAATATGACTATATCCTGTATCTATATCCTGCTAATTCAAAGCTTTAATTATTGTGGAAATGCTTATAAAATCAAATTCCTTTTCATAATTTACAAATTCAATGCATAATAACAATTCACATTTATTGGTCCTTTCTACAAATTCTCCAATATATGTATGTAACTGTTTTAAAACCACTTTTAAATCAAACATTATTTCATTAGTTTAAATCCAAAGTTCAGTATAGATGAGTTAGAATTATTTTGGAAAAAAATTTGTATGGATGTGTTAAAACACTAATATTCCATAACTTATAATATTTTCTTTATTACCTTTTTAAAATATTAATATTAGTACTACACTTTTTAAACTTCCAATATAATTTTATCATTTAGACGTTTTGTTATACAACTTTGTCAACATTATTCTTTATTTCTTTAACTGTTTTTTTTAAAGATATCGATTATGATAGCATAATTTCCTGGTGGTTTTCCTTTTTCATGGGTTTTATTTCATGTCTCACTTCTTCATTTAAAATGCTGGGCAATTAAGAAGATATAAAACTGTAAAGAATATTTTGATCCATTGCTTTTTTTTAATTATATAATTCTTTATAGATCTTTTCTACACAATTCATGATATCTCTTTTTTTAATAATAATTCCATTTTTTCTTCTTATTAAAAAATAATTTTCCTTCTAATACCAATATGTTGTTTTGCCTTTTTAAAACTTTTAATTCTGTTTTATAACTTTCATTACTAACTTATAATTATACTGCCTTATGCCATTATTAATTATCTTTTAGTAATATTTTAGAAAACTCTAGATATTAGATTCGTCTTAATTGATCATTTATATATTTTTTCACATATTTTCCTCTACATATGTATTTTCTCAATAGAAAATTTACTCATAAATTGCTGATTTTTTAAAAATGAGCCATCATTTGCTGCAATTCTTAATAGAACATCAATGATGTCAATATTTTAAAATGATTTGCGAGTTTAATTAAAGATCATTGGAATGAATTTTTGTCTCTCTGGTTTTGTATTAATATGTATAATACATCACTAATTGATGATCACTTTCTGTATTAAATCTAACATTACAATCTCAAAGTATATATTTTTTGTTAGTCAAAATATAATCCAATTCTGCTCTACCTTTATTTGAATACTTCCATGTTTGACATTTTTCTTAAAGAAAGAATTTATAATATACATTTTTTCTTTTTCTATGAACTCAATCAGTCTGTGTCTTCTCACATTTCTATCACCATAATCCAATTTTCCCATAACATTTTCATCTTTGAGTCATTTATCAATTCTGGTATTTAAAATCTCCCATGATGATTTGAAAAATATTATTTGGCCTGATCAAAAGTATTTTGCATATACATATGAAAATCCTTTACTTTTTCATCACAATGAGAACTTGTTGGGCATAAACCTGAATTATCTGGATTTAGTATCTGTCTGATATATCTTCAATCTCCATAATGCTATTCACCTCCTTTTTATTTATAATGAATCCCATTCCACTTGTGCTTTCAATATTTTTGCCTTGTTCATAAAAAATATGCTATTTTTTAAATGAATTATCTCTTTACCTTTTCTTTTAATATCACAAAATCTAATAATGCCCTATTTAATATTAGTCAGTCATGCAATCTTTCTTTGCTTGAAAGTGATATGCAGTTATAAGTGCATAAATAAAATATCATCATTGAATGGAAGTTATGTATTCTCAATCATTAAGGTTTTAAATTCTCTTTACTTACTGCTGCCAACACTGCGTTAGCTGGTGTCTTTACAATCTCTTAAAAATATGGGCCATAATTTAGTTTATATTATTATTATTACTACTACTACTAATTACTACTGCTACTGCTGCTGCTTCCACCACCACTGCTACTACTACTATATTTAAAACAAGACTTTCTGCTTCCTTCAAAAAATATCAATTGATATTTTTGAAAAGTTATCAGACAATTGAAAAAAATACTCTTGATGTTTTTCCATTTCACCACACTGACTGATACATGTTGGTAAGAAAATCAACCATTATCAAAAATAAATAAATAGTAATAACAGCTGCAATAACTAGAATATTTGCAGTGAACTTTAGAAATTTGCTCTGCTTAGATCTTCTAAGGCCTCAAAGATGACTCAAAAGTTCTTTTTTCTGTTAACAGCAAACTCTTTTCTGCAGCTGGCATAGTTTTATGCAGGATACATTCCAGAGTTGAAAGTCAATGGATCATATCAGGTCTGTCATTTTTATTGCTTAAACATCTTATGAACTCCTGAGTAGTAAAGTCGTTTGATTAATTTCACAGATTTACATCTAACTTTAAAAATCTCTACAGGCAAATTCAGTTAAATATTCAAGTTTTGATTAGTCAAATACAGGATTGGTAATAAAAATATTAAATAAAATTATATTTGTTTTAACTAAATTACTAAAATGGAAATTAATTATGTTCAGATTATTTAAAACTAATGAAATTCTATTTGTAATTTTAAGAAAATGATAAAAATTTAATCTGCTGCAGTCTATATGAAAGCATTTCCCCCCCAACATATTACAAGTTTTAGCCATATGTCTTCTTTTAAAAATAAATATTTTCTAATCAAGTCTGAATGTAATGACATTATTCTTCTAAAATAATAAATATCACACAAATATCTTGTGACAAAAGTCACAAATTTGTAAACAACTGCAGAAAATATATGTTTTCATTTCAAAATTGAACCAAAAAAACAATACTTTCAAAACACTGTTATGTAAAGAGAACAAGAAACTATCAATCACTTACACTTCCTTTGAAATAGTTTTAACTCAAATAATATTGATTTATTAGTTACAATTTTCACAATAAAATGAAAACCAATATGGCAAATAGAACTAAAGATATGTGCAAGAGAGAGGATTAAAGCCAAGCAATGCAAGATCATGTTTCCACAATTACACACACATATATTTATTGTAATGTTTTTCTCATTTTGATTCTGGTAGGCTTTTTTTACTCACTATAAAGAGAAAGTTAATGAAGCTATAAAGATGGAAAATATAAATATTTTGTTCATATTTCAAAAAACATAGCTCTATTTCCTCATTAACTGGCCTACTAATTATTGCGACTTACGCTGCTGGCAGAATCAGCCTTTTTATTTATTTTACCAAGGGTGCCAGGATTCATACAAGAATCCGCTGAAATCCATTGCATCGCACATCGTAAATTAAGAATAAAATAATTTAAAGGATTGGGATTTTGATTTCCAATCCAGACATAAATCAATCAATTAAAACAGTTTAATAATTAAAGTTTACTTCCAAATTTCTTCTAGAAAGTTCTTTAAATGAAAGTCTCTTGAATAAAAAAAACTAACGTCTCTATCAGGATTATATTATAAGCTTAATTTAGTCACAATCGGGATATGAATAATATTACTGGTAAGTTTTGTAGTATGCATTTTGAAGAGCTCATTGAAGTTAACTAGTTTCACTCTGTCGACTTTTGTAGGTTCTTGGCCCCTTCTAATGGCTAGACTTGACGATTTTTCTGAGTGACCTATGTGACGAAAGCTATCTGTACACATTGATTTCACTCTGCATGACAATACATTTCAGCATATGAGTAATGGTAATCCTGCATATGAGTGGTCCGGAATAGGATATTTTCTCTATCCTGGACCTAATGGAAGCTGCTAATTAAGGAAAAGACAAAGATCCAGTTTTAAGTTTTTCTGATTTTTTATATTCGCGATCCATTTTTAGACTTCTCTGCGCATCTATTTTCTTTTGTCTTTTTATCAGCATACAAGATAATAATATTGTACATTATTTTTTAAATTTAAGTTATAAAGTCTTTTTTTAACATAATTTCGCTACCTTTAATGGGAATTAGAAAGATTTTACTAATTGAAATTTGCCTATCTTTTATTCTTTCCAATTTTAACTTTTATTTTTCCAATTTTAACTTTTATTTTTAACTTTCATTGTACGTTTTAAAAAAATAAATTACACTAATTAAAAAAAAAAAAAATCTAAAATGTGTCTTTTTATAAGATCGTTAAATTTACTTTTTCTTTTAGCTTTTACCAAATGCCAATATATTTGTATCATATATAAATAAACGGTTCAATATATATAAGATTAAACTGTAATATATGTATTATCTTAGATAATATGTAATAAAATATATTGTACAAAAATATATAGATACAGTAATAAATTTTTGTTATAAAACTATTTATTACTTTGCTATTATTGTATTGTTGATAATTATCTATATACTCTTGTAGAATGTATTATATATATTAGGCAATTTATGAGAGAGATTGTCCCTGTAGAAAAACTTAATTCTTTAGATTATACATAATGGCTGAATGAATATAGCGTACAACATGAAGAATTTATATCATTTCAATTTTTACACATACACATGACCATATGTATATATAAGGGATTTGAACTCAGACGTTCAAGCTCTCAACAACAATCAACTTTATCTTATATAACGGATACACATGACTACTTACATGCAAAAAGATAAATGATTTCCAATATACATATTTTGTGCTGAAATAGCACTCATCAATTGGATCAGATCACCATCTCCCACACATATTTAAATCAGTGTTCAGCTTATACTAATATAGCAAATATTCAAATTTTAGTGGACAAGTGTCAATCTTCTCGACCATCCAACTCTTCAGCCATCCATATCACTGAAAATCTGAGGATGGAATGCTCAAATCTTTTGTTGATGCCAATATTATTGTCATACTCATGTTGGCTTTAAATCACTCTGACCCCTCACATATAGGACCTTAATATGTCCATTTAAATATACAAAAGAGGGATAGGCAGAATTCAGGCTGAATATTTACATTATTTAAAAACATGTATATTGTCTATATTAAACTTAATTTAACTAGAATGGACTTGAGCTTGAGCTTCAAGATACTCACAACTATCTACTCTATCTTATATAACTCATACACATGACCACATACATGTGAAAAAGATAAATGATCTACAATATAAATATTTTGTGCTAAACCGGATCACCATTTCTCACACATATGTACAAACAGTCTTAGTTTATATTAAGTTAGAAATTCTTCAAACTTTAATGGACAAGCTTCAATCTTCTCTATCTCTTCAACTCTTCAGCCATTTATATCATTGGAAATCTGAGAATAGAACACTCAAAACCCTTGTTGATGCTAATATATGTATACTGGAGATCATTTATCTTTTTCACATGTATGTGATCATGTGTATCAATTGTGTAAGATGAAGTGGATAGTTGTGGGGATTTGAAGGTCTAAGTCCATTTTAGTTTACGTTAAATTTAGTACGGACAATATACATATATTTAAATATTACATATTCAGCCTGTATTCTGCCCATCTGTCTTCTGTATATTTAAATGATCATATTAAAGTCCTATATATAAGGAGTCAGAGTGACTTGAAGTCAACATGAGTATGACAATAATATTGGCATCAACAAGGGCTTTGAGCATTCCATCCTCAGATTTTCAATGATATGAATGGCTGAAGGGTTGGAGGGTGGAGAACATTGAAAATTGTCCATTAAAGTTTGAAGATTTGCCATCTTAATATAAACTGAGTGCTGAATGTATATACATGTGGGTGATGGTGATCTGTACCAACTGAAAATGCTGGTTTAGCACAAAATACGCATTTATATTTTTCACATATATGTGATCATGTGTCAGTTGTCTAGAATGGAATGGATAGTTGTGCTGAGCTTGAAGATCTGAGTTTAAGCCCTTTGTAGTTACATTAAGTTTAGTATATACAATATTTATGTATTTAAATATTATATATATATATATACTATGTAACAGTCAGAATCGTCTATCTCGCTAACACACTGCAGAATTCAAACCCCAGACATGAAATTGAACATTCTAGGAGGGGTTGCCTTTTAGATATACTAAGTTCGAATCTAAAGTCCAAATTTCACAGCGCCCTCTACGTGATAATGCATCTGATGCCACTGCTAGTATAACCTTTGACCGGTGCCTGGTGGTCAGGGTGAAACAAAAGACTCTATACTAAAAGAAGCTTGGGTGGCTAATTAACATCTATGGATTTACAAAAGAAATGCAGAAAATATACATATAGACCGAGACAGTGATAGGAATCAATAAAATAAGATATCAAATTTAGTTTTAAATAATTTCACAAAATTTATTTATATAAATTATATATATAACACCACTGTCTGCTTATATGAGACAGGATTGCATATTAAATAATTGTTGGCATTATATTCCAATAAATGACAAAAGGCTTTAAAGCAAAGTGATATATTCTATTCCTTGGGTTAATAGCATTATGATAATGTGCTTGATGAGATAGGAACATGTGCGAGGTGCTTTGAGCAATTATACAAGTCTAAGAAAATATTTGAAAATTTAGTGTTCTAAAATATTTATGGATTTCGAGAATAGCATGGACAAAAGCTTACTAAGCAACAAAATGGGAATGTGATCAAAGCATTTATTCGATAATAATAATAATAAAATTACATTGGGAGGTCAGTATTGCTGATAATGAATTTATTAAAGTTGGAGGGTGTGACATGTTTAAATCACGGATGCTTTGTAAAATAAATATAAAAATAAAACAATATTGAACATCCGGAATGATTACAGAGGGCATATCGCCGCTAACCCATAGGAAAGTATTTTATGAATAGCCGAAACTTAGCAACTGGGTGACGATTGCATTTAATTCCCAGGTGTGTCATTTGTGGACACACTCTGTCTGGAAACTGCAATAAGCAAAGAGAATGAACTTGGCCGTGTAAAGAATCCTTGGAAAAGTAAAACAAAGCAGTCTCAACAACCAATTCACTTACCAGCAATACGAGACTAGTGTATATAAAACATACTGAATGGGTTTTACTTGGATTAAGAGAAATGCCCAATCAAATTTCCCAAAATTCATTTAAAAGGGTCCGCACATTCTCAACGTCAATGATGAACTTTGTAATTAAGGTAGAACACGGTAATTAAAATAGGAAAATGCATGCTTGCAGGTTTGAAAAGTAAGTATAGATTTATATACGCAATCATGCAATAGGGGACACATTTAATCATTGACCTCACACATACTTTCATATTAGATTAAAATCAATAACATGTAGATTTTAAACTATGTGATTATATTATATATTAAAGAATAGAATCGCCCTCGAACGAGTGATTTGCAAGATAATAAAATTGGAAAATTATTTAGAAATTTAAAATATGCCTTCATAGCGATGTCTTATTTTCATCAAAGGGAATAATTCACTCGGTCAAAGATGATTCTGACACATTATCATAATAAAATAACAGAAAGCTTAATCAATAGAAAATATTAATCCAAGGATAGAGAGCAAAATGTTGAGTATATTTAAACATGTTAAAGAAATACATAATGAAGTTATGTGAAATATCAGAAAACAATTTAAAATAGCTATAGCATGTTAGTTATCACAAGAGCTCTTGGGTTAATTTAGGGTTACCTCTGGAGAAGCATTTTGGGTAGATGTTCAGCAGGTTTTATAATTCAGCAGCAAAATCTGGAATGTTCATATTTTTGCAGCAGCAGCAGTTCTGGGGTTCCTTATGTGATAGCTTCCGATGGTCTGGAGCAGAGGCTGGCTATTCCAAGGGCACATAGCCATCTTGATGCCTCTACTCTGTCATGTCAAGGTTAGCAAATTATTAGAATAGAACTCAGAATTATTTCTCTTAGAAACATTAGAATGGAGAACAAAAGAAAACCCTCCTTTTTATAGTAGAAATTAACAATAGAACTGCCCTGGAGCGTTACAAAAACATATCAGATTTATCAGCTGTAATTAAATCTATCCGAATGTCTAAAGGAATTCAACATTAATTAATTTCTTTTGTTAATTTCCCTGTCGACATTCGAATTACAAACTAGATTTAATTAAAAATTACTTTTATTAATTAAAGAAAACCTTAAGTGGACATCTGCTGTTTTTAGATAAACTTATATAACATTAACTAATTAAACTATTGTCCCTCATTTAACAGAAATATTTGGAATGACTTTTATTAAATTAAACAAAAAATATTTTACTTTTAAATTGCAATATTTGAATCTATTTACTAAACGAATATTTACTAAATGAGTTTTATTTTAAATCAAAATATATTACGATGACGGTAATATATTTGTAAATAGATTCAAACAAAATAACTTTAACAATTTATAATTTTGATATGTTTTAAAATGCATATCATAGTGCGTGCGTAATTACGACTTATATAATCTACTTTTTAATAAATCAAAATTATGCCTTTGACTTATATATAAATAACAAAAAATATTATTTATATATATAAAACAAATTTTCTACACTTAATAACTATTGGATTTTCCCCTTCGTTCGTATTTATAATTCAAATTTACATATGTCTCTATAATCTTTTATTTTATTTGGGAATGAGTTATATATATAATATGAGCATTGTGCTCATGGTTTAAAATTAGGTGGGATTTTCGGTATATAAGTGTATTGCAGACACACTACGATAGATTGGGGTTCAAACTAAGGTATGAGGGTAGGAAATAGGTGAGAAAAGGTGAAACAAAGATCTGCAAAGCAGACCTTACTATTTCAATATATATACATATATTTAAATGTTAGAATTTTAGTAGAAATTCTATGTATTTTTATAAATAATTTTCAATTATGAAGTAATGAAGTAAAGTACTAATTAAAAGCAGGTATTGCAAACTCAAATTACACCATGTAACAATGATATTCTTTAAAACACTTTAAGCTAAATGTGATTTTGCCTTTAGCTTATTATATAAATTAAGAAGTAATATTTTATGTGCATGCAAATTAGAAGTATAATAATTTTCCAAATACTTTCACAATCTAATGAAACTCTCTTGTGATGCTAATCAATTTTTTAAATAAAAAATCTATGAAAATCTTTTATTTAAAAAATGATAAATTATAACTAATAATCTTATATGTACATAGAATGTAAAAACATTTTGATAGAGTATATAATATTTTTATATAAAAAAACTTGGTATTACTTTTAATGTGTTACTACATTAATATTCATGTTTGGAATATAAGGGTTTTTTAAAAATAAAAATTAACACATTTATATGTTGCATTGTAGTATTTTTTATGTTAAAGATATTACTGGCAGATACTCATATATATATATATATATATGGGTGTGTGTGTATGTGTTTGTGCATAATATTGTAAAAGTAAACTATTCTTTACATATGCACTATAAAATTGACATCCACTCTCATGCCAATAAATATATATAAACAAAAAACTCTGGAATAAACTCCCCAATATTCAACATATCAATTAAAAACACAGTTACAGTTAGCTCACTGCATGCACATCCTTCTGAGCTAAGTATAATTCATTAATATATATTATATTAGTAATTAAACAACATATATTTTATAATTATAATAAAAATACTACTACTCTGAAAACCACAAATTTGAAAACTTCTAATTTTTAAACTCTTATAGGTAGGCCATCATGACATCAAAATAGAGTACATGAAGATTATAGTTTCTAAGAACAATCATTAACAAAAAAATTATCTTGTTAAAAAAATCTAATAAGTTTATCCATATAGCTATTTGAATATATTGAATTGCAACTGTTTACCACACATAAAAGCAAAAAAAATATATATTCTATATTAAATATTTCTTGAAATAATGGAGAACAAAACAAAATGTAGAAAAAACTTCTAATTTTAGGATAATTTTACATCCTCATCGCTAATGAAAATATATATTCAAAGAATATAGTTTCTATAGCACTTTTTAAAATGCCATTATTGAATTGTTAAAAACTAAAATCAGTTTTTCACATAGTGTGTGATTAAGTTATTGATTCTTAAATATATAAAGCATAAAATCAAAAAAATTAAAATTCTACACTAAGTATTTATCCTCAAAAAAAATCAATAGCATAAAAGTATGATGAATTATCTGATTTTCTATAACTTATTCATCTTTCATCATAGTCTATCTAAAAAAAATCAATTTAAAAATAATGATATAAATATTGTATTCCCCACTCACTTTTATAGCAACATATACACCCAAAGGCTACAACTTATAAAGCAATATATAAAAATATTACAACTTTCATTATATTTCCTGCCATATATGTGATGCAAAATATTTTTGGAATAAAATAAATTTATAATACATTTAATTTTTTAAAATAAAGATGTTTAAATAATCATCATCAATAGACAATATTTATTAAATTGTACTAATAAATTATGTTAAATTCCATTCAATTTATTTTCTTAAATTAAATTGCTTTGAGCAATATGCATTAGTAAATTATGTTAATAAATTTCATTTAAATTAAGTTAATAAATTATGTCAAATTTTGTTCAATCATTACTATATAAATTCAATTTTTATTTAATAAATAATATTTATAAATAATGAGAAAAATCTTTTAAGCTTATTTTTTTTTGACTATTATAATTATTCAAGTGATATTGTTTATATGCATACAATTTAATTAATCTGAAAAGTGTTAAGAGCAAAAGATTTTAGAATAGCAATATATATATATACACACAGAATATGTTATAGTCTCATGTATACATAATTTCTTTATTAAGCTTACATAAACTCTTAACTGTTTATATATATGTTGAATCAAATGTTTTTATGGATTGTTATTATAATAAAGAATATGCATACAAAGAATATATTCATGTAAACAGAGATAAGTTTATCTTTTGATGTTGCCAGAAAACTATAAATTATTACTAATTGACAATTCCTGGGACTAAATAAGTTTTCTCATTAACTTATAATAGCTCTTTTGTTGCAGGTTTTTTTATTGAAATAAAAGATCCTATTTTACTTCAAACCCAAATTGTTAAATTGATTTAAATGTATTAAAAAAGAAGTAATTGCAAGTCCTTATTACAATTTCAGACTATGATTATTAATATTGTTTTTCTTTATTATTCTCTTTAAAATGATTTAAATCCATTTAACAATTTGTGTTTAAAGTAAAAAAGGATATCTTTTTACTTCAGTAAAAAAATTCAGCAAAAGAGCTATTATAGTTTAATGAGAAAACTTATTTAGCTTCAGGGGTTGTGAATTAGCAATAATTTATAGTTTTCTGGCAACATCAAAAGATAAACTTATCTCTGTTTACATGGGTGTAATCTCCTATGCCTATTATTTATTATAATAACAATCCATGGAAATATTTAATTCAATATATATGTAAGCTTAATAAAAAAATTATATATATATGAGTGTATAATGCATTCTGTGTATATATATTGCTATTCCAAAATTTTTTGCTCTCGACTCTTTTCAGTTTAATAAATTGTACATATGTAAACAATATCACCAAATATTTATAATACTAAAAAAAGAAATATCCTTAAAATATTTTTCTCATTATATTGATTTAAAAAATTAGTTATTAAATAAAAATTGAGTTTATATATCCATTTTTGAACAAAATAGACCATAATTTACTAGCTTGATTTAAAGTTAAATTTATTGACATACTTTACTAATGCATATTGCTCAAAGCAATTTAATTAAAAAAAAATTGAACATAATTAAAACATAATTTATTAGTATAAAAATGTAATTTATTAGTATACTTTATGCTTACTTAAACATGTTTATTAAAAAGAAATGTATTATAAATTTATTTTATTTCAAAAATATTTTGTATGACATATATGAGAGAAAATATTATAATGAAAGTTGTGATCTTTTTATAAGTTGCTTTAGAAAATTGTAAACTTAGGGTATATATGTTGATATAAAAATGAGTACAAATGGAATATTTATATCATTGTTTTAAAATTGAATTTTATTAAGCAGACTATGATAAAGGATGAAGAAATTATAAAATATCAGATAATTCATCATCATTAATTTTAATGTTATTGATGGTCTGTTGAGGATAATTGCTTAGTGTAAAATTTTACACTTTTATGATTTTATGTCTTATGAATTTGAGAATCAATATGTGATGAGGCTAAGGTTATCTTCTTTGAAAGAAATGAAATTAAAAAAAGAATTAAATAATCTTTATTATTAAAAATGTATGATTCTGAAGCAATTAACTTGTTTAAAAGTTCTTTTAATATTAAGGGAGTGTGGGATACAAAAGGTAATTGTGGATAATATGTAGTGTAAACTTGTTTTAGTCCTTTATATTTGAGAAGTCTGATTTTGGCAGTGAAACCATTGGTTGTGTTTTAAAGTTTATTTTCTTAGCTAGTTCTGGTTTAGTTTTTAATTTGGGGTAATTTTGATTATTTTATTGACTAGTTAACTTTAGGCTAAAAAATAATTATTTTCAATCTCATCACACACATTCTTAGGATTTGAAAAAGAAAAAGCTCTGAGGAAAGTACTTGTTATTGTACTGAAATGTCAGCTATTTAGCTATTATATTTTTATTACACAGAAGCTCTCAGAAACAATACTATAAATTCATCATTTATCTATGAGATTAGAATTAATAAATATATATTGTACTGCAGTGAACAGTGCTATGTATTTTGTAATACTTGTATGGAAAATATAATTAGTTTAAAGATTTAAAAATGAAATTTTAAACAAATAAAAATACTGTGGACTCAGTTATCAATAAATGATTGGAATAAATTTTGTTAAAATAAATAAATAAATGTTTTAAGAAATGAAAATAGAATTAAAATATGAAAGGGAAGCATATAAAACTTAGATCCACTTAAAGATTGCTCAGCCAATAAACAGAAGAGAATAACTATAAATTGCAGTAAATGAAAATAATGGAACATAATTCAAGTCAATATCTTATCCAAAGTCAAGATTAATCTACACAAGTATGCAGATTAAAACACAATGGAAATGTAATTAATAAAATTGATAAATTAATTAAACTAGATTAGAGTGATAAGTAGAGACAATAAAGAGGAATCATATAAAAAAACTAAAAATCCATTCAGCATTATTTTCTTTTTTTGATTCTTGATTAGTCTTCAGATTCATTCATAGCAATCATTGAGATTAAGATTGTACTCATATTACTACCATGGAGAAGTTCCAGAGAAGGCAAAACAGGAAAAGCTACTAGCATCCCCAGCATGTGAGTAGGTGACTTCATATTTACCAAAGAATCATTTAACGTCATGCAGTGCTAGACAGTCCCTGGAGTATGTGTCCAGTCTCCAGTTGTGGTCCTCCAAAACATCAGAAATACCCCATATAGAAGTCATGCCCACTTAATGATCTGAACAGCCAAGGAATGTCTATCTCATCAGTGCAGTAAGTCACCAGGAGCCAAAATCATTAGTCAAGTTCAAAAATCCAACCTGTTGGTGACCAATACAATAAAGAAGAGTCATATTCCCAGAAGTATAAAATGGAAAATCCTAGATAATTATGAATTTCTTTATTTCCATTCATGAACTGATCATGTTCGAATAAAAGATTTTGTTAGACTTTGATAGCCATAGCAATCTTTAAGTGTCTCCCATAATTATTATATAAAATAAACCCTAATATGTGTGTGTATTTAATTTTCTTGTAACATATTAATATGTACAAAGCTTTTCTTTGATTACCTAAATTTATATTTCTAGATGTGTGTGCATATGCAAGTATGTAATGTGTTTTAATTGTATTATTCTTTATTGTGTATTTTACTGAAAGTGTGCCTAAACAAACTTATACATTTCTTTATTATAATATTCTTTAATATCATGTTTTTTAATTAGATGTGTTTTAAAATAATTAATTATTGTTTAGTTGGTTCTCTTTTATAATTATGCCACTAATATATAGATAGTCTATAGTAAATGTAAGTTTTAGGCAATATGTATAATTTGTCTTCCTATACATAAATAAAAGAGTCAGCTAAAGATTAATCAATCACTAAATTGTTATCTTTTGTCAAAGCATGCTAATTATAATTTGTGATTAGCTGGCACCCAAGGTTTTACCACTAAACAAATAAAAAGACATTGGATGGTAGGGGCTTGAATTTAGCAGCCAAGAAGTTTTATAGCCTGGAAATGTGGCTGCAGGTTATGGTCTTATCCACTTTCTGTTTGTGACTTCTCTACTTGGAGGGCCAGTGGGACTGCAGTAATAAGAATGCAGGTGAAGTAAATCGAGATTTAATATTTTTTTTAAAAATTTATATGATCAGAGTAATCTTATATATATATATATATATATATATATATATAGATATATATCTATATATATATATATATATATATATATATATATTAGACTTTCAAGCCCCCTACAGCTATTCACTCCATCTTATACATGTAATCACATACTTGTGAACAAGATAAAAAATCTCCAATATATGTATTTTGTGCTGAACTAGCACTCATCAGTTAATATGATCATCATCTTCCACATACACATATAATCTCTGCTCAGTTATATTAAGATAGTGAATCTTCAAAATTTAATGAACATACTTCAATCTTCTCCATCCTCCAACTCTTCAGCTATACATATTTTTGAAAATCTGATGTTCAAATCTCTTCTAATTACATTAAGTTCAGTATAAACAATATACTTGTATTTAAATACACATTAAAACAGTATGAAAATAATGATCCTACAAGTTGATTAATAATTGTAACTATATAGAAAATAGTGTTCCCAGAAGCTGGGTAACAATTGTAACTGTACAGAAAATAGGGGTTAATAAGAGAGAAACTGAGGTTACAATGTCCCACAAATGGGTAAATGAATGAGTATGAGAGATAAGATGATAACTAATTATAAGGTTACCAGCATTACACAAAAGTAATAATCATTCATCATCATGAATGATCAACAATAAAAATAAATCAACAATCAATCTTGTGACGATATTTGAAAGTGGTTCACTATAGGCCAGAGTAATTATTTAGCCACTGCCACAACTAGGGCAGAAATATAAACAATAGTTATATGGATGCACTTACTTAATGATACTGCACCAAAATACAACAATAAGTCAAATAATTCTAAATAGTAAAAACATCCTGGCAAGCATCAAAGATCTGGCCATATAGTTACCATTAATGTAAAGGTCAACTATAAACTAAATTTCTAAAAAAGTAATAAATAAAATGAAATGTAGTGCATGGACTTTAAAGAATATCCCACTTGTGCTAACCAGGATCATCATTATCTGAATGTCCATGACACTAAACATAAAACCCCTACCCCATATGACAGTTATGCACAAATCTATCTCAGGTAGCAAGAACTCTATAAACTATTACTGTGAGCAAGAGGAAAATAAATAAATAAAGCAGCTTATAAATTCCTTCAAATAATTTTTAGGTTTATCCTATTACAAGTAATAGTTTTATTGACATTATTAAAATAATCCTAGAACATTAAGCTATCATGAAATAAAGTCACACATACAGCAATTTATGAAACATGAATTGGATAGAATAAAAAATTAAGATGAAATATTTTTAAAACAATTATTTAATAACTAATAGATTAACAATGAACAAAAAAGGGACATGATAGTATGAAATTTTAAATATTTCATCAAAAAATATACTTACATAAAAATTATAATTAATCAGTTGATTTCTATTTATAAATTAACTTTTAATTAAGTTATTTCTTTAAAATAACTAAGAGTTGGAAAACATTTTCAAAACAATCATTGATTTAGCTTAATTAACCTTTTATCAAGTTTTTAGGAGGGAAAATGAATGAAAAGAGAAAAACAGGTTTTTAAAAAAATTAAACTTTTCTAAAAACTATTCCATAATTTTGAAGAGAAAATGGCCTGAATTTTAACAAAAATTAGTTCAAAATTTGAAAATATTAACTTAATGAAAATATTTAAAATTATCAATTCTTACAAAAAATATTACTTTTATGTAAACAAATTCTATTAATAAAAATACAGTATGCACATACAAAATAATATCTTTAACCATTGTTTATTGCTGTGGAGTCCTTTCCAGTACCAATTTTCAGTTTTTTTTATTGAGTTTGTCCTTGAAAGATTCTAGATATGTACATGGTTAATTTGTGATTTTCTTGGTTTACAATAATTCTAGGCTAAAAAATACCAAATTTCATCCATTTCTTTTCATTATAATTTCCAGGGGAGATTAACAATAACAGAGACTCATACTCTTCACTGCAGAAGGTTGCATACAAGGTTGAAGATTACTTTAGGGGTTAACTTCTCTAAATTTTTATTCCAGTAAAGGCAGTTTACATGGAGGAAGATAATGTCTAGCTTTTAGCTGAATTTGGCATATGGTTTTCATTGTACAAATTAATTTATGACTAAATATATAGGATGCTAAAATCTTGTTTGAAACTTGTACTGTGCAATAGCTTAGTTAAAACTTCTGCTTCTTTCTTCTTTAGCAACTGAATTAAGAACTTTCTGCTCTGTCTTCTTACCAGACACTGGAGTCTTCTGAGTTATTCTCATACTCGCCATTATTTTTTTAAACAATTTTACCTCCAAGCCACTCACAATCTGTCTCCAACATGATAGTTTTTATTACAGCCAATTAGAAAATTTTTTATAAATAGAATTGTTCCACTATTTCCTTAATCATAGACATTGAAAAACAAGTCAAGAACTTAAGTTAACATCATAAAAATTTTGACATAACTTTCTAGTTAAAAAATTTTTGTTGCAAAAGGAAAACAAGTTAATCAGTTAATTGCACTAATTTGATTTTTTTTTGCATTGAAGAGAGATAAAAAGATAAATAAAAAAACTCTAAATAAAAATAAAATTTACCAAAAGGATTAATATCTTTTTTTTAAAAAAAAAATTACTATTAAAAGTAAAAATTTATATCTCTTTTAAGATTACAATTAATATCTTTTAAATATTTACAAAATAAGAGAAAATTATTTTTATCTCTTAGTGCATTTTCATAATTTAAATTAAAAATACTAATTAATCATAGTTACTGAAGAGAGAGTTAAAAACTTGTTTACATTCTTTTACAATTTTCTCTCCCTTCGACAATCATTTATAAATATTAAAATATTTAAATATTAAAATCTTATTACAATTTAACAAATTTAATGTTTGAGATCTTTCACATCACTTTGAGACTTAAAGAAATAAATAATTGAAGACTCATTATTATTATAAAAAATATGCTTGGGAAAATTAAGTAATATTTTACCCATTAATTAAATAATTCTGTACATAAACCCAAGGAAAATGCTGCTATCTAATTATTTTAGTGCAATTATGTAGCCAACTCATCACACCATATATATAAATGATAGAATATAAAAAACATTAAAAATTATTGATAATAATTTAATGGTTACTATTCAAAGTATAATTCAGATTTAATAATTCAAAATATTTTACACTTACTATTCATAAAATTATATATATATATATATATATATATATATATAACTTCATATTATTATTATTTTCAGGATATTCCATGTATTAAAATAGCTAAATAATTGATGTTTTAATAGAATAACAAGTACCTTATTGTATTGAAATGTCAGCTATTTTACTACATGGAATATCACAAAAATAATAATGATATGAAGTCATCATTTATCTATGAAAATATTAGAATTATATATATATATATATATATATATATATATATATATATATATATATGGATGCTTTACTACATCTCAATCTATATATATGTAGAAGAGGGGAATTTCAGCTAAAATTTCTCTTTGTAAATTAATTAAAACTTTTGCTAATTTAAATTATATTAAATGTGTGGAACTAAAAAAAATACTACTGTGATGTGATGCACTGAGATTTCTCCTTAAACGGAGTCAGGAATCTCTCAGCAACTATGCCCAGATAAACCTGTTAGCCACTTTACCTTCCCTTTTCATTCGTTACCCTAAATTTTTCCATAATCTGCTCCATCCCATTTCCACAACATAATCTTTGTCAACTCTATGACCTTTATATATAAATCCCTTTTATCTTTTCCCAAACCAAGCATAAAAACCAATAACCCACTTTTTGTATAATCACTTTGTTTATATTTATTCTTCCATAATTTCATTATTTGTACCCTTTCTGCTTTCAAGCATTTACATTCAATTAACAGATGCCTAATATTTTCTATGCCTTCCTTACACAATTTTCACACTAAATCACCCATACGCATCACGTGATCACATTTCCTATACTAGCACATTAATTGTTGATAAACAGAGCAAAACTCTCCATACAGTATTGATTACTCTGTTTAGCACAGGTGGCAATACTGTATGGAGAGTTTTGCTCTGTTAAATCACCCATATTTTTCCATTTACATGTATATTCTCTTGTTGAAAGATACCATTCAAGCCCTAAACAATAAACTACTTTCCTTGCTATTATCATAAATTAACTCGCATCCAATGTTCTATTTACTTCTATATATATATATTTAAACCCTTTTTACTCTCCATACTAGTTCTCCATCTCTCCAATTCCCTATTCTTTATTAATGCATCTATTCTTTTATCCATTTCCTAACATTATAACACTCAACAATTCTCCTAACACAATCATCCCACCTTTTGTACAAGTATACTGATATAACTTCTTTATCCAAATTTTTTGCATGCCAAATTACATTTCTCGCCTATCTTGTTGCCTGCCCTTTACTCATAACCCAATCAAGTACTATTTTGGCTATTCTTTTATTATCCATAAAACTGCAACCTACCAAACATTTTCATTCTACTTTTTGCATATAAAAACTTGACCATCCCATTTCTCCTTCAATTGCTCATTTGCTGTCCACACATCTGCATCTAATGCATGTCTTCCTAATTCTCTTTGTATTTTTTCTAAATAATCTAATATCCCTTTACTAATACGTAATGCATCATTATCACATGTTAACCCTGCTACTGCAACTCGCTTCCATACAATTTTAGTTACATCATATTTATTATATGAAACCTCTGCTAATTTCTTTATCAATTTCTTTCTTTTCTTTGCTTTATTTATCAATTTTTTTCTCCCATTCAACCAAGCAATTTTTCTGATTACTTAAGATGATTTCCAAATAACTATATCTATTCACCACAATTAACTTTATATCCCCCAATAAAAATTCTACATTTTCTCTTTCCCCATTATTAATCATTATTATATTTGATTTTTGTTTACTAAATTTAATCCCCATCTCTTTACCTACTCTTGCACATGTCCTCAGCATAGCTTCCATATCTTATCTTCTTTCTGCACACAAAAAGACATCATCCGCAAAAAAAAAAAAAAGACCCGACAAAGTATATACTCCCTTGCCACCTATTAACGGTATCTCTATCCCTCTTCCTAGTCTTTCTAATGCTCTTCAATTTTATTTTAGAAGTAGTGCCATCTTTCCATTACAACTGTAAAATGGACAAAGGTAGCTATCTCTTTAATAAATTGTGGAAACTAAAGTGACAACCTTGAAGGACTTTAGTTGTAATATAAACTTATATATACCTTAAAATATACCAGGGAGTGTTATAAGCGTTTTCCTTTTGTATATGTACCTTTTTATTAATCATAATAATAATATATTTAAATGTTTTTCTTTTATTTTATGCATGTATTAATTGATATCATATATATATATATAAGTGACATGTGAATGTTTTACAGTTTTTTATAGTTCTAGACCTTAATTTAAAATGTATTTATTATGTTTAAAAAATATAACTGTGAAAGAAATTCTCTTTTTCTGCATTGAGAGTTTTGACAGTTTTTAATGAAGTTTAATAATCATGGCAAAATAATTTGATCCCTCTCCTCTTCTCTCTTAAAATATTTAAAACAATTTTTTTTTTCGCTTTTAAGAAAATAAGTTGGAAGTTTAATCCATCAGTAAAATCTTTTAAAGAAGATTGCAATAATGTTTAAAACGAACTTTTCTTTTAATTAGCTTTAATCAATTTATTTTATATGTGTGTAATAAGAATATAGGTTTGGTAAAATATTTTAACACTTGTACATATACCTTATATAAAAAGTATTTATTCATCTACTTGAGGGTGTAGACTCATCCATATGAATACCACTGTTATTTTATAGGACATTTTTTACCTTCATCGGTCTTAGTATATTTCTTCTGATCATCTTCATTGCAATCTATTTATCTTGGGATGGCCTGGATTTGGTATAGTTAGCACACCCTCTTTGTATGTTAGTTTCACCATATACTTGAGAATTCATAGGAGCCTCTGACTGTGATATTTCAGTCAAGTTCATATTCTTTTAAACTGGGCTACCAATTGTCAGATTATTAGCTAGATTGTTTTTACATGGTAAGCTTAGCATTATCTTCTCATGTCTCTCTAATGTTCGATAGCCCTCTTCTTAGTTTAATATAATCATTAGGTGATATTATATTGTCACACACATGGGTCTTTATTATTGTATATATGCATAAGGGTTCAATGAGATAAAATTTGCATATTTTATTTGTTTCTTATTAAAATTCATTTTCACATATAGTACACATCCTATGTTGTAAAACACTGTTAAAAGATTACTTATTGAAGTAATTGAGTAGGGGATCAACTTAAGTGATAAAGCTGTCAGTAATACCATATTCTTTTAAGACACCCATAGATACATATTAAAACTAAACATTATCATTAATTTTAATTTGGCTAATATTTGTTTACATGTCTCTCTATTAATTGTTTAATAATTTGGAGTCTCATACTCTAAGCTGAGCTAGTCTCAGAAGCAGGTAATTTATTTTATATCAGGATACTAATCATCATTAGTGAATATTCATTCAGTCACTACAAATAAATTTGTAGGTTCATTATGTAGCCTAGGGGTACCCCCAAATAATGATGTTCATAATGCTGGTGGGGATCTTGTACAAAATATATAGTTAAATACCATAATAATTATATATATTGTTTAAAAACCAGTGACAATATAAATTATGGTGATTAGCTATTTGCAGACTGTTTTATATTTTTAATTTGGTTTAAGTTTTACAAATGCCAAAATGTATATGAAATATTTCAAATCATAGATCAAGGTTTACAACATGTAAGAAAATTTTAATTTTAATTGCATGCAAAATTTGTGATTTAATTAATTATTCTGTGAACATCATATGCATGCACACTATCCCATGAAAGATTTTCCATTGCTATTGCTCCAAAATCTTACAAAGTTCAGCATAACTTCAAACTCATCATTTTCTCCTTTTATATAATAAAATAACTACCTAACTCTAATAGGAATAAAATGACCAAAATAAAATATGTAAACCAAGGCAATGGATGAAACTCATGAATGCATACAGAGAAATACTTGTAAGAATTAAAACTCAAAAATGAGAATTCAACTATTTTCTGTAAAGCATTACACTTGACAATTCTATCTGTAAATCTTCCTTTAATCCAATGGATAAAACAGAGCAAATAGTAATGTAAATTATTTTAAGTTTTTCTAAAAAAAAAAAATTCATTAGAAAAAATGGGTACCAAAAAGTGTTACATCAGGACTATGATGTTTTATTATTTGATATAAAAAGAACTGGGAAAAAAATATTAGTTATATAGATCTAGTTCCAGCACACTAAAAGAAGCAGATAAATAATATAGAAAAATGAAAATAATGGGAACAATACAAGAGGGATAAATGCATACACACTACTACCCTACTGCTATACTAATAATTATTAATAAAATAGGAAGTCATATAATATTATAATCCTGGCCAAATACTTTTTTTTTCTAAAATTCTTCCACAACGATGGTTTCACCAGATCTTTTCAAGGGAAATTTGACAAGATAAATACAAAGTGTATATACATACACACACACACACACACAAAAAAAAAAAACCAAAAATAAAATAGCCTTCCCGTTATTGATTTAAAAAAAAATCCCATGAAGACATCCTTTGATGTTAAATGAAATTGTTTGTTGAAGTGAATGATGTGAAGGCTATTTTGTTTTGTGTGTATATGTATATATATTGTATGTGTCTTATTGATTGAAAAAGTCTACTTGTTAATGGTTGAAATCATTGTTGTGGAAGAATTTTAATAAAAAAAAATTATGTTTTTGGCAAGTATTGTAATGTTCTATGATTTTCTATTTGATACATATATATATATATTATTCAGTAAAGAACACATACTTTATATACATTTTATGCATAAATAAAATTCATATTTCAAATTGCGAAAGTTATTTATAATGCAAATATTTTGCATCATCTTATTAGATTATATTGTTGTGTTTACCATATATGTATAACTTTATTCTTCTATTTTGTCATTAGAATTGATAGTAATCTTTTTTAAAAATATTTATTGTATGCATGGTGTCATCAAGACTACGGAAAATTATTAGCATTATCATATATTGTTTGCATAATTATAGAAAAACTTTAATGTTTAGTGGATGTTTTGTCTACATTTTATATTGTTTTTAATGAGGTTTTTAAAATATATTTTATTTAGAAAATTACAATCGCCGAAGTAAATCCTTGGTACATGTGATCTGCATTGACGACCAATAAAAAGCAAAATCCTTGGTTCCTTCAAAGGACAATCTCCAGCAGTCGAAACATGAAATTTATTATAGAAAAGAGACAAAACTGAAAATCTAATTTATATTCGCATATTTTAAAAAATCTATTCAATGTGTATTATCAAAATAAAAAAGATATTTAATGAATAATTTTTACTATGACTAAGTAAGTTAGAAACAGGTTACATATATATCTGTCTTTTAAAAGTTTATTTACGTTATATAATTCATTAGAAGCTTCAATTGTTTTCTGTTCAGTTACATTTACATATAATTTCTCATTACCACCAAATAATCTGTTTTTAAAATACTGATATTCTAGTTACTAATGTTTATTTTAAATCATTTTGTTATATTTTTACAAAATTAATTTAATTACGTAAATTTTATATGCTACACACGCATACTCAAAATATTAACTATATAAAAGTTATTTTACATGGAAAAAACAAAACAAATTATTAAAATATAAATAATATTTATATAGAGTTTTATTTTGTTAGTATAATAGATGTCAATATGTTGCCATTTTGGACATTTGGTTCCTCATTATTCTAGGCATGTATATAACGACTATCATTAATTAGAATCTTATTCATTTAAACCCAAAGAATTGTCAGCATCCTTAATAATTAACCATATATTTACTTGAGAAAAATAAGTTTTCTTCTGGTGATATTCATGAAAATATATATATATATAAACAAAAACTAATATATATATCAACCGATATTTTGACCAGAGAGTGTATTGTTATATATATATTTTATTTAAAAAAAAAAAGTTTAAATCATTTATTAGTACTTTTAAAATATTGTTTTATTCTGCAATATATGTACTGTGTATAATCAAAATAATTAACTATGAGTATTTATTTTATACCATGTAAGAATAGTAATTTTATGTAACATATTTATTCTTATATTTATATACATATTAATATATAAGAAAGCGGTTTTTTTTCTAAATATATAATATATATCTGAGAATATTTTCAAGATAATCCTTTGATCAATACGCCATCTAAACTCGATTTTATGGCGTTTATTTTTCCCCTCTTTTTTTTTTTTTCAATCCCCACAAAATATATTTGATAAATAATCTTTTTAAAAATTAATAAAGTAATTAAATATTGACTTAAGTTTGCTACTAATAAAAAGAATATTGTTTCACTGCTTTTATTTCTCAGTATCTTTTTTCTGATAAGCAACATCGCATGTCTTAATTTAAAAAATAAGTTTTTAAATTTTGTAAAATAATTATACATACAGATTACTAGCAAATAATGTGTAAATTAGGAAATTATTTTCAAGGCCATCCCACTAGAAGAACCAGGATAGAAAAATAAATAAAAACAAAGAAAAGCGATACAACGAAAGACCGCGCTTTTCTCTCACACATATGCCGCAATTCACAGAAACTATTCTTTAAAAAAATAATAAAAATTTATTAAAAATTAATTAAATAGAAAATATATATACTTTACGCTTTATAGAGTTTATTTAATAAAAAAGAATATTTTAAAATAA
Source organism: Epiperipatus broadwayi (assembly GCA_028023455.1). Taxonomy (NCBI): domain Eukaryota; kingdom Metazoa; phylum Onychophora; class Udeonychophora; order Euonychophora; family Peripatidae; genus Epiperipatus; species Epiperipatus broadwayi. Next base: position 904,809 of record JAQFVV010006516.1, on the reverse strand, counting down.
ATTACAAAAGTTTTAAGTATTTTGTTTAAACTTAATTATAATGTATAAAAGAGTCGTTATTAGCACTAATTAATTTAAATTTAAAAAAATACCTTTTTGATCTGTTGGTTAATCAATAATAAAACGCTGGAGTTCAAACCTGTTTAAATCAGTAACTGATTCTGAGGATTGTCTCGCTCTCCTCTCAATATTATCTGCAGACAGTCTGCCAGAAAGAAAAGAAAATATTTAGATCAGGCAAGAATATTTACAATGTGAAAATATTATGAAAGTTAAAAAACAAACACTCCTCGGCATCGTCGACAACGAACTCCCTATCAATACTTAGACAGCGACATGGGTAAATATGTCGGTGAAAGAGGATAGCAAATATATTACATCGGTTTTTCAACAGCAGCTAATGTGCATTTTATAAATTTCTTTTTTAAAAAAAAAAAAACAACGCACGCACAGATGTTATATGTACGCATACTTTTAAATCGTTTAACGTTTTAAAATAATTAACGATTCATTAAAAAATTTTTTGACAATTATAATTCATTTATTCTTTTTTTTTTTTTATGTTGTTGTTTATGTTATTATCTTTGGTATATTAATTCTTTCTCTCTATTGTAAAATATAATAATATGCAGCAACTAAAAGCTTACCTGTACTATTAGCCATTTTGCTTATCATCGACTTATCCTTTTATCAAATAATTAATAGTTGCTTTTTTTTTATAGTATTTTTATCATCGACATTATTTACTGCTTCCTTTTGCTGTTCCATAACTTTATTTCCTAAAACTTTACTAAAACTCAAAATTTAAAAGATATTTTATATACAACATATATAATATTAAAAAAAGCAAATGAAGTTTATACTACGCGTATTTATAGTAAATAGTTCTAAGTGGATTATACAAAAAAATCAGAAAAACTAATTATGTATTTAATTTAGAAATCATCTTTTAAAGCGCAAATTTCCTCAATGAAGAATATTGACAAACTGTTGCGGTTATATTTAATTTTTTCTTATACACTGATGATTTTTTTTTCTTAAATGTATAAAAAAAAAATTAAATATTGTAAATAAAAAAAAAAAAATGGAGGTAAAAATGACGGAATATTCGAACAATTGGATAGAGAAGTGTGTGTGTGTGTGTGGGGGGGGAGAGTCAAGTGAGTAATGTGAGAATAGTAGAAGCAAAGCAAGAGTTTTTGTCAAAACTGGAATTGGAACAAGAGATTTGTTTAATGAAGTGTGCCATTTCATATAAACAAAAAGGCAATCATCATCATGGTTTCTATCAGTATAAAGTTTTTGAATTACTGGAACCAAATTTTCAATGTTTTGGCATTATATATAAGTATGGTCTTATAATAACAGATTCTGTGATTGATCAGATCCATGGGTTGTGGTCAACTCTATCATTTTCAGTGCTCCAGCATCTTATGAATTGTCGAGCAATAAAGTATTCATTTTTTTCTGCATGATTTGATGTACTGGCAGAGCAGTAGAAGCTGGAAATCATGTGATGTGATGTGATGTACTGTAGCTTTTCCTTAAACGTAGTCAAGAATCTCTCAGCAATTATGCCCAGAGAAACCTGTTAGCTACTTTATTTTACATTCCCCAGTCTAAGTTTTCCCATATTCTGCTCCACCCCATTTCCACAACATAATCTTTGTCAACTCTATGGCCTTTATATCTAAATCCCCTTATCTTTTCCCAAACCCAACATAAAAACCAATAATCCACTTTCTGTGATGTTTATGTGATGTGATGTACTCAAGTGAATTATAGTTCAGTAGTGCCACTTCTGGTGTTTGGACTACTTAGAAAATCCTTAGAAGTAGACCATTTGATTACTTATTTAGATATTCGAATCTATTTTTAATTATCTTAATAATGTATGTTTGATTAAAAACCAAGACTCCACTTTGAAACTCTACTCAATAAATCTTTTAAAATATTTGATTCCTTTATTATGAAAAAATATATATCAGTTGCAAAACATTTTAGTACGATTTTTTTTACTATTAAAAGAAATGAGAATTGTTTGATATCACAAAATTCATATAAAAATAATATTAATATCAAATGGTTACATGTTGATTTACAAGTGCAAAACTTATTCTAGTTAAGCATTGTTGGCCTAGTGGTTAGCATAGCTGCCTTCCAATCAGCTAGCCCGGGTTCGCCTCCCAGTCAATGCATTTGGCATGAAAAAAAAAACTTATTCTATCCACAATTTTGATACAACCCACTCTATATAAATATAGCAATGATTATCACTAGTCATATATTAAACTAGAGATTATTTATAGTCCAAATATAAACTTTAAATCTCTGTTAAAGATTAATATATCTGATTTTTTAATAAAACACACACATGGAGTTTTTTTCACACTCAAAGTAATAATTACACAAAGTGTACATATAAACTGCCAAAAATTATGAAAGTCTAATAAATAATGTACAAATCATTCTTAAAAAAAATTAAATACACATGACAAGCATGATAAAGATATTTATGTCAATCCCTTCTCCTAACATCTAAATACATTTTTGAATGTCTCTGAAAAAGGTCAAACAGGCCTGTCTGTGTAGAGAAAAGTTACAGGAAAAAGTTAATAAGAGACATGTGGCATATTGCTAACAACAATTAATATTAGTAACAAAAAATTGAACAGTGTTCAATTTTTTAATTAATTATTAGAGCATGTAAATTAAGGTATTTTAAATACACTTAACAGTTGTTAAAGTGGTCACTGTAGTTTAGTAAGAACAGCTGATGTTTGGTACTGAAAATATATTAAGCTAAATAAAACTGTGAAATAATTTTTATTTTATTTACTAGATACCTCCTAAAGCACAACTGTATATTTATATTCAAAGCTGAAACATTAAATAACAAAATTCTATTTCAGTGAATAATTGAATCATATCCACAAAGTTGCTTTTTAAATATGAAGCAAAAATATTTCACCTACTCCCATTATCCACATCTTCAAATTAAAGCTGACACAGCATGGCTGAACTTGAATACAAGAAATAGGATTCCTACAAAAGGTAGTGCATAAGCTGGGGTCATGTGATATTTAGTTGGTTTTATACTTTCTTAATCTGAATCTAAATATTTTAATATCTGCTCTGATCACCAACAGGTCCTATATTGTTATCAAAGATTAATTAATTGCATATAATTTTATTAAATAAAAGAATTGGATATAAATAAAGTTTCAAGATGCTTGCAGTACCATCTCTGAATCAATGCATTTTGTTATATAGTGATATAGTTTAGATATTCAATCACAAAAATTGTAAATAGTTACCATGTCCAGATCATGACTTACAACATAAAATGTGATAGTGTTTCGTATGTTTGTAGAAAACCTATAATGGAGTTACATGTTACCACAAAATTTGTTACCATAATGTCAAATATCCAACATGATTTATTTGTCCATAATGTCACAAATGCATAAATAAATATCAATCAAAACAGGATTGAAATAAATAACTATTAATAACTATATTTTAATATTTATTGAACCAGCTTTATCTCCATTGAGACCTTCTCAACATATCCTGAGAAGGTCTCAATGAAGATAAAGCTAGTTGGATAAATATTAAAACATAGTTATTAATAGTTATTTATTTCAATCTTGTTTTGATTGATTATTTATTTACTAATTTTTTTTAATTAGGCAAAATTTTCAAGTGATTTGCAAAATTTTGTGATGACAAAAACATCACTGATGAAGATCTACAGACCAAAACAGTTGGAAACAAAGTAAACATGCAAAAAGTTTTTGAAATTCTTTCATGTGATTACTGTGTTTTTATAGGATCACTGAGAAAGAATTGAGAAAGTCAAATGTGTGCATGTGATTTGTTCTCACTTATTAACATTTGACTAAAATTATGCCAGAGTAATGCACTTCAGAGATATGCAAAGAGCCACAATCATAATGGAGATGAAATATGTAGTTTCCAATATGAACTATCAATCAAGTATTAGAATGCAGAATAGAGATGGTTAGAAGAAAGAAAACCAAAGACACTACCCACCATGAATACATTCCTGAAGAATAAATGATAAATGCCAATTATTATTTAGGTGTTTTGAAAATGTCAGCTATTATTTAGGTATTTTGGATTGTGGGCAAAAATTTTATGCAAATGATTTGAATACCATAAGCAAGGGTCTTGATCATTGTTGCATAATAACACACAAGTCATGTTTGTGTGATTTTTTGATCAAAAAGTAATGCCTGCTTGAGTGTCTGTCCTATTCCCCTAATTTGATTTTGACTATTTCCAAAATTAAAATTCTTCCATAAAACTTGCACGTTATAGTAAATTTTAAAAATTTATAATGACTAAACTTATTTATAAAATAAAATACAAAACAAACGATGACTTAGATGGTTTTTGAAATTGAAGTATAAAAAAAATGAAAGGAAAAAAATGGGAGTATTAAAAGATTAGAAAGAAAGAAAATTATAAAACAGAATAAGAGAAAATATGTAAGATGTGATTGCTATGAATAAAAAAACACGAACACCCTGGATAGAATTAAAAAAACAATACTTAGATCTTTAAAAAGAATCAAAACAAAATTTATGTTCATGACTAACTTTAAATCTAAAACGAAAATATGAAACTAGTTATTCACAACACACTATTATTAATGAACCATGACAATTTTTTGAATAATATTTTTAAAAATACTAGATTATTAGTACTCTTAACTTTTGAAATTACATATAGATGCGCCGATTTATTTTTTTTAAATGCCATCAAACAAATTATATTGCCAATTTCTTGTGAAATCTGGAATATTTGAGCACCATTTAATTACTGAAATCAATTGATCAATCTGAGATTCTTTCTCCGGTTGGAAGGAAATTATAAATGTCTAGTTAAGTTACAAAAAGCTCAGGTATATACTTAATTTATTAATCTTAAATATAGATATACACACAGAGATACACTCACATGTATAATTTTAATGACACAATTAATTTTTTCTTTCACTATTAAGAAAATAATAAGGAATAAAATAGGTGATACATATTCCGTTTATTCAAAATTATTAATGGTGATAAACAGTGCACTATGCCGGCATCATTTTAAGCATTTTTGTCATATCTGCAATTTGTACTTTTTATAACCTTTTGAACAATAAACCATTCGATTATTTTTATTATTTATATTTAAAAAAATCAACCTTACATATACTACTGCAATTGATATTGACAGTGGCTAAACAATTTGAATATCTACAAAACATTTTTTATAAAATAAAGGAAATTGATTTGTTAGTGAATAATATTTCTGTAGTGTAATTTTCATTACATTACTCTCATGCAATGTAGGGACTAGTTTCTATCTGCTTTTAACACTTGCAAAGAGATGTAGTCATAAACATATGATCAAAGACATGTGGGAAAGATCTATGATCCCCAAGATAAACATTTCATGCTGAACCAGCACTCATAATTTGATCAGACCACAATCTCTTACACATATTTTTATCATTGTTCAGTATATATATATAGATAGCAAATTACTAGTCTTTATAGAAAAATATGCAAAAGTACAACTAAGAAAAAAAGAATGGCAATTTTACCTTCACTTTATAGATATTAATGATGTAAGGTGCTTTATTATTTTATAATTAGCATCTATGTTCTATACTTAATTAATATCTATAATGTAGGTCAAAATATTATTAAAATGTAAGTAATGGTAAATTATTAACAATACTGGGAAATTTTAATGTTTTGGATTTTAGTTTAACATTGAAAAGAGAACTTAAGCATGCATATTACTTCTAAAAGCTTTTGAAAATTTGCCTAGAATATATATAATTTTTAAACTATATCAGTCTTCTGCAGGATAAAAGTATCTCAAAGTTTAATTAAGTTTCTCCAACCTATATCGGCCAAAAACTTTTTTTTATTTTATTTATCCATGTTATTTATAGACTTTTATAATTCTCATATAATCTCTTGGGATTCAGTTAAAAATGGAATCCAATAAATGTCTAGCCCATTTCCATTCCAGGCTTTTCCCCAATGTTGTCAAAGATACATATTTGTTTTCTTATGCAATTATTTCTTGTTATTCCCCCAACAAATATCTCTTCAAACTTTATTTAAAGATCTGAACTTTTTTTTGAAAAAAAAAAAAGATCTGAACTTTTAATGTTGCTTTCCAATGAAGTTTCCATATTTATATATAATGTATTTGGTATAATGTATATACTTAATCTAGATGTATTAAAAGGGATTTGACTCCAGACTTTTAAGCTTCCTACAATCATCCACTTTATCCAGTATAACTGACACATATGCCCACATACATGTAAAAAAGAACAATGATCTCCAGTATATGTATTTCATGCTGAACCAGCACTCATCAAGTGATTCAAATCTCCATCTCTCACTCATATATACAATCAGTGCTCAGTTTATATTAAGATAACAAATCTACACACTTTAATGGACAGGCTTCAATCTTCTACACTCTCCAACTCTTTAGCCATCCATATCACTGAAAATCTGAAGATGGAATGCTCAAAGCATGGTATTATTATAATATTGACATGGGTATGATTATAATATTGGAATAATCAAGGAATCTGAACATTCCATCTTTTGATTTTCAGTGATATGGATGCCTGAAAGGTTGGAGAGTGTACAAGATTGAAACATTTCTATTAAAATGTGTAGAATTGCTATCATAATATAAATTGAGCACTGATTGCATGTATATGTGGAGTTGATGATCTGGACCAACTGATGAGTACTGGATCATCATAAAATACATATATTGGAGATCATTTATCTTTTTCACCTGTATGTGATCAGATTGGATAGAGAGGATGACTGTAGGGAGCTTGAAAGTCTGAATTCAAATCCCCTTTAATTATATATATTAATATAAAAAATACTAAAACAGAGTTTAAATAAAAAATTTTAAAAGATTTATTGTATCAAGTATACTTTCAATGCTTTTGCATCATATTCATGGTTAGTCTGCTGAAAACATTATTTTTTTGATTTGAATGCTATTTTATTTATGGTTCATTACATTTTGATTTTGTGTAATAAATTACACCTCCTTTATTTTATGTTTGCAATCATTTATTATTTGCATATAATTTTGACAGTACTTGGAACACAACTGTGGCATGCTCTCATTCACAGTTATGAAAGACAGATGAATTAATAGCTTCAGGCTTAATCCTAAATTTTTTATACACTAATGAATGTTGAATCATTTTAGTTCTAAGATTTGCCCTGGTCTCACCCCAATATTTATATGGGCAGTCTTTTTGGTTACAGTTTACAACATATACCACATTGGGCTGAACCAATGTTAAAATTTTGTCATTTGTGTTGTTAATAAGATTATTTAATATATGTAAATTAATATTTAGAAGGCAGAGTATTAAAACATAATTACACCTCTCACCCACACACATAAAATATTTTAGTTTTGATTGGTTACAGATGTTTATTAGGCACATTTGTCAATTAGTTGCACATATGTTCATGATTGCATTATATTTCTTTTTCTTTTGATTTTCTAATGTTGTTATTAATTATTTCCACATATTATAAATTATAAAGTTAAAAAAGTTAATGGTTTTCATATTTCATGGCTGTATAACCACTTGTTAAAATATTAAATCTACAATCATAATTAAGTCATATATATTAAAATAAGAACACCTCCCTACTTAACAACATTTGATATTATTATGATTAAAACAAATAATGAAAAACAATATCATTTCTGAATTCATGTTCAGGTGTTTCCCATCTCTAGTTTACCTGAATAATGAGGAATGTCTTATGAAATATATGTATAGTGAGAGATTTTGATCTGGAAGATTTTACATTAAATGATAGATAGTTGAAAATATATATAGAAAGAAGAAAGGAGATATTTGATTTTATACTGAGTTTTATTTACAATTATGTTTTGATATATTTTAATGTTATGGTGGAAGCTAATGATTATATATATATATATATATATATGTATATATATATATATATATATATATATATATATATATATATATATATATATATATATATATATATATATATATATATATATATATATATATATATATATATATATATATAAAGATTTGCTAAATATTTTTTTATAATTTGAACAGAGATTTAAATATTGGTCCAACATTTCTTTGTGCATATAAAATCAGACCTTCAAAACTGAAAGTAAGTTTGTTTAAAATAAAAATACAATTTTAAAAAGGTATAATTAGAAATGAGAAATTTCAAACAAAAAATGAATCAACTAGAAACAATCATAGATAATGTGGAGAGAAACTAATCTAATATTGTCATGTTCTAAGAATAGGTGATAGTAGATAACTAACACAGAGGGAAAAAAATAGAAAATACTAAAAAATAAATGGTGGGGGAAAATGAAATCATGATTAAAGATGAAAAATGACTTAACTAATTTACAGTTCTATCAATAGAATGATAGGTAAAAATGAAAGATAGGAAATAAGGTCAAAAATATTTTAAATTGAATTCAGTAAATTCCAGTTTTAAAATTCTTTTATACAAACATTTTAATGGCTATTTATTTATTTAATGCATGGATTTTTCTAGACAATTTAATTATTATTCTTTTATAGATGTGTCAAGATAGCATTAACTTTATTCCAAAAAAAGTGCTTAATTAATCCTGTTCCTGAAAATTAAATTTATCTAAATTAAGATACATACATGACTTAATTTTTCATACATGTTGCTTTTAGTTTGAATATAATTTATGATGAAATAAATTTATTTTTTTAGGCTAATTATTATAAAATAAATTTTTAGACATAAATGAAATATAATTTTCTTCTTCTTCCTCCTTCTTTATTTCTATATTTACATATGAAACCATTTCCAAGTTTTTTATACACTTAACTATATTATTACAAAACTTTACTCTTCAGTTTTGTCTGTCCTGCAGTCATTATCAGAGCTACAATATCCAAATATGTAATCATACAATTAATACTTTATATTTATATACATAATCAATAACATACATCTTAGCCTGACCATTATAAATAATCATTTTCCATTTTATTATTGTACTCTTAATTAATTTTATTTTCTAATTTAAAGTATTTTATTATTAAATTATTCTAAAACAATTTTATTATAATTTTAAAACTTCAATCTTTAAACTCTATATTTAATCTATCATTTTATTATTATCTTTTTAATTATATTTTTTTTAATTACTTCTAAACTTTCTTTATTATTATTATATATTTACACTATTAACCTTTTTACATTATAAATTATCTTTTTATTACATTACTAAATACTTACATCTTTATAATCCTATTTCCAAAAACCAACTGAAAAATTTTCAAAAATTCTTTTATTTGTCTAACAACTTTCTCTATCATCATTTTCTTCAACGTTATTTTTAAACCTTTTATATTCAAACTATTATTAATAATAATAACTATAATTATTCATAAAATTACTGTCTTTACCCCAAAATTCATATTAAGATTTGGCTTTATATTTTTAATCAATATTGCCTCTTTAATTTTCCTATCTCTTTTACTACTTGTATAATTAATCACTTTTATACTATCGTTCTCAAACCTATGACCTGTTTCTAATGAATGTAAATAAATAGGTGACCTCTTATCATACTTATGTTGAAATAATCTTGTATAAATTGAATTCTTTGTCTCACCTATATAATTAGTTTTTATATTTTTACTTTTACATGATTTACATTCAATTTTATATACCACCTTTATGTATTTTTTTTACTTTTCTTACATATTTATTATCTAATATATCATGTATATTTTTCCTTCTTTTATTCACTATCTTAAATTTTATTACATTATTAAACTATAGCATCTGTTTGTTGCCTGGTTACATCAGAGAAGAAGTTTCGTCTAGATAATTTCATGGAAAAAGCCTTTGTATTTCAATGTCTACAATTATAAGTCCAAAAAAATCTTTTAATTGATATATATAACTTTTTATGGAGAAGAGTATGTTGCTTAAAAACAAAAGTTTTTGTATAAAACATTTATGTTTGATTTATAATATTTATATCACTAGGATATTAAGCTAAAAGCAATCCAATTTTTGATTTAATACATATCACATAAATGCTATTAATAGTACTAGGTCATGTGATTTCAGTTTTCACTGCCAGTTTTAATTGACTTTTATCTGGCTATATCAATACTTTATTTAGATTATAACATTGAAAAATTTCACTATATTTTAATGTTTACATATTGTTTTTTATTTTAATTTTCTTAGTTAAAAAAATTTAAATACGATATAATAATAAATTTGTCTTGAAACAATTCGAAATAAAACAATAGTAATCGTTCATTTTAATTCATTTATTTAAATAGACAACAGCTTATATCCAATTACAGATTATACATAAATTAATTTAATAAAGAAAAAATATACATGAAATAAAAACCAAAGTAATTAATAATATTACATTTTACTATAGAATTATTTAGAATCTGATTAAAACAATTAAAAAAAATTTGATTATACAAATAAAGAAATCTAAATAAAGAATAAAATTAAAAAACTATTAGAGCAGATACTTGGGTATCTTGGGTATTGTGTATATAAAATTTAATATAAGTAGTTGACATTATATCATGTAATCTGACTTGTTAAGTAGCACCCTAGTAATAAAACTTAAGATCCCTAATTTAACATTTACAATTTATAAAATCATATTTAAAAATTTGTTATAAATTAATTGAATTAAGCAGTGATCTCGTTTTGAATTAAAATTTCAGATGATCGAACATATTTTGAAATGAGAAAAAGTGAACAGAAGTCCTCTACATTTAATACAGTAATAGAATAGCAAACTCTGGGAGTCCATGATCCATAAGTCATAATTCATCTATGTTATTTCCTGAACAATAAATCATATAAATACTTTTTTTATTATTATACCATAATTAAAGAAAGCACTCAGGCTTTGAAAGGTGTACCAATTATATTTTCAATATGGTGATGAAAAATATTCAATACTAGACAATAAAATTCCTGTTTTTTTTTAAAAAAGATAATGGGATTGATTTTATAAGATTAAAAAAAAAGTAAAATCCAAAACTTCAGATTAGTCAGTGAATAAACAAAAGAGCATTTATCCAGATGATGATAATGTTTATTATTACTGCTGCTGCTAGTGTATTGATACTGCTACCTTTACTACTATGAATAATAGCTATTCAACCTCCTCATAACTATTAAGATTACATACTATTTTCTCATTATCAAATTCTTCAAGTCATTCATCACTACTGTTAATGCCCTTTGTAATAAGTTACTATAGGGCAGAAAAACCATATCAATTTCTGCAAACGACTCAGCCATCTGGCTTAGGTCTTCACAACTTCCAAATATTTTATAATCAAAAGACCTTCAACCTCATTTTATTGATTATATAGTGCTTTACAGCATTCCAACATATGTTTACCCTAATATTCTGACAGACTCACCCTTCAACTTCATACCTTCTAAATCTTAACAACTCCATTCAAAATGATGCCTGTCAATTGACCTTCTTTAATAATAGCAAATACACATACTGGAATACATACAGTTTACTACATCTAAATGCTAACACTAATCACCTGCCACCCCCTCCCATGCTAAATATTAATAATTGGCAAATTCTTTATCATTTCAAAAAATGGGCCCTGAAATCAACATTTTTCAACTTTCTGCATCACTTAAATCTATATGCCCTGCCTTTGCTATCATTCTCTATACCAAAGAATTGATCCATTTTGATCTCTCTGTCATGTGGCAGAAAAAGCCCAGCAACAGCTTTTTAAGGATTTTTCAAGCTCTCAATCATATATGACATTATCTCAGACACATACAGACAACCTGGTTTTTCCAAACAAATAATCCAATCATTTCAAAAGTCATACCCACAGTGCATGCAGCCACCTTCATCCTATTTGCCTTTTGATGCACCCATTGCATTTTCAACCTTGGCAATAATACCAGATGGCACACATCTATTTTTCTAAACAAATTTCAACAATCAAAACATGAGACTCAAGCATAGCACTACCAGACATTTTTGCAGCTACCTGGTCATTGATAAGGCAATCTTCCAATTTATAAAAGACTCATATGTGTTACTCAAAATAATGTACATCATTCTGCACCATTCATGTATTTCCATTGATTTCCTAGATTATTATTTCTCTCAACATATTCACCTGCACAATTTACCCTTTGTGGATTTCCAAGATGCAATCAGTTTTCAGCAACTGACAAACAATTGAACAATCATTATGTATCACCTCTTAACTTAAACAATATCTAACAGTATTGATTGTATATTACTTTAAAAACTCAACCATATGTTAATAAGACAAGTTTAAATGCCACATCTGGTGACAGCAACTCAAATTTTACAAGAACTATTGCAATAGTATTTTGATGTTCATCCATGGATTACCCATGTAAAAATTTTTCATAAAATATTTTGTAATCCTCTTGGATAAATAAATATCATTTCTTAGAGAGCAGTCCAATCAATAAGCTACCACAGTGATGGTAATAATTTTTGCAGACATTTCATTCACTTCAGAGTACAATTATTTGTATGAAAGACTATGTTTCAGAAATCATTAGAAGGCTGTCTGAAGTCAAGATTCTCACAAAGCTTTAATTCAAATAATACAAACTAATTTTTTTTTAAATTTTTATTTTTTTTTTGTTTTTATTTTTTTTTCATAGTTATACGGCAGCAATGTAAATCAGATATATGTAATAATAAATAATCATTAAACTTGAAATGCCCCTGTAACCCTGACAAAATCTCTGTGAAACATTTGTAAACCTATGTAATACAACTTAGTACTACTACTAACAACAACAACAACAGCAACAACAACAACAACAATAATAATAATAATAATAATAATAATAATAATAATAAGAAGAAGAAGAAGAAGAAGAAGAAGAAGAGAGAAGAAGGAGAGAAGGAAGAAGAAGAAGAAGAAGAAGAAGAAGAAGAAGAAGAAGAAGAAGAAGAAGAAGAAGAAGAAGAAGAAGAAGAAGAAGAAGAAGAAGAAGAAGAAGAAGAAGAAGAAGAAGAAGAAGAAGAAGAAGAAGAAGAAGAAGAAGAAGAAGAAGAAGAAGAAGAAGAAGAAGAAGAAGAAGAAGAAGAAGAAGAAGAAGAAGAAGAAGAAGAAGAAGAAGAAGAAGAAGAAGAAGAAGAAGAAGAAGAAGAAGAAGAAGAAGAAGAAGAAGAAGAAGAAGAAGAAGAAGAAGAAGAAGAAGAAGAAGAAGAAGAAGAAGAAGAAGAAGAAGAAGAAGAAGAAGAAGAAGAAGAAGAAGAAGAAGAAGAAGAAGAAGAAGAAGAAGAAGAAGAAGAAGAAGAAGAAGAAGAAGAAGAAGAAGAAGAAGAAGAAGAAGAAGAAGAAGAAGAAGAAGAAGAAGAAGAAGAAGAAGAAGAAGAAGAAGAAGAAGAAGAAGAAGAAGAAGAAGAAGAAGAAGAAGAAGAAGAAGAAGAAGAAGAAGAAGAAGAAGAAGAAGAAGAAGAAGAAGAAGAAGAAGAAGAAGAAGAAGAAGAAGAAGAAGAAGAAGAAGAAGAAGAAGAAGAAGAAGAAGAAGAAGAAGAAGAAGAAGAAGAAGAAGAAGAAGAAGAAGAAGAAGAAGAAGAAGAAGAAGAAGAAGAAGAAGAAGAAGAAGAAGAAGAAGAAGAAGAAGAAGAAGAAGAAGAAGAAGAAGAAGAAGAAGAAGAAGAAGAAGAAGAAGAAGAAGAAGAAGAAGAAGAAGAAGAAGAAGAAGAAGAAGAAGAAGAAGAAGAAGAAGAAGAAGAAGAAGAAGAAGAAGAAGAAGAAGAAGAAGAAGAAGAAGAAGAAGAAGAAGAAGAAGAAGAAGAAGAAGAAGAAGAAGAAGAAGAAGAAGAAGAAGAAGAAGAAGAAGAAGAAGAAGAAGAAGAAGAAGAAGAAGAAGAAGAAGAAGAAGAAGAAGAAGAAGAAGAAGAAGAAGAAGAAGAAGAAGAAGAAGAAGAAGAAGAAGAAGAAGAAGAAGAAGAAGAAGAAGAAGAAGAAGAAGAAGAAGAAGAAGAAGAAGAAGAAGAAGAAGAAGAAGAAGAAGAAGAAGAAGAAGAAGAAGAAGAAGAAGAAGAAGAAGAAGAAGAAGAAGAAGAAGAAGAAGAAGAAGAAGAAGAAGAAGAAGAAGAAGAAGAAGAAGAAGAAGAAGAAGAAGAAGAAGAAGAAGAAGAAGAAGAAGAAGAAGAAGAAGAAGAAGAAGAAGAAGAAGAAGAAGAAGAAGAAGAAGAAGAAGAAGAAGAAGAAGAAGAAGAAGAAGAAGAAGAAGAAGAAGAAGAAGAAGAAGAAGAAGAAGAAGAAGAAGAAGAAGAAGAAGAAGAAGAAGAAGAAGAAGAAGAAGAAGAAGAAGAAGAAGAAGAAGAAGAAGAAGAAGAAGAAGAAGAAGAAGAAGAAGAAGAAGAAGAAGAAGAAGAAGAAGAAGAAGAAGAAGAAGAAGAAGAAGAAGAAGAAGAAGAAGAAGAAGAAGAAGAAGAAGAAGAAGAAGAAGAAGAAGAAGAAGAAGAAGAAGAAGAAGAAGAAGAAGAAGAAGAAGAAGAAGAAGAAGAAGAAGAAGAAGAAGAAGAAGAAGAAGAAGAAGAAGAAGAAGAAGAAGAAGAATGCAACTTTTTTTTCACATTAAATAGTGAAGCTATAATTTTACTCTAATTTATAATAGCTTTGCTAAGCACTTTCGAGATTTCATGTTTGAATCTCATACTCATAGCCGGGCTAACCTGAACACAAGAATTTATCAACATAGGTATGTCTATAATAGGGTCAAAAATAAAAATGAAGGATCATCAGTGTTCTGGGACCACCAAGTAGCTATAGGCCATGTATTTGAACCTAGTTCTACCCAAATAATTTGTACAGAAAAAATGATGCCAAAAGAAAAGTTAAAGAAGCTTTCTATATAACAAATGACATTAATGCCATTAATAGAAGAGAGGCATAGGCATGTTTTGCTCTCTCTAAACAATGGACTAATTAAAAATTCAAACGCATTTGCATAATCATAACAATCGTTAGTTACAAAGCTATGAGTATGAGATTCAAACATGAAATCTTGAAAGCGCTTAGCAAAGCTATTATAAATTAGAGTAAAATTATAGCGTCACTATTTAATGTGAAAAAAAAAGTCGCATACTTATAATTACAATTTTACTAGTGAAGAGAAAAACATTTTGCTATTATAAATTAGAGTAAAATTATAGCTTCACTATTTAATGTGAAAAAAAAAAGTCGCATACTTATAATTACAATTTTACTAGTGAAGAGAAAAACAATTGAATAATAATAATAATAATAACAACAACAACAACAGCAACAACAATAATATCAATAATTCTGCACTAATATGCTTAGGTTAGAGAAGTTTAATATTGTAAAAATTATATGTTTATCTGTGCTAAGTGCTTTTGAAGTTCCTGAACTTTATATTCACAGCTGAGTGCAGATGATAGTAATGAGGAGACAATAATAATAATAATGATAATGATGATGATGACAATGATAACAATAATAATGAAAATGATAATGATACAATAATAATAATGATAATGATGACAATGATAACAATAATAATGAAAATGACAATGATAGCAGTGATAATAATAATAATAGTAATAGTAGTAGTAGTAAAATTAGAGGTCACCAGATGTTGCCTCTAACTTAACATTCATTCAGATCATGCTCATCAATTTACTAGAATTTCTCAAAAATATTCCAATGCCAGGTAAGAGTTTTGATCCACTAATAAGTAAAAGATAGAAAACTAACATGCTGAATCTAAAAAAGAGAAGAGAAATACAAAAAGGCAATTTAGTTCGATTACATAATGGACTTAGGTGTCCAGCATCCAGCCTTGATATCAGACAGCTTAGACACGATTAAAAGTTTCTATGCACAGGTTGCAAAGTCACAATCATTGACAAATATTTTTAAAAAAAGTAAAAATGATCAGCAATTGAGCTTCCCAATAAAAATGCAGCAAATGCCCAGATTTCATTGATCTACAGTAGGAGATCTAATGAAACTAGATCTTAACCCAAAAACTATGGAAACTAATATTAATGTAAGAAAAAAGAGCCCTGGTCTAGTGATAGCCTCAAAAAAATCTAAGTCTTTAGTCAAACCATACCTAGGGATCTTTTCAACTCATTTAAATGTTTTTTTACAGATCGCTCTATTATCATAGCAATTATGGATAGAAACTGTTTGCTTTACAGATTCCCTAGGGAGCTACTCTTCGAAGAAATTAATTAAAAAAAAAACTATGGAATTCGATAGTTTGTGTAGGAGACCATCCAAATCTGCATTATTTGGCCATTGAATTTGCAAATAAACAAGGCAAAGAAACGTTTTGACAATAAGTTAAATCCCTAGGACAATATGCATTAATTATAGTCAACCCCAATAGAGAAAACTTTATTACTGGACAAATTAAAAACACATAGATTACTCTGATACAGATTTCAATAAACTAATGAAACAATTCGAAAAGGTGATAGATTTTTAGCCTATGTATATGAAAAATATACCCATCTCGATATTAACTAACAGTTATAGATTCGAAATAAAATTGAGAGAAAACATAAATCCTGAAAATATTCCTACACAAATTTTAGATCAAAAAGCAATATTATTTCTTGTTGTAAATGGTCTCAAACCACAATGCTTCCATTGTATAGAATGTGGTCACCTAATTTGCAACTGTTCGGCTTTATAATGCAATAATTGTAATATGAGAGCATCCCCCTTTGCATCAATGTACAAAAGAAGATAACCATTGTAATCAGATTATGATTGCAGATAAAGATGTACCTTTGACCGAACAAAAAATTGAGGAAAAAAATAATATTGACTCCAACAACAGTGAAAAGGTGTTTCTGCAGACTACAAGTCTCAATAATATTGAAATTTCCGCTCCTATTAATCTAGCAACTTCACCCCCTCTTAATAAAACATGCCTCAAAAGAATGGGATTCCAGTTTTTTCATTTCAGACTGTTCTGGAAACTTCACAAACTACTAGAAAACCTGGTCGACCTTTAAAAAAAAACAATAACAATCCGAACAAAATAAGAATTCTAGAATATGAAAGTAGTAATAATGATCCCCCATCTTCATTTTTTAGGAAAAAAGCTAACATCATACAAAGTCACATTGCTTCTGATATAACTGTATACATGTCAGAATATAGCCCAATGGAAGAAGTAAGAAATAATGTTACAAACACAAATAATGTTTTGCTTGAAAATTCCTTCCCAGATAGAAAAATGAGATCCAGAGATATTTCTCTCAAATCTACACACAGTAATTAAACACTGCACATCTATTGATCCCTTGGAAATGTTATACAGCTACCTTTGTTATAATATTTACATTTATCTTAGATTAAAATGTTTTTCTTTTCTAGACTTTGAACTTGATATATACATGTACACACATACAAATAATGGATATTAAAAATAGGAGTTTTTAATGTTAGAGGGTTCAAGTCTCCACAAAAAATTGATCTGCTTGCTAAATGGTATGACATTGTTAAACCACAAATCATGGGAATTATTGAAACAAAGATCTACAGCAGCTCACAAATCAGCCCTACAGATGAGCTAAATTCCAAGAGCTATACTGCCTTCTTTGACACTCCCTCAGCGGATACAGGCATTATCATCAATAAGGTCTGTTTATTTAGTTCATTTAAAATTCTACATATTGATGCACATTTACTAATAATTACATTTTTTTCATAAAGCCATCACCTTAAACATAGCGATTGTCTACATTCCTCCAGGTCCTACTACAGTAAACAGAATTATTCAAGCACTTAATTTCAGATTTGCAAATGCTGTGTATCCAATGGTTATCTTAAGAGACTTCAACCTGACATACCAGACCTTCACCAATAAATGGCTATATCAACTATCATTTCTGATGATGAGTGGGAGAGGCTTTCTGCCAGGGAAGACTGTGTCATTTAACAATGGTAGACATTCATCACTTATAGATCTGGTTTTCTATTAGCCATTATTACACAACATGATAAGTATTCAACTGAAGAACTTCCCTCTCTCTGACCATGCAGCTGTTTTGGTGTCACTGGATATTAATTTTGATATCAGAACAACAATTAATACAGGAAGAACAGTCAGAGTTTCTTCTACCATCACATACACCAGAATGCCTTTTCTCAGAGGTATACATATATCTTCACAAGTTGAAAGGGATTGCAATGGATCCAGTGCAAGCATGGTGCATATTTATTAATCTACTTTCATTCAACATTGATCATCTCATCAGAACATCAACACCCCCAACAAAACTACTAAAGCTAATGGATGATACTTACAAAAAAATTACTGTTACTTCCCAATCAAATCATGACCATTCCAGTCTAATAGCTTTAAAGAAAACCTATCAATTGCTAACAAAGCAGCTTAGAGAATATATCTCCATTAAACAGAAAAGGATATACCTAAATAAGCCGCATATGTATAAAAAGAAACTTCATTAGATGGGCTCTGGGATACCCCTCCCAAGTTTGAGTCCCAACAGCTATTAAAATTCAATCCGACATTGTCTGTGGAGATTTTATGTTGGAGAAACTCTACACATTCTATAGAAAGAAATTCGAGGGAGTCTCCTCACTAAATCTAATAACTTTTTCACATGATAGATTAGAAAATGAAATTAATATTACCTCAAAAGACTTCATTCAAAAAATAGAAGTGATACCAGACACATGTTTTCCTGGTATAGTTGGAATTCCCAAATTTGTATACAAGCATCTTGATAAAATCGCAGCACAATACATATTAAATCTAGTCTCTTATCTTGTTAAGGACATTTATAAAATATAGGGCTTAAATCAAATTATGCATGTGCCATTCATGATAAAGAAATAGTTAGTCTCAAACCCTACAAACCTATGTACAATTTCAATGTGCTCTCTTGGCATAAGGATAATAGAATCAGTGATAAAAGACAAAACAGAAACATTCATTATATCAAACTTATCAAAAAGGCAATTTTTCAAAAAAGAAACCTCAACAGGACAGGTGGCATTTCTATTCAAGTCAACTGTAAAAACTGTTAGAGAAAAAAAAATAGTCCAATTGTCATTCAACTAGATATTGAGGCTGCATTTGATATGATATCCATCAATACTCTCCTTAAAACTCTATAAAAATATTCAGTTTTCCAAAACTTATTCAAACTTGCTAGCTAACCTCCTTTCAAACAAGGAGATTTATGTTGCCCTAAGTTGGAAAAACCTCATCTCCAATAATGCCTCATCAGTCCATTCCAGAGGGGTCACCTCTCAGCACCTTATTGTTCACTGCCTACATTAACCCTCTCATAATAGAAAATGAATTCTCAGAAATCTAGGTATCTAGCATTAATACCAATATCTCATGCATTGCATATATGGATGATATAGCATATCCAATTTTACTGAAGAATGTAAACTAATATTTAATATGGAGAAATCATGTGCATGGCAGATCTTCACCGGTAATGCCACTTCTAAAGTTTTTAAAGGTAGACCAAGCCCATTTTTTGGATTCAACTTCTATTTATACCATTCTCCTATGAGATCACTCATACAAAAAAATTTAATAGAGAAAGTGGAAAAGATTGTCATTTCACTCTCTAAATCCCACATCTCTCTAAATATAAAAATGGCACTGTTTAACATGCTAGCGACTACAAAAATCATTTATTATACTCCAAGAATCATGTATTATACTCCAATAATCATCTATAATAAGGCATTCTTCAATAAAATAGATTCCTTGTGCAGAAAACTATTCTGGGGAAAAAAGATAATCTCAATATGTGTAAAACATCTAAGAAAACCCCTTTCACAAAATGGCCTTGGCCTCCATTCAATACACACCTTCAGGATACAAAAAAACATTGAATATAATATCCACATGTGCACAAAAATTTCCATGTTTGGAAATTTCTGCCAAGATTTCCCCACAGACAGGCCACCTCCTCCAGGGACATCTGAACACATTACTTACACCAATACTATCAATCCATGATTTCAACTTCAAACTACCACAAGCCAAATATAAATATTGGCAAGTTCATTAACTTCTTCATCCAAGTCAAGATGATGCACAAACTCTACTTTATATCACTAATAAACAATTGTGTTGCAAATTCAAACAGTGGTCACTTGAACCAAAATACTTTGACTTTCCCTTAAAGATAAATCTAGACTCATTACCCATGCAACATTTTTTGAAATATCAAAGCAACTACAAAGATATGGATGCTGGGTGCAATATTTGCCATAGAGATTCAGAGATGCAAAATCACCTATTTTTTATGCTCATGTCTAAAAAACATACATGAAATAATTAGCACCTCATTTAAGAATAAAGAGATCAACATGAAAAGCCTTTTTGACTAATTTAAAAGGTATATCTTTGCTGAAATAAAAAATCATGACATTTATACTCTATGCATTGTGGTATACAAAGTGTAATTTCATATATAACCATAACCCCAGAAGGCACCCAAACACATTCAAAAATAAACTGCAAACCACACAGGAAAGAGACTTGAGGATCACAGATCACACTAAGTACATTGACATTTGGAATACTCTATAACTTATATAAAAGTACTGACAAAAAAATCTATACCTGGCCAGCATCCTTATGCCAGTATTGAAGTCAATAGGCACAAAGTGGACACATTCTAGATTTGGTTTGGTTCGAGTATATCTAATTGTATATAGTCTTATTATTGTGTTATCACCCTTACCCTTGTTGATTTGTATTTTTTTTCTTTTTTCATATATAACTCTTTCTTAATTAATTTCTTAAATATTTATTTGTTAACATATACAATGTATTGATGAAAATCATTTGATATATGTAGTTTCAAGAATCAATTTATATGTAAGAACTAAGTTAACAAATGAAACTTGTGTAACCTCTTTGAATGCTAATAAAGTTTATCCTTTGAAACATCATCATCATCATAACAACAACAACAACAACAATAATAATAATAATAATAATAATAATAATAATAATAATAATAATAATAATAATAATAATAATAATAATAATAATAATAATAATAATAATAATAATAATAATAATAATAATAATAATAATAATAATAATAATAATAATAATAATAATAATAATAATAATAATAATAATAATAATAATAATAATAATAATAATAATAATAATAATAATAATAATAATAATAATAAATGAATGCTTTCATTGCTTAGGGGTTCATAAGAAATTTGAATGTCATATGTGCCAGAACTGGAATCAATCCAAAAACCTTAGGTTCCAGAGTCTGTTATTCTACTATTGCACTAAACTTATAAGATATCTTGACTAATGGTTATGTTTAAATCATGCCAGGAAACAAAGTTAAAAATATTTAAAAAAAAATCAGATATGGATGCAATTCTAAAAATTTTACAATTATTCATATAGCATAAACGTTTAAAAAAATATCAATCATAAGAAAAGATTTCAAATCATTACTTTAATGTAATGACTATGTATTAAACAATTATTTTTTAAATCTCTCATCACTAATAAATTTAAAAACTGAAATTTAGCTAAATCTAATCCGTCTTTTAAAATATATTTTATAAAAGAATTAAAATTATTAAATTCATTTAATACTTTTAATTTATTCTTTTTCACTATAAATAAACAATGATCAACATATTTAACAAATATTAAACATGAATAATAATAATCAGTATTTTTTCTTCCAAATAATTATAATTAATACAAATCAAACAAATTAAATACAATCAATAATATAATATACTCTTTTTTTTAATCTTATAAAATTTACCATTATAGAAAAAATACATAGAGTCATCGAACAACAAAATCATTAATAATCTTAATTTTATTTCTAGTCAGAGATTTATAAGAATCTCAACACTGGTTAATGTATTAACAGATTGGTATATATTTATTATATCTCAATTATTGTATATTCCAATTATTTCCCATTTTAAAATTACTAATCTTTATAAAAGTCTTAAAAGAAGATGAAACACATTTTTTAAAAAAAATTTAATTCAAATATTTAGAAATTCTTTCAGCAACACTACCAATAAAATCAAACTCGTATTTAAAAAAAAAAAAGCTCTTCTTTATGAGTTTTAATATGCATAAATTAATATAAAATCACTTGTATTAACATTTTAAGTTAAATTTTATATTTTCTTCTTAAACAAATATATTAACTATTATTCAATTCTTTACAAGCCTTTTCTCTAAAAACATCTCTTTTATAATAATAAATCAACCAGCTCTGCCTTCGTGAGAAGTAATTATATCATCAATTATTAACATATTATTAAAATACCTCCATTTTACAATTATTAATATTTTCAAAAGTCTCAAAAGAAGATGAAACATGTTAAGAATAAGTTAATGTCTCATTTTTTGTGAAGATTAAAGCTGGATGCTTTACTAATATGAAAGATGTTTTTAGTGAGAATATATTTGTTTTAAAAAATATCATAGTAGCTAAATAAAAAGGAATTTTATAGTTATTATAAAGAAAATGCAAAATTTAAATTTTTTTAATAGAATGGAAATGCTATGTAAGTGATTTTATATCAGCTAAGCTATTTAAAACCCACAAAAAGTGTTTTTTACTAAAAACTGTTTTTTTTTAAGGTTTGTTTTTGATTTTACTGGTAGTATTGTTTTAAAGGGATTGGTAGGATTTTGAATGATTTTTTGAAAAAAATTATTAATTTTTGTGATTACATTGTTTCATCTTCTTTTGCAGCTTTTGAAAAGATGAATAATTTTAAAATGGAAAGTAATCAAATGTATAATAATTTAGATATAAAAAATATGTACTAATCTGTTAATAGTTTTAGCAGTATTGAAGTTCTGGTTAATTGATTTTTGTCTAGAAATAAAATTAAGGTTTAAAGATTTGCTTTTGTTGTTGGAGGATTTTATATATTTTACTTATATTGGTAGGTTATATAGGATTAAAGAAAGTTGAATAATAGATTATATTATTTCTTTTTTAATTTATTCAATTTATATTAATTGTTTGAAAAAGAAAATTATTAATTATGTCTGCATACTTAAAATTATTTGTTAATTATGTTTCTACTAGAAAAAGATAAATTTAAAGAATATTAATAAATTTAATACTTTTGATACTTAAACAATATATATTTTAGAAGGGAGGGGGTTAGATTTTGTTAAATTAATGATAATAATAAGGGATTTTAACAATAATTGTTTGACATATAGTCATTGTGATCAAAGAAGGGATTTAAGATCTATTAATAGATCTGATAGATATCAACTTGTCTTACATAAAGCAGTTTTAAGAAGTTTTTGTTATAGAAATCAGAGATTAAATAATTCTAAAAAAAAAAAATCTTTGTTTTAGAAAAGATATTTTAATAAAGATTATTTAGCACATTTGATCCAAGCCTCTTTGTATATATACTAATAGTTCATGTTTTGTTGATAAGTTTGGTTACAATAGAATATGTATTGTGTATTGAACTTAGAAGTATACAGTAATTTTTAACATGCATACATATGTAACACAGATGATTTTTATAAGTATAATAAGCATATGTAAATTAAAAATATAGTATAAGCAATTTTTAAAAAAAATCTAGTTATTAATAATAAATTGAATTGTCACATTTAAATATATATTTACAGGACACATGCTTTGCCTAAACGTTTGTGATAATGGCATTTTAGTTGTATTTATATGTTGGACTATTTCCTTTGTTTAACATTAAATATTGAATATCTTTAAAAAAATTAAACCTTGTTTAATTTAATGTTAGTTATAGCATGTTGTATTCTTTTTCTCCCTTCTTCAGGTATTTCTGAGGTGCCCAGTGATATTATTAGCATGAGCATCAAACCCTGATCTTTGTATTCTTGAATATTAAATTTAAAAGATACACTATAGCCAAATGGGCTATTCTGACAAAAGAAATACCTAAGAAAATGAGAATAATATCACTTGAAAAAATTTCATACATTCAACCTGTGTATATTACTAACAAACAGTTCAATGCAATTTGAAAATTAAATAAAGTTTAAAATTTTTCTAAAGACATTCAATATTTAATGTTAGATGATGAAAATGTTTCATAATGTTATAATAATATCCCTATATAAGATTTTATGTTTTTGAAAAAAAAAATTTTGTTTCTTTGTGTCTATTTTATGCCACACAAGTTGGCTTTTATTTTTAAATGTTTTTTAAGTAGTCAATTGTGTTCAGATTGTTTCTATTAAATTATTCAAATAAATTGTAAATAAATTTCAAAAGAAATCACAATCATAAAACAAATCTTAATTAAATTAATTCAATTATGTTATTTATTTGTGTATGCATTTAGTTAGATAATATACTTTATTTTTTCCTTTTTTATATATTCAACTTTTACAAATTTTGTATAAAATTATTTAAAATATGAAAAATATTTATTTAATTCCAGGATTCTAAATAGCATTAGGAAGGTGTGTGTACAACTCTATAAAAATTATATAATCTAATATCACATTGCATGAAAATCATTCTAAAAAGTTTATAACAATGCTTACATCAAACTAGTAATTTTAAAACATTTTAATATATATTAGAAGAAATAAAGACATATTTACTTTTAAACCAGTTTTTCTAGACTTCAGACATCTCATTTATTTATAAAACCAAGTATTCTAAGCAGCTAAATCTAAACATGTTTGGCTAAAAAATAATAAAGCAGGAAGGATCTTGATCACTGGATCTTTTCTGATATCCTGCTGAGATTCCATCTACTTTTCAGAAATAATAGTAATCTTAACAGTGATTGTATAATGAAATTTCTTCAAAAAATTTAATTTTAAAAAATCATTCTACTTATAAATAAGAACAAACCTGCCAGTACTGAAGGAAGTCCCAACAAACAGTTGTTTACTTTGCTATATAGATCAACCAAATATGACATTCCAAGACTTATTTCATCATCTTGTAATTAAAGTATGAGGACAATATAATTTTTTAAGTAAGGTTCAAAATTCATCTTAATGGAATTTTAACTGCCTTTTGAAATTTTGAATTTTATTAACTTTGAGAAGATCAAGATAAAGAACTGTTTCCAAAGATTTTGAAAATAAACTTCTAGTTGAATTTCAATAAAAGCCAAAGGATATTTTTTGTATACATTTATTATTACTATGCTATGTTTTCTTTTTTTATTAACATTTAGAACTCCCAAAGAAATATTGTCATATCAAGCAAACTAATTTTGAATCCAATATTTTATTATATGCATACACACAACCAGTAGCATGTGCTTGAGTGAGTTATATAAATAGGTAATTTGTATTTATGCGTATATGTATTTTTACAGAAAACAAACCAGAGGATTAACTATTGACACAACAGTATATTTAAGGGATAATCAATGGCATCCTTTTGTCTGGATTTTCTTCTTCTCAGCACTTAGACTCAATTTATGATAAGATTTATTTGATGTTCGTTTATTTTCTCCTTGTAAATACCATCATAGATTACCATTTACAAAAAGAATTGAAGTTATTAAAGTTAATAAATTTACTCTTGTTTCTCCACATCTCAATTTTATTGTAAATAAAATGTAAATATTTTTTAATTAATTTATCTGAGTATTTTGTCTCATTTTTTCCCACTTATTACAACAGATTCCAGCCACATATAATGTTTAACATAAATATTATACTTGCCTCGAGATCATAGATTATTTTATTATTTTAATATATTTTGAAATTAATAAAATTTTCCTTTAATTTCTTAATATACTATATAAAACCTTCTCATATTTATTAACTGATGTAGATGTAGGAACAAACTTATGCATCAAATTTCATTATTATGAAGATTAGCAAAGTTCTCCCTTTTTCTATTTTTATTAAAATCAGAGCTAGTTTTGGGCATTTTTAATATTCCTATGTACCATTACAATTTACATTCAATCAAAAAATAAATAAATAATTACTATATCACATTTTTAATTGTAAAGCAGAAGTAACTATCTTCCACTGTGATATGATAGAATGATATCATTATACCTTTGGAATCTGTTGTTATACAAGCTTAGTTTTTGACTTGTTTGTTAAATTGTACAGTGATTTTGTATACTGTTTTAATTTATATACAGACTAAATATTCTGCAATTGCTATTATAGATATTTAGGTAATTATGATTATTTATTTATTATACTACATCTTTATTTTTTTTAAAAATAAAGAATAGCAATATTCTGACGTTCATCTCAATTAAATATTCTTTGGGTAATATCCCTATTCTTAAATAACTCTTTTTTCTACAGAAATACAACAATCTTAAGAGAAAAAAAAATATAACAATCTTATTGCCTTTAGTGTAAGAATTATTTAAATGTTTGATATTTTTAAGATGGTATGAACTTTATGAATGTTCTTAAATTTTATAAAATTGTTAATATTATACTTAGAAAATGTTTTATTATACAAAACATTGTTTATTAAATTTGGAAAGGAGAATAAAGCTCAAAATAAAATGCACATGCTTTCAACATAAACCAAAAAACATCATTAATAAACATAATCACAATAGGCACTCCAAGATGGGGAAATGATTGCTGTCTTATAATATTTATTAAATTTACAAATTTTAATATTTGTTTTTGTTTATTTATATTTTTTTTAGTATGCTTATAAATGAAGTAGTCTATATTGACAAAGCATATATTGCAGTTTCACTGTATTGGTTATTGTGATAAATTTATTAGTGTATTTTGTTTAAGAAGAATTATAGTATTAATAATAATAATTTTTAAAAGGTGGAAAAAAGATTTTATTTCTTTACATTTTAAATTATCATATTATTAAGAAAATAACATGGAGAAAGAATATTATTTTAAATAATTCATTGAATTATACAAAAGAGCAAGATAATAAGAACACCATTCCTGGAGTAGTTTATATTATTTTTTGTTTTTGCAAGAAATTATATACACATTAAAATAGTTTGAGTTTAAATGAAAAAGTAAAAGTTCTAAAAGTAGAGCAAAAAATACATATCTTAGTTCTTCACTATGTATACATGAAAGAAATGAAAGTATAATACTATGTTTGAACAAATTAAGGTTGTCTTCTTTGAAAAGGATGAAATAAAGAGAATTAAAAAATCTCTATTATTGAAAGTGTATGATTCTGAAGCTACTAACTTAATCAAGAGTTTTTTTAAAAATAATTCAAATGTGAGGATTATATAAACTTCTTTAGTTTTTGTTACCATGCTCTTGTGAGATCTGGCTTGGAAGTGAAATCACTAGTTTTGAAATTTTAATTTTGAATTTTGGCTATAATATTAATTGGTATAATTTATTTATTCACCTGTCAATAATAATCACAGAAGTTAATATGAAATGTAATATTACAAATGGTATTATTTTTTTCTAATTCTTTAGGTCCTGCTGATGTGGCAAATGATAGTCTAGCCATAAGAATTGAACAGCCAACCTTTAGATTTATAGATACTGAATTTAAGATGATCTTCTATCAAATAGGTTGTTCTGCTAAAGGTAACAGTCAGTAGAAATTTTATATATTTATCAATGAAGATACTACTGATTTTTCTATTTTTCCAGGACAATGTTAATGAATGATTTCAAAATATTTTGAGTTATTACCATAGAATGATTTATAAGATTATTACCATTTTTCTTTTTCCTGTTTTCCTAATTAAATATATATTTATTGGAAAAAGCAAAGTTTGCTATTTTCAAAATTTCTGATATTTGCTCAGTACTCATTGATTTATAATTTATTATTCATTTTTAATGGCAAGTCATACTGATATATGTTATTCCACTTTAACATGATATTTCATAAATAGTGCTTTGTTATGTAACCATACAATGCATATAACATAGTTTTGTAGGGATAGATTAATATTTATCACCGTAGTTTCAAGTTTTTCCACATAAATGTTGTTGATCAGAAATAACAATAGTGAATCTATAGCCATACCTTGATATTGTTAAAAGAATTTTCTCTTGTATAAAAGTATGTTAGTTGTAGATGACAATAATAGCACTTATTTTAATAATAAAGAAAAATAATTATATTGTTATTTTAATTTGGTATTTTACTTTCAATTAAAACAAATGATTAATTAAAATTGCAATAATTTCTGACTACTTTTCTGTTTTTATATCTCCTTGTATGTAGTTAATAAGAAAAAATATTTTAAATTAAAAAAATAAATTAAAAATTATAAATATATCAATAATTGAACTTGAATTTTTTTATAAATTAATATAATTAAAAATTGTTATCAGTTTTTAATCATTTAAAATGCTAAGTACTTTATATCAACCACATGTTTAATGAATTGTGTACAAAATTAAGCTTAAGTTGGGCCATTGAACCAGAAAAAGACAATAAAATCTACCACCTTGATTTAAAAATAAGTGGAATCACAACATATTACATTCTAAAATATACCATTATATCTCCAAACATTAAAGGATGCATGAACAGAAAATCCAAAATGCCTATATCACATTAATTTGTGGGTTTAAAAATCTTATGTTACAATAACTACTTATAATATTTTGTTTAAATCACATGTTGTTATTAAATTAGTAATGACTGGAAGGTTGCTAGTCTTCCACATGCGCCTTACAATTACTTTCAGACAGCCAATAGCTGTTAAAACAGCGGTCTGAGAAGCGATCAGGCCTAGACACATGACAGAGATTTTTTGACAAGAAAAGAATGATACCACTCTTCTCTTTTACTTAACTTTTATATATATAAGCCAGTCTTAAGAATCTTGGCTTGAAAGCATGAATATTATTTACATATGTTGCTGATAACTCATATTAACATCTAGAAAATTGCGGTGTAGTAAATCTAAGATTTCGCTCTGTAATATCATAAATTAATAACTCAGTGAGTAATAAATGTATATGTTTATATTATTCATGCTTTCAAACCAAGATGCTTAAGACTGGCTTATGTATATAAAAGTTAAGTAAAAGAGAAGAGTGGTATCATTCTTTTCTTGTCAAAAAATCTCTGTCATGGGTCTAGGCCTGATTGCTTCTCAGACCGCTGTTTTAACAGCTATTGGCTGTCTGAAAGTAATTGTAAGGTGCATGTGGAAGACTAGCAACCTTCCAGTCATTACTAATTTAATAACTACTTATATAAATTCAAGTCCAAGAAAATCAAGAATAAAAACTTATGTTGCTGATTTTATAAAATCGGAATACAGCATAACTAATATATACAATTACATAGAACAGTTTAAAAGAAATATTTTAAATAGAAATGAGAGTATAAGAAATAACAAAAATTGGATTGCACTACCATATAAACCACACATTGGAAATAAAATTATAAAGGTCTGTAGTGATAAATTTAAGGTAGGATTTAGAATGATTATCAATTTAAACAGACTAATTAATAATACAAAGAACAGAATACACAAATTCGATTGATCTAATATGGTATATGCCATAAAATGCATCTAAAAGAACTGTCCTTACACATACTACATGAAACAAAAGAAATCTTAAAACAAGAATAATACACCTTGATATATATAAAAGATCAATTCAACTAATACATCACTATTTTACAACCATAAAAAAGAACATGGATACAGTTTTGAATCTAGTATTATTAAATAATGTATGAAGAAAAAAACAATAAGAAACATAAAATTAAAGAGATGTACTTCATTGTACAAAATGAATATGTAATAAACCAAAGATTTAACAGTATTCAAATTAGGAAGAAATGGGTCTTTTCAGCAAAATAACAATGATTATGATGCACAAGCATTGAAAGCATACTCAGTTTAATTAATTTCATTTACTATATTTAAAATCTGGTTTGATTATACATATATTGAATTAAACATTTTCATGGATTATTATTATAATAAAGAATAAATATAAGGAAATTATATCCATGTAAACAGAGATAAGTTTAGCTTTTCATAATGCCAGGAAACTATTACTAATTGACAATATATATACATATCAATGATTTATTTTTGCAATGAATAATTTAATACAAGTAAAATTGTTTCAAATTACACTTTAATAGTTATATTTTTATAGAAGTAAATAAAGTATATTTTAAGAAAACTATTTTAAGTTGAAATATATTACTGACAAAAAAGAATAAAAAGTCCATTATGCATCTATAAACAGTCAATATTTTGCTTCATTTAGCAAAAAAAAATTATATTAAAAAAAGAATTCAATAATGATAATATTATATTTGTAAGTTTTTCAGTACATAAATGTCCCTTTATTTTAAATAAATACACACATGCACACACACACACACACACACACATATATATATATATATGTAATAGGATAATAATTCTATTTCATTATCTCTCCACTGCTTTGGTCAGCATTTGTAATGAAACAAAAGAAATTGCTCTATAAGTTTTTACACAACCATTTATTACTGACACAAAATTAAATAAAAGGTAATGAAGAAATGCCCTTCTGGTTTAAATATTATTTACAACAGAGCAAAACATATATCAATAAATAGTAACTATTATAACCTGTATAAAATTATCTAGCTCAGTCATTGGCCATACTATGCAATAACAATATTTTCAATACATAATTATTTAGATTATCCACTACACTAAAATAAAATACTAATGACAATCTTTATTTAAAATCTAATTTATTCAGATAGAATTTAAGACAAAAGAAAACAAACAAGATCATCATCTCAAACATCATAAATCAATTCATTACTCCAAAATAAACTACAATAAGCAGTGAAATCATATATCACTGTTCTAAACAATGATGTATGCCTATGATATTCATTTAATTTGTCATTGAATAAAATCAAATCAATAAACAATTTTATACTTTACTAATCAAATGTAAACTTATGATAAAACTCAATGATATTCCCTAACTAAATAAACTAATTTATAAATGGTTATGATAACACTTAGAGAATATTTTATAAATCTACAATATCTATAATGTTTAAATCAAATAAACCCATTAATCAGTTTTATATCTAGTTTAATAAAACATTAAAAATAATTTTTCTATACTATACTTACATCAATATACTATTATTGCTTAAGTTATATATCAAAATGAAATGATTAACAAGAATATATTATCAGTGAACCTATTACATAATCAAACCTATTAAATAACCTTGCATTTATAATATCTAATCATATCATTATATCAAATATAATGTAGGTTTCTATTGGATATTTACCTAATCATCAGCTAATCCTATCCATCTATTCAAATTTCCTGTAAATCAATTATTAAAATGGATTTTATGGCAATTAAACCATATAAAACAATTATTGGCACTCCTTTATGTCAAAGATAGGCATTATTTAATAGTTAATTAAATTTACAATTCACCTGAAAGCAGGTTTATGGTAATTAAGACAGATCATTCTAACTAATGACAGAATAAAATCTATCAAGATCTTTATAACTGGACAAGATAAGCTCTTAATAATTAACCATGAACTAATTATATTATTTATACAATTGATATTAATCCATATAAAGCAAACAAATATTTCAATATAATGACAATATAAAATTTATATCTAATTAGGCTTAACAATAATCATGTAATAAAATATTTATGTATATAATCATACTTCACTTACTGATACTGGTTTGACCTAGATTAAGATTTAACTATCAAAAATTACCTTGCACACTTAAAAAAAAATTAGACAAGTTTATTAGATTTCAATTAAATTCAAATTTATTAATTTATGATAAAAATTAATAATGATAGTAATAAAAATAAAAGATGTATGGAATTCACTAAAATTATAACCAGTTAAGAAGCACAAATACTATTTTTCTTTAATACATAATAAATTTGTCTGACTATTAGTCTAAAAAATTAATAATGACTAATAAATAAATATATATGGATCACAAAATATGTTTGTGGACAATGGACTATATAAACTTGGAAAAATTTCAAGATATCTTCCCTAGTCTTTAAATAAAATATATAATCAAAAATATGACTAAATAAAATTGACTTTATTCATCTATTGATATGAGTTATAAATAATCAAACTAAAATAAGATCAATTGTATTTAAACTCTTCTATACAGTGTTAAATTTTAAATTAAAAGAAAATGAATATTTGAAAATATTGAGTTAGGAGTCAATTTATATATTCTGATTAAGAGTTTAAACTTTAAAAAAAAAATCTCTCAAACCTTTTATTGTGTGAATAGTTTATCATATAATAAAATATATACATATTATTTGATTCTATGTTTTAAAATAGAAATATGAACAAACATACATTTTTTAATGAAAAATATACACACAGATATCATATAAATGAAAAGTCTCATTTTTCCTTTTACCCACTGTTCCATTGTAGCTTCTAGTTTATTTGTTTCTGATTTAACTGCAGAGAAATGATTTTTCTTGAAGTAGAAAAGAGACAAGCATTAATAATAATAATAAATGATTTTTTATTCCAATACTTTTTCTTTTTATTCAAATACATATCCAATTTATTTTATAAAGAGTAGTTAGTTAGATGAGGCAACATTATACACCACCAATATTCCACTTTTATCTGCAATGATATATGAAGAGATGTTTTTCCATTGACAAAATTCAGTTATGATCCAAGTCAGTAATAAATGCTAGCATTTTTCCAAGTCAATAAGATGAAATTTCAATTACTTAATATCACATAGAAATTAAATTAATTGATCTTGTAAAATTCTTTGATCAAAAATATGATATCCATATATACATCATGGAATTTGTATTCATCACAAATGTATAGATGAAATCCCAACTTTTAATAATGGAATATTTTACAGCTTATATGTAATGCAATGAATTTTGATGGTTTTTTTCTTTCTCATTTTATATATTCTGCCATTTTTTTGGAATTTTATCAACAAACTGCCTTCATCTGAATGGGCAGATGGTTTAAGTTTTTATTCTTCCATTATTTTAGAAATTAATCATTTTAAAAATAAAATTAATAATTCTTGAAGATGAATGTAAAAGCATTCATTCTCAACAATGACAAAAGTTATAAGAACTAGAGTTGAAGCATTTCAGTTCTATTTATAACTTCTCTTTGCTGATGGTAGGTAACTCAATTCAGTCTAATAAAACATGTCTTCATTTAATCAATAAAAATGAAAATTAAAAAAAATATTGGATACAGTAAAAAAAAAATTTCCATTTTACAATTTCAATATTATTTTTCATTTTCAACCCAAAACAAAGAATTCACATGACATTTTCCATATCTTTTAATGAATACATATTTTAATATATATACAAACTTCTGGTGCCAACCCCCCTCAAAAGAGAATGTTTACTTAAATTATGTAAGATAAGGATTATCATCATTTACAAATCCTTATTGTAACACCCCAGCACATCCCTCAGTGGTTCACATGTTCTCAAGAGTTGTGGATATTTTTTATGAACTAGCATATGTGTGTGTGTTGAAGTTATAATATTTAAATTTATGAAAAACAAATGAACTGGAATATATATATATATATATATATATATATATATATATATATTATAGATATTAATATATATATATATATATATATATATCCCCTAAACTAATAAATAAAGAAACATATATGAAAAATCAAATATTTAATTTTGTAATAAGTAACTTGTTATGGTGAATGTAGTAACAAAATGGACACATAATAATTAATAATAATGATTTTATTCAAATGGTTCATTTTATGATTCACTTAATTATTTTCCAATATTTATTTATTTATTCACTTATTTATAATTTTTCCTAAAATTGATCACAACCAATTTATAATTTGATGATATTTATTAATAATAAATAATATTATTTTTAAATATTAGGTTGCCATAGTTATCTAATTAACATTTATGATATAACACCTCTATTATCCATAAATCAAGTCAAATGAAATTAAATTAAAACAATAAACTTATATATATATTATAACGGAAATGGTTATTCGTACGGTTGCTTTATTTATTTGTACTTTCAACTATATTTATTTCGATTATTTTATTCTATATTATACTTATTTATTATACTTTAATTCTTTTTTCCGACTTTGATTCTTTATTATCTTATTTATTATTTTAACCAACGCCATTACAATACAAGCAGAGAGCTAATACAGATACAAATTTACCTTCATATCTATACCCTTGACTGAACCCCAAGGCAATATGTACATATTATCTTGGCGTTATTTTTCCCAGCCAAGAACCCTCGGCTGCTGAACAGAGGAAACTATTTCAAAGAAACTTAGCGAATGTCCAGCGCTTGCTATTTATTTTTTAGAATTGGGATTTCGTACGAACAAGCAGCACATGAATATCTTAAACAAATCAGCATGCCCCTTTAATCACTAATTACAGTTTCCCCCCTGTCGTAGCTTGGTGATAGGAGAATAAAGCAAGGATACGAAATTTAATGACAAATATGTTTAATAATAATATTCACACTTTATATAAAAAATTACATTATAATAATAATAATAATAAACACACACTTATAAATACATAGCTATAATAAATATATGAAAATAGATCAGATATTAAAGTTCTTAAAGTCCTGTTGATAGAGTTCTATTTATCAAATCATTAATTTTATACTTAGTTATGAATAGGAGACAAATGAAAATGCATGCATGCTTTTATCTAGGCTTTGCTGTAATTGTCCCATGGGTATTTCTTCCATGCGCTCTTGATTAACTTCCTCAGTTTGTGGGGTTATTTCCTTCCAGTTTTTTTTTGTTGATTCCTTAGGTTCTCCATTAACTTCCTCAGTTTGTGGAGTTATTTTCATCCAGTTTGCTGGTCGATTCTTTAGGTTGAGTTTCAATTGACAGCTACAGAAGCGGCGGTCCCTCTAGCAGGTCAGGCAAAGAACTTACATTGTGAGTCAGTGATGAGATGGCTTGAATCCGAACCCACGTCCCTTTAACGCCACTAGCCATGCACTTCTTCCATTTTCTTTTAGCTGTTGCTTCTCTAAAGTCTCTACTAGCAATGCCAGACAAAAATTGTAATTTTATTAATCTCTTTCTTTGTTCATTGTTTTTAAAATTTTTAATTAAGACTTAGATTTCCAACCAATTCTTATCATTATGTTTCTTTATTTAATTAGTGGCTGGAATGTAAGTCCCAATTAATTTAACAGATCAGGCAAAGATCTTCCGTTGATAACATTTCTTTGTCCATGGAATTTAATTTGTCCAACAGACTTTCACACCTACAGCCATATTGTTTCTTTTTATATATCACATATTACATTTGTTTTATTTAAAGTTTACAATTCATTCATTTTTTTCACATTTACATTTATTTTAATTTGTTATAATATTTTTTTTTAAAGAGAGAAGAAACTCATTTTTTTTATGCATCCACTTCCCCTCTCCCACAATAAACAAAAATAACTTTCTAGCATTTGACTTACCAGAGAGAAAGAGACGCATTTATTTATTTATGCAGCCCCCCTCCCCTTCTCTTACTATTACAAAATCCACAGTAATTTTGACATTAGAATTTCAATTTTTCTTTTCCTTCTTTTTTTTTTTAAAATTTATTAGCTAATTTATTTCACCTTTATTACTTTCTAATTTTATTAATAAATATATATGTGTGTCGACGACTTTACGTGGTCGTCACATTACACTCCGCTGGTTTTTGAGAATTAAAATCGGGTCGAATCTTATTCTGAGATGAGAGCCTATTTTAATTCTTTGCTTTCAACTCTTACTTCTGCTTTTATTACATACTTTCCCACTCTGTCATGACGAGTGATAATGATGATTAGGATGACTGCAGAGAGATAGCTAGGTAAAGCTACACAATTCTTTCCGATTGATTTTGGCTGATCAACCAATTTAATATCTACGCATACGAGACCATGGCATAACTTAACTCTATCAAAAAAAAACATAACAGGGGTTTAAAGCATGTGAACAGCAGGATATTTCTACTGCCTGCTCATCTTGTGCAAACAACAAATTCTTATTCTTTATTTATTTATTTATTTTATTCGAGGCACTAATTCTTATTTCTTCATTTATTTATTTTGAGACACTAATTCTTATTATATTGAGACACTAATTCTTATTATATAATGAGTCCAGGATTCTTACTGGTACTTCATTTAAAAGTTTAACCATCGAGAGCCATGAGAATCTAAAGTGCGAAGAGACACTGAATCAAGCTCAAAATACGACCCAACATAATGCATACACACACACATATATGCCTCAATCTGCAACCTCATACACCTATCAGTGATATCTATCATTTAAGCATTATCACTGTTATTCATTTAGTTTATTTTATTAATTATTAAATGGCTCTTTAATGAGCCTAAATGATTCTTATTTTATTTTTACTTTTATTTATTTGTCAATTATATCTGCATTTATAACTGACAGATTGTGATACGAATAAACTATTTATAGATTTCTTTTCTTTTTTTTGTTATTACTTTTATTTACATTGGTCTTGCTGTGCTTGACTGCACATAAATACGCATTAAGTTTATCATTGATTTTACTCCGTGAATATTATTATTATTATTATTATTATTATTATTATTATTATTATTATTTATTATAGTAAATTTGTCATGAGACGATTTGCCGCACCTGTCATATATTTAAAAAAAAACTATTTCTCGTGATCCCATGACGTTATCCATTTCACTGAACCGACATTTCTGTCTGTTTATTTCTTTCGGCTTAGTTTTTGTCTGGAAGTTTCTTATGCTTTTTACCATACATATTTCCACTTTCACTTGGAACTGGAGCAATGTTCCGATGTCCTCTAGAGTCAACCTGCTCATATGGATAATTGAAGTCTGAACTTCTTCCAGTCTGTTTGGACATTTCAGCCCTTTCTGATCTATAAAGAAATGCCTGGTTTCCTTCCCAATAATTGTGATGAGGATTGTATTGCATTCTCCCTATGTGCGAATCGTTGGGCTGGGGTTTAAATCCCCGATCCTCCGCCTTGTAATTAGGCCTAGTGCTGTCAAACACATCTAGCAACTCGGCACTCAGCCAGTTTACCGCAAAATACCTATCTAGGCTACCAAGATGCTCCATTGGGCTTTCCCCAACATAATCAGAGAAGACCCGAATTTTTAAAAACTGGTTCACTGTAACAGGATTCACAGGGTTATTTCCACTGCCTGCATACATGCATTCACTCATACCTCTCTGCTCTTTACTATTAGTCTTGGCTACTTCTGTCATATTCTCCCTTTCCCCTATCTTTACTTCTATCTTCTCAACTGTTCCTGCTAACTGATTGATGCCTATTTTCATATTCTCTATGATTTTCTCAGTTTCATCCGCTATAGTCTCTAATTTCTCATCTTGTTCATTTTTCAAATTTTCTACTTCTTGGCCTAACGTTTCCATCTTACCCTTCACATACTCCATCTCATCATTTACTTCTTCAAATTTTTGGTTAAAATTCTTACTTAGTCATTCGTCCAACTTTTCTATCTTCCTACTATTTCTTTCATCTATTTCCCTCATTTCCATAAACAACCTTTGCTGGCCTTCCATTAATTTTGTGAACATACCCCTTATATTATAGCTTTCCATTTTATTTTTATCATCAACCACTGTCTCCATTCCCTTTTTAATTTCTATCTCTCCATCACTAGCTATTTTTCCGGACGGTTCCATTAGTTCTTCGGAGGTTTTTCCTATTTCGCCCACTAGAGCATCCATTTTTATTTTTGATCTGGTGTGCATCAAATTTATTTAACACCCACACACTAATTAATCACTTATATTTTATTCTACAGCTTTACTATCTAACCTTATCCTTATATGATTATATTACTTTACTAACTTTATATTTCACTGACACTAGGTACGTTTGTTTGGCTCTCCCCGTCTCACTCACTAATCATCACTCACCCACGCCTGCCTTCAAGACCCCTCCACAACTGTCTCCAATTTACACCTAACTTCCCAAATTGAATCACATTCTCTTTCTCTCCTTTTACTCTCTAATATTTATTTTATTTCTTGCTTTGTCTACCACCAAGCTATTTTTTGATTTGTTTATTAATTATTGCATCAACTATTAATTTTGTTATATTCGAATTCAAATAGGCTGAACTTGTAAACGTGATAATATATCCCGAACTCTGGCCCCCAATTATAACGGAAATGGTTATTCATATGGTTGCTTTATTTATTTGTACTTTCAACTATATTTATTTCGATTATTTTATTCTATATTATACTTATTTATTATACTTTAATTCTTTTTTCCGACTTTGATTCTTTATTATCTTATTTATTATTTTAACCAACGCCGTTACAATACAAGCAGAGAGCTAATACAGATACAAATCTACCTTCATATCTATACCCTTGTCTGAACCCCAAGGCAATACTACATATTATCTTGACATTATTTTTCCCAGCCAAGAACCCTCGGCTGCTGAACAGAGCAAACTATTTCAAAGAAACTTAGCGAATGTCCAGCGCTTGCTATTTATTTTTTAGAATTGGGATTTCATACGAACAAGCAGCACATGAATATCTTAAACAAATCAGCATGCCCCTTTAATCACTAATTACAGTTTCCCCCCTGTCGTAGCTTGGTGATAGGAGAATAAAGCAAGGATACGAAATTTAATGACAAATATGTTTAATAATAATATTCACACTTTATATAAAAAATTATATTATAATAATAATAATAAACACACACTTATAAATACATGGCTATAATAAATATATGAAAATAGATCAGATATTAAAGTTCTTAAAGTCCTGTTGATAGAGTTCTATTTATCAAATCATTAATTTTATACTTAGTTATGAATAGGAGACAAATGAAAATGCATGCATGCTTTTACCTAGGCTTTGCTGTAATTGTCCCATGGGTATTTCTTCTGCGCACTCTGGATTAACTTCCTCAGTTTGTGGGGTTATTTCATTCCAGTTTTTTTTTGTTGATTCCTTAGGTTCTCCATTAACTTCCTCAGTTTGTGGGGTTATTTTCATCCAGTTTGCTGGTCGATTCTTTAGGTTGAGTTTCAATTGACAGCTACAGAAGCGGCGGTCCCTCTAGCAGGTCAGGCAAAGATCTTACATTGTGAGTCAGTGATGAGACGGCTTGAATCTGAACCCACGTCCCTTTAACACCACTAGCCACGCACTTCTTCCATTTTCTTTTAGCTGTTTCTTCTCTAAAGTATCTACTAGCAATGCCAGACAAAAATTGTAATTTTATTAATCTCTTTCTTTGTTCATTGTTTTTAAAATTTTTAATTAAGACTTAGATTTCCAACCAATTCCTATCATTATGCTTCTTTATTTAATTAGTGGCTGGAATGTAAGTCCCAATTAATTTAACAGATCAGGCAAAGATCTTCCATTGATAACATTTCTTTGTCTGTGGAATTTAATTTGTCCAACAGACTTTCACACCTACGGCCATATTGTTTCTTTTTATATATCACATATTACATTTGTTTTATTTAAAGTTTACAATTCATTCATTTTTTTCACATTTACGTTTTACATTTATTTTAATTTGTTATAATATTTTTTTTTAAAAAAAGAAGAAATGCATTTTTTTTATGCATCCACTTCCCCTCTCCCACAATAAACAAAAATAACTTTCTAGCATTTGACTTACCAGAAAGAAAGAGACGCATTTCTTTATTTATGCAGCCCCCCTCCCCTTCTCTTACTATTACAAAATCCACAGTAATTTTGACATTAGAATTTCAATTTTTCTTTTCCTTTTTTTTTTTTTTTTAAAAATTTATTAGCTAATTTATTTCATCTTTACTACTTTCTAATTTTATTAATAAATATATATGTGTGTCGACAACTTTACGTGGTCGTCACAATATATATATATATTGTAACGAGCACAGACTTCATTACATTGCTTTTTTTATTAGTAAACATGAAAAAAAATAAAAGTTCGCCAATAAAAACTTTTTTTTTAAGAATTAAAAATAAAAAAAATCATCTTAAACTCGCATATATATAAAATCGCACAGATAAATAATTATTAAAATAAAACTTTATTAAAGAAAAAGTATTTTAAAACTAAATTTTCAGAAAAGATTTAGAGATAAAAATATATGTTTAAGTTTGAAAACAGATTAAT
This sequence comes from Epiperipatus broadwayi, assembly GCA_028023455.1. Classification (NCBI taxonomy): domain Eukaryota; kingdom Metazoa; phylum Onychophora; class Udeonychophora; order Euonychophora; family Peripatidae; genus Epiperipatus; species Epiperipatus broadwayi. The sequence goes on along the minus strand of JAQFVV010006516.1, from coordinate 864,450 downwards.
TAATCTTTTGTGAAATGAAAATGATTATTTTAATTAGTAAACTAGCCTTGGGCATCTAAAATGTATAAGCAATGGTCAGATAGGAAAACAATAGGAACAGAATGGCCAATGAAAGAAATCCATCGGGGAAATCGGACCTCAATGGAAGGATCATCATCAACGATGACGTAACGTCCATTGGATCCTAAAGTTATATATAAAAGAAAAAATTTGGAAATAAAAAGTGATTTGGTTTTAATTAAAAGGAGATGTGACTATATGTGTTAGTGCGGAGTTGAAGGAGAAAGGATTGAAAAGACGCACTCTTCAATCCCTTCAGTTGTTAAAAAAAAAAAATGAAACATCGCTTTTCTTATACTGACGACAACAGGATCATCGGGGGATTTAATGTGGATTCCAAATGGCAAGCAACGGATAAAAGGAACATTTTGAAATCGTAAGAACTTTTTGAACTCTCAGCTTTAAATATAAATAATTTATGAACATTTCTAAACAAAAGAACTCTAAATGCTAAACTTTTCAATATTTATAAATATAAGAATTTCCTATCTGACTAAAGTAGTTAAAATGTTATTTGATGTATTTCTTTTGTAAAATCATTTCCATTTATATATTTTTTTGTTTTTTAAGTTTTATTATGATTTCTGTTTTCCGATAAATTAAAATATATCAATGATAAACTTAAGTCGGGCATGAATGGCTGTATAGATTTGTAAAGTTATATTAGGGGAGGGTAATCTTAGGTTATTCATGTCATTGTTGAATTGGGTCAATGGATTGGATATATTGATGTAGTTAGTGTATGTAATGCAAGATTCGCTACGGGCAGAATTGCTTGTATACGCCGCACACTTCCTCTTGCCTAGGGAATGCGATCGTAAGTCGGCAAAATGACCGCAGTCCATTTCTATGGAGTTATTTTTATAGTTCTTCTCGTTAGATAGATGTAATATTCTTATCTGATGAGAGTCAATGTCTTATCTTAACCTATTTTGTGTTGCCGTATTCGTATTACATTGAATACATCAATATATCAGATGGATTGACACCAGGTTGTCTGCGAACTTTTAGCCTAAGGTTAAATGGGGATAGAATGTTTTATCTTCAAATGCAAATCTATGTAGTCTATTCATACTCGACTCTAAATAAAAATGCATTAAATTTAAGTTGTTTATAGATGCTTGCATGGATTTGTTACCGGATAATTATGTTTTTGGTTTTCATATTCAGTCAAAATATATATATAGACATTCGGTAAATACCGATACCTTACAATGAGTATCTAAAATGTATTTATTCGGATGACTTTTAAGTTATTGGTGCCACTGTGGTATCTTACGATGAATACCAGTGGGTTTCTTGTATTCCCTATGCAATTGATGGTATCAATGATTTTGTATTTTGATCGTTTATGTTTATTTTGAAATGTTTTAGCCGTGTAATCTATGTAACCGATCTATACTCAACATTTATAAACAACTTTTGTAAATCCCTCTGTGCGAACTTATAATAGCATAAAAATTAAAATGTAAATTTAAATTCTAAAATAAAAGTAAAAATAAAGTTAAATGTTAAAGTAAACATATTAAAATAATAATGTTAAATCTTATATATCTATATGCGTAAATAAATTTTTGTATGTTAATTACTGGCAGTGGTTTATTTTATTTATTTTTTAATATTGAAATATAATTAGATAAGATATTATATTATTAAATCCCTGCTACTCCCTGAGCTAGTGACATGGGCTAATGACCAGATATCAAAATATATAAATAAAATAAAAAAAAATTTTTTTTTGACTTACGTATCTGCCTACTTTATAAATTTTTCTAGGTTCAAATGCCTAGATGGCACCCTGTAGTGCAGATTATGTTAAGATTAATTCTCCAGATCGTTACAACTGGCCACCCAACCTGGGCCAATCTATTAAAAAAAACCACATATACCCTGAGTAAATTTCTTTTTTCAAAATGAAATATTTTTATCTGTTACATAAAGTCGTATACTTTAAATCTTATAAAAGCACTGCCAGAAAAAAATAGCACATATATTAAACACGAGAAAGTATTAATAATATTAAATTGTATTTAATTGAAAAGAAAGTCAAAAGGTTGCAATTAATATGTTCTTTTTTTTGTTTGTTAATATATATTATGTTTTAATGTGTATAGGTGTGAACAGCCATGTAAGTTTATGATTGAAATGTGGTGCCTTACGATGAGTACCTTTGGGAATTACTTCAGTGTAACCCTATGTATGCATTTCAATCAGTCATAAATAAAATGGTGATATTTATAATTGTGCTGCAAATATACACGTTTAAACCCATTATTCTTAAAACATATTTACCTCAATGCAACCTTCTTAAATAAATAATTTATAAAATTTGCTTGTCATGCTGTGTGTAAAAATAAAATGTATAAAAAAATAGAACTCTTGTGGGGAGGAGGTGAACGTAAATGTTCCTTAGGAAAGCGATGCTCAACATTTTTTTTTGTATATAGTCTTTTTGTAAAGTTACTAACCGGATGTTTTTGTAAATTTTGTTAATCGTGTACCATAATTACTAACCCTAAGTAAAATATTTTTTTTTTGTTCATTTTTTTTAAGCAAGTTTACTGATATGCAACGGGCACACATGTCATTACATTGGTTTTTTTATTAGTAAACATGAAAAAAAATAAAAGTTCGCCAATAAAAACTTCTTTTTTAAGAATTAAAAATAAAAAAAATCATCTTAAACTCGCATATATATAAAATTGCACAGATAAATAATTATTAAAATAAAACTTTATTAAAGAAAAAGTATTTTAAAACTAAATTTTCAAAAAAGATTTAGAGATAAAAATATATGTTTAAGTTTGAAAACAGATTAATTAATCTTTTGTAAAATGGAAATGATTATTTTAATTAGTAAACTAGCCTTAGGCATCTAAAATGTATAAGCAAAGGTCAGATAGGAAAACAATAGGAACAGAATGGCCAATGAAAGAAATCCATCGGGGAAATCGGACCTCAACGGAGGGATCATCATCAACGATGACGTAATGTCCATTGGATTCTAAAGTTATGTATAAAGAAAAAATTTGGAAATAAAAAGTGATTTGGTTTTAATTAATTAGAAGGAGGAGATGTGACTATATGTGTTAGTGCAGAGTTGAAAGAGAAGGGATTGAAAAGACGCACTCTTCAATCCCTTCAGTTGTTAAAAAAAAAAAAATGAAACATCGCTTTTCTTATACTGAGGACAACAGGATCATCGAGGGATTTAATGTGGATTCCAAATGGCAAGCAACGGATAAAAGGAACGTTTTGAAATCATAAGAACTTTTTGAACTCTCAGCTTTAAATATAAATAATTTATGAACATTTCTAAACAAAAGAACTCTAAATACTAAACTTTTCAATATTTATAAATATAAGAATTTCCTATCTGACTAAAGTAGTTAAAATGTTATTTGATGTATTTCTTTTGTAAAATCATTTCCATTTATATTTTTTTTTGTTCTTTAAGTTTTATTATGATTTCTGTTTTCCGATAAATTAAAATATATCAATGATAAACTTAAGTCGGGCGTGAATGGCTGTATAGATTTGTAAAGTTATATTAGGGGAGGGTAATCTTAGGTTATTCATGTCATTGTTGAATTGGGTCAATGGATTGGATATGTTGATGTAGTTAGTAGATGTAATGCAAGATTTGCTACGGGCAGAATTGCTTGTATATGCCGCACACTTCCTCTTGCCTAGGGAATGCGATCGTAAGTCGGCAAAATGACCGCAGTCCGTTTCTATGGAGTTTTTTTTATTGTTCTTCTCATTAGATAGATGTAATATTTCTATCTGACGAGAGTCAATGTCTTATCTTAACCTATTTTGTGTTGCCGTATTCGTATTACATTGAATACATCGATATATCAGATGGATTGACGCCAGGTTGACTGCGAACTTTTAGCCTAAGGTTAAATGGGGATAGAATGTTTTATCTTCAAATGCAAATCTATGTAGTCTATTCATACTCGACACTAAATAAAAATACGTTAAATTTAAGTTGTTTATAGATGCTTGCATGGATTCGTTACTGGCTAATTATGTTTTTGGTTTTTATATTCAGTCAAAATATATATAGACATTCGGTAAATACTGATACCTTACGGTGAGTATCTAAAATGTATTTATTCGGATGTCTTTTAAGTTATTGGTGCCACTGCAGTATCTTACAATGAATACCAGTGGGTTTTTTGTATTCCCTGTGCAATTGACGGTATCAATGATTTTGTATTTTGATCGTTTATGTTTATTTTGAAATGTTTTAGCCGTGTAATCTATGTAACCGATCTATACTCAACATTTATAAACAACTTTTATAAATCCCTCTGTGCGAACTTATAATAGCATAAAAATTAAAATGTAAATTTAAATTCTAAAATAAAAGTAAAAATAATGTTAAATGTTAAAGTAAACATATTAAAATAATAATGTTAAATCTTATATATATATGTGCGTAAATAAATTTTTGTATGTTAATTACTGGCAGTGGCTTATTTTATTTATTTTTTAATATTGAAATATAATTAAATAAGATATTATATTATTAAATCTCTGCTACTCCCTGAGCTAGTGACATGGGCTAACGTCCGGATATCAAAATATATAAATAAAATAAAAAAAATTTTTTTATGACTTACGTATCTGCCTACTTTATAAATTTTTCTAGGTTCAAATGCCTAGATGGCGCCCTGTAGTGCAGATTACGTTAAGATTAATTCTCCGGATCGTTACAATATATATATATATATACTGTAATATACAACACTAATCTAGACAGGTACAATATATATACACACATCTTAGAAGACAGACGACAATTTTCTAAATTGGCATGCTATCTTTTTTCACTATTATCCTTATTATATTATATTTAAAATATTAATTTAATATTTATGTTTAAAAACAATACAACTTTTTATACTGAATTTTTTAATATAATTTTTTAAAATTGTTTATAATACTTGCAATAATGTATATGATTTTTATTTAAGCATAACAAGTTGATTGTTTAAAGCCTATAAATGTATTTTCTGCATAGAGTTTTTTCTCCAATGTTACAATAATTTGCCTTTCTTTGTCGTTTGAAGAGATTTGTTGTGTACCAAAATGATTTTAACTAAGGTTTAAATAATCAAGATTTTTGTTATTCCCTATATATATAAACTTTTCTATTATATGCTATTACAATTTAATTACAGAAAATAATAAGTCTAAAAATTGATTAAATATTCAATATCATATTCACGTTAATAAATATAAGAAAATGACAAATTATCAACACCAACAAACAAATTTACTTATACTATCCTATTGCCAAATAATCCCAACCTAATTTTATATAGACAGCTTCATATATATGCAAACAATAAAAAAAATAATATAAACAGTGAACCAGTATTCATAATCATCATTTCCAACCATTATCAATCTATTGCAGGATTCGATCAAAAGCATTTGATACAGCTATATAAAAGTACCCTACTTCTTCATCACAATGATAATTTGTTAAGAGTATAAACCTGGCATCTGTATTTGATATCTTACATCAATTTAAATAATTAATTTTGCAAAGCTATCTGATATGTCATTAATCTGCACAATATTATTTTTCCACTTTTTATTTATAATGAATATCACTTGTGTTTCCAATAATTAGTAAAATTAAGACCCATTTTGAAATCTACTTTTTCTTTACTTTTTGTTTTCACACAGTTCAAGAATGTTTGATTTAATATTATATATTTAATTTTTCAATTCATGCAATATTTTTTCATTTGAAAGGGTAATATATAAATAAAAATAAATCATTGAATGGCAGATTGATTTCTGGCACTGTTTTCAGATATCAAATGCTGCCTTGTTTAGTGACTTTAAAACTTTCTGGAATAAAGGTCATAATTTACTCTTGTATATTTTGATTGTAAATATTAATTTAAAAAAAAAAGGACATTCACATATTCTGCCTTCAAGAAAACTCAACTAATATTTCAGTTTAAAAACTATCCAGCAACTGAGAAGAAAGTTTATGATGTTTCTTGATTTCAAACTCAAAGAAAAAACAATAAACTCACCATGCTGGCTGATGCATGTTTATGACTAGCTGATTAATGTTAATTTACAATATGAATACTCATATAATAATAACAGCTGCAACATCAAGAACATATGAAGTGAATATTAGGAATTTGTCCTGCTCAGTTCTCTTAAGGTATCAAAGAGAAATCCAAATCTCTATTTTCAATTATTAGCAAATCTCCTTTGTAGACAATATTACTAGAATGAATCATGTTAAATATGTTAGTGCTATAAATGTATTATATGATAAATGGATATGAAATATACATAAAGGTATTAAAAAAAATTCATTTAAGTATGCTCCACAAAAGTTCAAAAATATACTAGCAAAATTATAAGACCAGTAAATATGTTCTTTAATTTGCAGATATTTTATAATAAAATTGACTACAGTTTTTGCAGGAGAGGCAGACTCAAATTTATTTTGAAGACATTCTAAAAAATGCAAAATTGATTGCTTTTATGGTGAAGAGTACATTGGAGAGCTGTTCCACAAAGGAAAGTTTTTTTGCAGAAGAAATTAAAAGATAGCATTGCAAAATATCAAATAAACAGAAAACAAAAGCATCTGTGTTCTATATTTTAGACATATTTGTAATTATCAGATGGTTTATGTAATCATTGTAAAACTCATTTTTAAGTCTATTTTTACTGTTGTTTTTTAACTTGGAAATAAAAATGGCTATACTTATTTGTGAATTGCTGGTTATTTTGAATGTTATAGAAATTTAATCATTATATCAAATATTGGAAATGATAAATACATATATGCATAAAAATATACTTAACTAGTATAATTTTAATTGCAAAGACATATCATTTGTTGGAAGGTGTATTTTGAGTAAATTGTGCAAATTATTTTTTTAATTTTATAGAATTAGGATTGCTTCCGTATTTTAATCATTTGTTAAGTAAAATATTCACTATTTGAGATCATTGTACCAGCACATCATACTTAAATATAGAGAAAAACAGAATTTGAGAGTCTATGATTCAGTAATTTAGTGTTTTTGATAATTAAAGTTTATGATATTGATTGTAATGCCTTATTTAATAAATATCTGAGTTGATAGCTTAAGGTTACCATCTTTTTAAAATTTAAAACCAGGATATTTGAAATAGTTTAGCCAGCATGAATGTAGTTGCTGTCATAGAATATGGGTTAAAAATATTACAGAGTATCTTTATCTTTTTTGTCTTTAAGTGAAGGAATACAACAAAAGAATCAAGTGTAGCATAGAGCAAAATGGTTTTAATAAAAAAAGATACAAAAGTACTTACAATTTTCTAAACTGTACTGGTTACATTTCACAACTAATCAGAACCAATGGCCAGAAAAACAATATTGTATCCATAAAATCAATACATATGGTCACCTTGTAGTAACTGAACATGATTATATTAGTAATATTATTGGCATAGTTTGAGTAAATATTGGATTTGAATTAATGATAAAAAATGGGCAGTGCTAATGTTATAATGTGATAATTATATTGGTCTATTTTATTAATTTTGTTTACACATAATGCATGTTTTACTTTATTGATTTGTTATATTTTATAGTATAGTTATGAAAAATTTCCTTTATTTATTTTAATGCTATCATTTATAAATTCTTTGAAATATATATTAAGTATTAATAGTCATATTTATCTTGACAATACATGTATATGTGGTCTATTAATATAAGAATGTATATATAAAACCCTGCAATATACAGAAGGAATTGGATCTTTTATGTAATGACACTATTAATTTTAAATTATTTAACAATATATGTGGGGATTTTTGCAGTTTCTTCTGGTTTTTTTTTTTTTTTTGTGGATTAAATTCCCAGATATAAATAAATGATCTCAAGAAAAATATGCATTAGTGCTAATTAATCTATTTCCTCCCACAATGTATCTATATCTCTGTTATGAGAATTGTTTGTTGATATTTTTTTACCAATATATTAAAGAGTGTTATGTACTGTTATAATTTTTTTGAAGAAGTTATTAAACTTGAGATGTTTTAGTATGTATTTAATACCATTCAAAATATTATAATTAATATCTAAGGTCATTATCATTATATGGGTTTATTCTGCACAATTTGTTTATTTTGTGGTGTTATTATTTGAAGTTTTAGAAGACTGTATTGTTACTATTCTTTAAGTGATAAATAAAACCAATTTGATAAATCAGGCCATGAACGATGAGGATTTTTTATATTGGTTTTATTCATTTTACCATTATTTGCATAATCTTATATCCAATATGTTCAGGTGTGTCAGCTTGATTTTTTATATTTTTTATATCCATAAATGGTTATCGAATTATCATAAAAAATTTTAGTTTGGTCTTCAGTGCAATCAAAATCAAGTCCAGCACATTTACCACATCATTACAGTTCCTTTTTTTCTTTCTCACTATTGTCTCAATCTTAATACAATTGTAGTGGCAAATATCTGTCAATAATATTCGTATTAACTCCACAACTACTCTGACTTAACATTTTATTATTCATAACACAAACAAAGTGTAGCAGCTAATAGAAACTGCTTTGTTAAACTATTAGACTGTAATCTGAACTTTCAAATACAAGCATTATATAGGGTATGTGTGTGATGTCATACAAATTTGGTAAACTAAGATTTCTACTAAAATTGAAAGTTATTGTATCTTTTTGCACCTGCTCAATCATTTATTGCTTCTTTTTTTTATTTGTTGATTTTTTTTAAAATCTACAATTAGTATTAGAAGTTCAGCTGCTTGTACTTTGCTGTGAGTAATTTAAAAACATAGAACATTTAATCTAGTCGATTGAAGGTTTTGATTAATATTACTAATGTTACTTCTTACATTATTGGCACTGTTTTAAATTTCATTTGCTAAAAGGTTTTGTATTTTTATCACTTTTTTGATTTCAGAAGTTGATACATATATAATAAACAATGCAGTAACAGTGACTAAATCATTTCAATTATATTTCAGTAAGTTGAAATTTTAATAAATTATAATTACCTGCTCCATAGGGATCATTATTTTGTAATCATATATACATTTTTTCAAATACTTGTTACAATATTTAAAGTTAGGGCCAGTGTCTGATTATTTTGCATACTAGGCAAGTGCAGGTTATTCCTTTTCCCCACAAAAAGTTATCATCTTCAATTTTTAACAACATATGTTTTTATTTTATTTTATTAAAAAGCATACAAATTTAAACTGCTAAAATTATTTTAAAACTGCAAGAAAATAAGAAACAATTATTAATTATCTTTATAAAATCAACTAATATAATAAAACTATGCTAAACCTTTAACTGAGATTTGAATCCTCGGCGGTTGCTCAGATCGTCTAATAGTAGTTCTCATTTAAGTTGCAAAAGATAATGTCCAGAAAAATAGAAGTTTTATAAGAGTAAGTCAAAAAATTTCAAAAAAAAAACTTAAAAAAAAAAAAACTGTATTAGACAGTACTTGAATTAAAAAAAAAAAAGATTGAAAAGAAAAATGTAAGAAAAAAGTGGAGGGAGAAGAAAAAATGTAACTCCTAATTTTAAAAAGATAAAAATTAGACTCGAAGAATGAGATCTGGTTTGATATGTGGAAGTTCTCTAGTGATCATCATGATATATTGAAAACTATCCAAAGTAGTGAAGATATATTTTAAATTAAATGTTATTATTTTGTTTTTATTTGTAAATATAATTTTGAAAATCCCCAACTAGATTTGGCTGAACCTGAAAGATATACAAGCTAAAATATTAAATCATCAAAATAAAAAAATAAAGAATAAGATAAAAATCATCGGGGAATATGTTTTATTACTATTATCATTCTGAATTAATCGTGAGATAAAAAAATTTCCAAATTTGGTCAAGCTTTCCAAGTTTCTCTACATCAAAATTGCAAATTTTCTTACTAATTCATCCATCCATCCATCCATCTTACATGTGGTTATCTTCTACATTTTTTACAATCCCTTGGAATACAATTTAAAACTTCAGTTGTCCATCTACTATATTCTCTCCTAGCAATATGTACAGCCTAGCTGTATTTCAGTCTCTTAAGTCTTATAATAATGTCAGTGATACATATTTATTCTTTCATTCATGAATTTCATTTTTCGATCATTTCTTGTTATTTGTAAGCCATATTTCTCTATACTTTTATAAAGACTAAATATATGCAAAAAACAACAACAACAACAAAAAAAAAAACAGTTATGAGTTGTGTAACTAAATATCTTTTATATGGACACATGTGACTGCTTCACTGAGCTGAATATATAAAAATTTTGTTCACGAAATGGGGTTTTAACCCTTAAAAACATTACTTGTTATGAAAATACAATATATATATATATATATATATTAATGGTTGGTAAAATATACCCAGATGTCCCGGTCTGAAAATACATTTGAACACCTCTATCAACTTCAACAATCAGCTGGTTCGACCACAACATATAATCAACTTACATCAAATCTAAAAGTGCTGGTACACCTATCTTTCATATCCTAAAGTTGATAGGGCCAAATGAAACGGTCCAGTCCATCCATGTATATAGAGGAAAGAGAGCAAGATCACATCTAACTACTGTCGGACCTAGGGTCTTCATGTAGGATGCTAGAGATAACATGATGAAATGCCTGACTCATGATTACATCTATCTTTAATAAACTAGCCTAAGCATTATCTACCAAATCTACATGTAATCTAAATCAGTTCATCTAGCATCTTGCCACTCTTTTCTAGAACTATTGCTTCAGATATTCGAACTCAGGAAGGTTTCACATTCGACTCTCTTAACAGGGATGTATCTATGCATACTGTTAATCAACAACTAAAATAATTCATCCTACTGATTAAAAAGAAATAACCTTTATTTAACATTTTCCCACATGCTTATCAAACAATAATGTGTTATACCTGATCCAACATGAATTTTTTTACAAAAATTAAAAGATATCAAAGAAAGAGATTTGAAGTTAGCTCCTCACCTAATAGTAAATTCCACATGGAATCTTATTAATATTGGACATTAAGTAATTTAATGGTTTATAAATGTATTGCCAAATTTAATGTTATTTTATAATTTTTTCTTTATTGTAAACATAGTTGAATAAACCTGTTTTTTTGATACTAATAATGAGTGTATGTGCATGTGTAAAATATTGGTTATAGAATTGAATGTAAATGCTGGATCAACAAAACTGCAGAGAGCTTACCAATTAACAAAACTTCATAATATTTATTTACAAAACAAGAAAAGATATTCAAACATAAAATAAATTCTCAATCAATGTAGAAAGAAAAAAAATTTGAAACAAAAAAAATATTTACAAGTGCAAATAAATTATTTGGATATATACTTAGAACTTTTATGTCTATGATGAGTATCTATCACTTTATTACTTAAAAAAATTAAAACTATTTACCCTTACTTCCCATGATAAACACCCATAATATAGACATCTATATATTCAAGATAATAAAAAAAAATTATTAATTAAAAGTGAGATGAAAATTTAAATGCAACTTCAGATGTAGTGTGCAATTTTAAGTATGGAAAAGTACAATAATAAAACAACACATGATATGATAGAACAGAAATTATAAAGAATATTAATTTAAAAACATTAATCATTTGTCATTATAAAGATCTTAAGGATACTGTTAGCATAACATATTGTACCGGTCAAAAATGTATATCCATTCAACAAGATTTAGATTCTAAGCAAAAGTATCCCAAATCCAATCATGTGTGAGATACACAGGTCAGGAGCAATCATGAATTCTAACCTATTTGCCTATTCCCCAAAACTAAAACATTATGAACAACACCTACAGTGATACCACATAAATTCATTATATCCCAGTCCGGTGCTACAATGTTTTACATGAGACTCAACTGGTGATGATGATGATGAGATTGAGTGAACCCAAGATATTAAGTTATGAGTATACATAAATATAAATATTAATGAGAATTGAACAACTGGATTAAGTTTCAAATATGAATATTTATTTTGAACAGAATTAAACATGAGTTTTAGATATATAATTAACTGGAAGTATAGAGGATTTGAACTCAGATTTTCAAGCACTCTTCAACTATCCACACTATCTCATACAACTGATACACATGACCACACACATGTAGAAAAGATTAATAATCACCAATATATATATTTTATGCTAAATCAGCACTCATCAGTTGGTCCAGATTATCATCTCTCACACATATATATAATCAATGCTCAGTTTATATTAAGATAGCAAATATTCATACTTCAATGAACAGGCTTCAATCCACTGCAACCTCCAACTTTTCAGCAATCCATATCATTGAAAATCTGATGATGAAAACTCAAATCCCATGCTGATGCTAATATTATTACCATGCCCATGTTGACCTGAAGTCACTCTGACCCCTCATGTATAGAACAGCATCCATTAAATACATATAAGAGGGATGGACAGGACACAAGTTTGATATGTAAATATTTGAAAACCAGGCACTCTTCACAAACCTGGGAGCTTAATTGTAAGTATAGAGGATTTGAACTCAGATTTTTAAGCACCCTTCAACTATCCACACTATCTCGTACAACTGCAATAATATTAGCATCAGCATGGGATTTAAGTTTTCATCATCAGATTTTCAATGATATGGATGGCTGAAAAGTTGGAGGTTGCTGTGGATTGAAGCCTGTCCATTGAAGTATGAAGAGTTGCTATCTTAATATAAACTGAGCATTGATTATATATATGTGTGAGAGACGAAATCTGGACCAACTGATGAGTGCTGATTTAGCATGAAATATGGGTATTGGTGATTATTAATTTTTTTTACATGTGTGTGGTACATGTGTATCAGTTGTATGAGATAGTGTGGATAGTTGAAGGGTGCTTGAAAATCTGAGTTCAAATCCTCTATACTTACAATTAAGCTCCCATGTTTGTGAAAAGTGCCTGGTTTTCAAATATTTATATACAATTAATTCTACGCTTATAAAACTTTATTTTCATTACAAACATTAAAGAATTTTGTTACAATTATTTTGATTTTGACAAATATTAATTTAGTGCAGCGGTTACAAGAAATGAATTTATTGCAGTGGTTTAGTGGACGTTTTATACATAAAAATACATTTATAAAGATACAATTGAGTTTCACTGATTGGATGATTTCAATACATAAGTTTATTTTATTTAGATATTTGATTTATAATAATTAAAAATGAGAATACATTTTGATCAGCAGAATACAACATTATTTCTTTTACATTTTCAGCAGTTAACGATAGAATATAGCAAAAACTCAATAATTGCAGGAAAGGTTTATTTCAATAAGAGAGAGGGCAGCTTCATGAGAAGTTGGATTTAAACTCCAACAAATAAAGAAAAAAAACGTTTTATTATCACATATTATTATGATTTACTTTGCTAAACAGGCTGGAAAACTAACGATAATAAATGGCAGTGCTAGCATACTATCAGTGAGAGGAAATGGCACATTTGGCCAGGATAAGGTCATTCTCCAATTTTCTATAACGAGGTACACACCAGCTTCATGCTAAAGCTGTACAAGAAGAAAAGGTAGGTAGGAAGATTCTATAGGCTGGACCACAGCACATCTATACATTGCTTCATCTACTCTAACCTGTATGTTCTAGAAGTAAACATAGAATTCTTTTAGGAATGAGAATATGAATGACGAAGCTTTGAATCCCAGGAGTGAGGTACAGGCAATTCAAAGCAGTATATAACATATATACTTGAAGAAGAAGAATGACTAATGAAAATGATCATGATTCCCTGGAGTGAGGTACAGGCAAATCAGATTGAAGCCTTATGCGGTTTATGAATAATTGGACAGACATATGCTAGCAACACTATCATAATATATAAAATTATTAAATTTAAATATTAAAGAAAAGCCTTAAATGGTTTAACAAATACGTAATGATATGCTAAAATAATGACCTACATAATCTAAAGTCATTGATTATAAATTAAACTATCATTAATGAAGCGTGCATTACCTCCCCTTCTTGAATCAATATTTTAATATAGGAAACAAAAACTAAAATAATGCAAATTACAAAACAAATTCAAGTCACCAGCCTTTGTGGCAATGATGATCAATAAGAAATTTATAAAGCTATCATGCACCAATATCCACCCCGGATTGCAAAAGTATTTATACATTTGTATAAATTTACAATAAAACATTTATAAAAAAAAATGTATTCATTTAAAATATAAACCCGATCTTAGGAGATATTTAAGATAAACTCATTAATCCCCCCCCCCTTCTAAGTTCATAAGATCGAATTTAATTGGCATTTACAGAGAAATTAAGTGAGAAAATATAAAAATATTATTAAAATTAAATTGAACCCACACTAAATGATAAAAATAATAAGAAGCGAGAGTTGGATGACAGATTAATTATGTAGCAGAGGATTGATATAAAAAATTAACAGAGCTGTTTAAAAACTTTAAACAAAAAAATATTAGTTTACAAATTAAATTGCAACATTAAAATGGGTTAAGGCGATTATACAGTCTTTGGGCTGGGTATCTCAGGATTTCAGGAAGTATTGATGCATCTTCTCTGGCAGGTGGCATTCTTGGAGCTACATCAGGTATGAGTTAGGCTGAAGACGGTGGGCAGGCAGCTTTGGCCCCCTCAAAATTTCAACAGACATGAAGTCACCTAGCAATGATTGACCAAACTCTGACATAATATATTTTTAGCCCTATTTATGTCAGTTTTTAGCCCCTCAGAGAATGTTTATTTTAGTTAGATTTTCTGACTCTAATGGATCTCTAATTTACAAGTCTTTTCTCTATTGTTAGTAAAGATGCAGTCGTGAGATAACTGTCTAAAATCAATTCAAATCAATTTCCTGTTTGGAAATAGATTTGACAAAAAAATGTTAATAGCTAACTAAAATCCATTAGCTTTGTTAACTTTAATTTACAAATTCCCTCATAAAACAAACTCCCCACCCCTTTAATTATTTTTAGACAGTCATCTGGAATTTATATGTAATTTTATATATAAAAAGATATAATTACAATATTAATGAAAGTAAAAAAAAATACAATTTTAAAAGACACAAAATTATTTAATATTTTAAATTATATACAGAAGCTCCTGTAATATACGCATATCTAAATCACATCTATAAAAGCTAATATTTAAAATAAATGACGATTTTTATTTCAGATTTGTATTTATAAATCTCATAGACACTTCTCAGAAATATACATCTAGTTTATATACATTTTATGACAAAAAAAGGAGCATGATGACATGTGGACTGTGGTAGAACTGTGAAACTTGATCTTGAACTAAGGTCGACTGCTTCAATATACTATAAACTACAAATAAGTCATGTGATGACTTTAAAAAAAGAGAAAACTCTTACCATTTAAGTATTCTATTGGAGCACTTAATTTTATGTTCATAGCTGAAAATCAAGTGTTTTGGCAAACAGTTATCTAGATTTTATTTAAAAAAAACTTTTCAACCTTCCCCCCTCCCCTACTTTCTTGATAATTTCTTATGTTGGACTGTTCCATGTTGAACTATAAGTAGTACTTCTTAAATATAAGATCGAGATAATAAAATAAAAATAAAAATACAAATCTATACAAAAAAAATGAAACATAATTTTACAATATTTTATGAATCGATATAGTCAGGCATTACTATTTTTCAGAATTCTCCCTACATAAACAGTTTGTATAATTTATGCACTTTTTTCCATTATAGATACTGAAAACTCCTGATTGATCCTACATAGCACATTCTGAATTTATTTAAGTTGGCAGTTACTTCTCACATAGATTTTCATCTTGTGTGAATCCAGCTTATCAGGCACTTAAACTGTATACAGTTAAATATTACTTTTTACATGACCACAGTAGATAAAAAAAATGCTCGACTCAAAGACAATTAATTTTTTTAGCCAACATATGTCATATTTTAACTATATCATCATTATCAACCATTATCAATCCACTGCAGGATGAAGGTCTCTCCAAGTTTAATCCATCTTCTCCGATCTTTAGCTTCTCTTCTACACATCACCCCTACACATTTTCTTATTTCATCCATCCTTCTTACATGTGGTCTCCTTCTGGGTCTTTTACAATCTCTTGGAATCCAGTTTAAAATTTCAATTGTCCATCTATTATCATCTCTTCTAGCAATATGTCCAGCCCAACTCCACTTCAATCTTTTAATTTTTTCAATGAGGTCAGTAACACCTGTTTGTTCTCTTACCCATACATTGCGTTTTCGATCTCTTCTTGTTACTCCCAACATACTTCTCTCCATACTTCTTTGAGTGGTCTGAAGTCTCTGTATTGATCTTCTATTAAGTGTCCAAGTCTCAGATCCATAAGTAAGAACTGGTAAAACACATTTGTTAAAAACCTTTCTTTTCAAACACATAGGCATATTTCCTTTTAATATCAAGTTATTTCCACCAAAAGCACTCCAACCAAGTTTAATTCTATGATTAATTTCCTCTATTATGTTTCCATCTGTATTAATAATCTGACCAAGGTATTTGTAACTCTTAACTTCTTCTAATTCATCATAATCAATCTTTATTTTCATATTTTGAGCAAATCGATTAAACATTACTTTAGTCTTTTTAACATTTATCTTTAGTCCTACTTTTCTACTTTCATCTGATAACTCCTGCAACATTTCCTGCAGCTCAGAAGCATTATTTGCAAAAACAACTACATCATCTGCGAAATCTAAATGACTTAAATAATTTCCATTTACTTTCACTCCTTTAGTTTCCCATTTTAATCCACAAAATACTTCTTGCAGCACTGCTGTAAAAAGTTTTGGAGATATGGAGTCACCTTGTCTTACACCTTTCTCAATGTTGACTTTCCCAGTATCATTATGTAATCTAATTGTTGCTGTTGCATTTTTATAAATATTCTTTAAAATATGACAATATCCTGGATCTATACCTTGATGATCCAATGCTTTAATCACTGAAGAAATGTTTATAGAATCAAATGCCTTTTCATAATCTACAAATCCAAAACATAATGACAACTCATATTCATTTGTCCTTTCTATAACTTCTGTCAATACTTGAATATGATCTACTGTACTAAAACCACTTTTAAATCCAGCTTGTTCTCTTGGTTGGTGAAAATCCAAGGTTCTCTGTAGACGAGTTGTAATTATCTTGGTAAAAATTTTTATATAAAACTGATAAAAGGCTGATAGGTCTGTAATTTCTAATATCTTCTTTATCACCTTTTTTAAATATTAATATTATTACTGCATTCTTCCTATCATCCGGAACATCTTTATCATTTAGACATTTGGTATATAACTTTGCTAATATTTTTTCTGTTTCTTCACCTGCTTCTTTTAATATATCAATTACAATTCCATCATTACCTGGAGCCTTTCCCTTTTTCATACATTTAATTGCATTTCTCACTTCTTCATTTAAAATTCTGGGCAATTCGGAAGATGTAATAGATATAGGAGGTACTTATTCTTTATTACTATATAATTCTTGATAAAAATCTTCTACCAATTTCATAATGTCATCCCTCTTTTTAGTAATAATTCCATCTTTTTTCCTTATTGCAGATATAAATTTCCTACCAATACCAAAATGTTGTTTTACATTCTTAAGACTTTTATTTTCTTCTACAGCTTTTCTTGCTAGTTCACAGTTATACTTTCTTATATCATTTTCAACTCTTTTCCGCACCATTTTACAAAATTCGAGATATTCAATTCTTTTTAATGCATCATTCTTGCATATCTTCATATTCCTTCTTTTCTTCATAAGTTCTCTAGTCTCAGTAGAAATTTTATTAGTCAATTGCTGCTTTTTTCTACCAGCTATCTTTGTTGCAGTTTTTAAAAGTGTATCAGTTATTTTCATATTAATTTCATTCAAATCTGAATCATGTTCAAAATCTACTTATACTTGAAACCGATTTGTAAGTTCTAATTTAAATTCATTAGAATGTTTCTGAAGATTAGGAATATCAACTGTAAATATAGTTTTTCTTAATAATTTTTGTCTCTCTAGTTTTACATTAACATGTATCTTACCCCTTACTAATCGATGATCACTTCCTGTGTTAAATTTATTAAGAACATTACAATCTTGAAATATGTATTTCCTGTTAGTCAAAATATAATCCAATTCTGCTGTACCTTCATTTGGATGCTTCCATGTCCATTTCCTTCTAACATTTTTCTCAAAAAAAGAATTCATAATATAAAGTTTTTCCTTCCCTACACGACTCGCTCTTCCGATCTCCTCTCTCATTTCTATTACCATAACCAAAATTACCTACAACACTTTCATCTTTCATTTGTTTACCAATTCTAGCATTAAAATCTCCCATAACAATTTTAAAATGTTGTTTACTCTGATCAAAAGCCTTTTGTACATCCATATAAAAATCTTCTACTACTTCATCACTGTGAGAACTTGTTGGGGCATAAACCTGAATTATCTGCATTTGATATCTGCTATTAAGTTGTATAACTAATCTTGCCACTCTGTCTGATACACCATCAATCTCCACAATATTGTTCTTCCACTTTTTATTTATAATGAATCCTACTCCACTTGTATTTCCAATATTTGTGCCTTTATAATAGAGCATATGTCCACTTTTTTAAATCAATTGTCTCTTCACCTTTTCTTCTAACTTCACAAAGTCCAATAATATCCCATTTAATATAAGAGAGTTCTTCTTCTAATTCTTGCAATCTTCCTTCACTTGAAAGTGATCTGCAGTTGTAAGTACCTAAATAAAAAGTCATCATCAAATGGCAGCCTGGGTCTGCCTCCAGGATATTCTTAGCACCCTCCGCCTTCGGCCACCAACCGCTGCCTTGGTTGGTGACTTTACAGCCTCCTGGGATTAAGGGCCATGCTTTATTTTTGTCTGTCATAATTGTATAATTGGGAAAAATCTTTATCATTTACACAAACATTCATTCTGCCTTATCAGGCACTGAGAAGAAAGACCATGGTGTTTCTTGATCTTAAACTCAGAGGTAAAAAGCCAATAAACTCACCACGCTGGCTAATGCATGTTGGTGAGCAGCCCATCCATGTTCGTATACTATATGAATAAACATATAGTAATAACAGCTGCAACGACAAGAACGTATGGAGTGGACATTAGGAATTTGCCCTGCTCGGTTCCTGTAAGGCCTCCAAGAGGAATCAAAGGGTCTTCTTTCAGTTAATAGCAAACTCCTTTCTGCAGCCATTTTAACTATATACACATGTTTATATAAATATATATATGGTTTGCATTTAAATAAAAATATATTTATAGAGTACAACTATTTACTGTTGTAATATTGGCTGTATAAACTAATAAACTTTAAATTAAATAAACCGTTCTGATTTCTGTTTTAGTTTCTTTTAAAAAAATCATAATACTTTTTTAAAAATTTAAATTGATAAATTATTTTAACTTATCTGATTATTGGATTAGAATAAGAATATTCCATTCATTGCCTTTACTCTTTTTCCAACTGGCAAATAACTAGAAAAAAACATTAATATTTGTTGAGATGCTGCTTTAAAAAAATGTCCATTTTGCAGAAAAATATTAAAATAATAATTGCTTCAATAAGATGACTTTTCATGTCAAACACAGAATAAGAAAGAAGAAATGATTTTTAATTGTTTTTCTTTTTATACCGGCATTATTCCTATTGTTTAACTTAGCGTGTTCCTATTGTCGTATTTTTAAAATATTTTTATTTTATAAATTCATTGAAAAAAAAATAAAACAAATTATACAATAAATTTGCAATATTATTATTATTATCTCTTTTATATTCAGATATTACAATACTTGATTTATTTTCTATTGCTATGATTATTTTCATTTAAGTCATTGTCTGTTTAACATAATCAACACAATACAATTATCAACATATATATAAATTAGTATGATTTTTTTAAAATCAAGGCTGATATTTTCTTAAACAGTAAAATTTTATTATAATATATATGTGTGTTTTTTTACTGTAAATTACCCATCATTCCCAATACTTAATATGTAGTTAGTACACATTAAAAATATACAAACATTTATATTCTCCAAAAGTGTTCTAGCAAAAACTTATTTTTATTTAATCTTTACATGCTAATTAAAGAAAAAACAATCTATTATTTTAAATGGCTAAGGTTTGTTGTGGGAGCAATCTTAAGCTACCTTCACTATATATATCATTAAAATAAACCAAATATATTTACAATTAAAAAATTAAGCTTTTAAAATCTATAAAAAAGTTCTTTGGTCTTGAAAAACATGACAAAATATTTCTATCACATTGTGCAAAAAGTGATCAAATTTAGTCCTATTTTTATTCCCTGATTGTATATGCCATTTAGGAATAAAAATAAAAAAACGAAATTATAATTTCACTACTGTTAAAAATAAATACTCTTAAAAGTCATAAAACTGTATCAAATAAGGCATTAATACAAAATAATATTAATTCAATATACGACCATTGTAAACAAATGTAGCGTGCATTATAAACCTCTGGTCTAGTATGCTCAAACTAGCAAATAACTCTTAATTTTGACATCACATTGAAATAAACAATCAGGCAGCTCTTTGGAGCAATTACTTTACAGATTACAACACCATTTTTCACTATCTGAAGAACTTACTGATTGCATCCCAATGAAAGCTTGAAGATCTTTTATGTAAATACCAGTTTTGAACCCAATTACCTTAAAGCAAGAAATAATCATGATGCAGTTTTCTTAAACTTTAAGCAATTAAATAAGATAGTATATATTTTATATATTAAAGGGTATTTATATGAAAGTCTTCATCATTAAATAGGAATATTTAGTAGGCTTTGCATCTAATTAAAAACTGGTGGTGTACTATAGCAAACAATTATCCTGGAAGAGCCAATTAGCTGATTGTTTTAGGGTGATGCCAAAATTGGAATGTGTTTATTACCAATCAATTTACTAACTGATTTGTTTAAACTGTAAGGAATAATTAACTTTTATATATATATATACCAAATTTATAAATAAATATTTAAAAATACAGTATTTAAGTGACGGTTATACATATATTTTTATAAGCTTTTAAATACTGTATTTTTAAATATTTATTTATAAATTTGGCGTATATTATTTTGAAGAAATACAGACATCGATTTATAATATATATATATATATATGAATGAATACAAGTATAATTTATATATTTGGGGGTTTAGATGTAAACTTTCAAACTTCCTTCTATCCACTTTCTCATACAACTGATGCATATGACCATACATATGTAACAAAAAATAAATGATATCCACTACATATATATATTCCATGCTGAACCAGCACTCATCACTTGGTCCAGATCATCTCACTTACCTACATGCAATTAGTGCTCAGTTCATATTAAAATAGCAAATCTTAAAAACTTTAATGGACAGGTTTTATTCTACTCCAGTTCTTCAGTCATCCATACTATTAAAATCTGATGATGAAATGATCAAATTCCTTGTTGATGCCAATATTACTGTCATGCCCATGTTGATCCTTTGTGTAGTAGACTTTAATCATTTAAATACACAGAAGAGAGATGGGCAGGATACAGGCTGAATCTGTAATAATTGAATACAAGTATAATTTATGTACTTGGAGTTTAGATGTAATTATAGGGGATCTGAAAATTTGTTATCTTAATATAAACTAAGCACTGATTATATATATGCATGGGAAATGATGATCTAGCTAAACTGATGAGTGCTGGTTTACCATGAAATAAGTATATTGATCATTTATCTTTTTTACATGTGTGTGGTCATGTGTAAGTAGCTGAAAAAAGCTTGAAATTCTATGTTCAAATCCTTATAATTACATTTAAACTTCTAGTGCATAAATTATACTTGTATTCAATTATTACATATTCAGTCTGTATGTCCATTCCTCTTCTGTTTTTTAAATGGACAGGATCCTATTGACATCAACAAGGGATTTCAACATTTCATCATCAGATTTCCAATGGTATGGATGGATGAAGATTTGGAGGGTGGAGTAGAATGAAGCCTGTTCATTAAAGTTTGAAGATTTGCTATCTTAATATAAACTGAGCACTGAATGTATAAATTTGGCAGATAATGATTTAGACCAACTGATGAGTGTTGGTTCAACATGAAATACATGTATTGGAAATCATTTATTTTTTTCACATGTGTGGTCATGTGTATTGATTGTATGAGATAGCATGGAAAATGTATGTCAAATTCCCTATAATTATATATAAATATGAACATTTAGAATTTAAAATACATTTTTAAAAGTACTTGGAAAAATCATTCAAGAATTGCATAAATCCTATCTTTACATATTCATTTACCTGTAATGAGAAAGATAAGAAGTTATGCACAAGAAATGACAGATGTATTGTATCACTTTCAAATAAAATGTTATGAAGATCATTACAAATTATCTACAACCTTCAGACTCTTGCAAAAATAAAAAAGTAAAACAAAAGAATTTTAAAATGTTATAGTATAGTAAATCAAAAGAATTACTATTTTACTAAGATTAAAGCTTTGGAATATTGAAATATACATCTAAAATACTGATAAATTTTGAACAATATTTTATCACACTGGAACAGCAGTGATTTGACTATATAGTTTCTCTAAGAAGATAAACATTGATTGACAAAAAGATTTCATTTTCCCAAAACATATTAATTTTATAAGATATATTTTAGAATGTAAATGGAATAAAAATGATTAAAAATTACTTAAGCCAGGTTTTGCAGATGATGTGGCAAATAATACTGTGCAGGAAACTAAAGCTAAAAATAAATGCTGAAATAATAGCTTTTTAAGAAAGAATTTTTATTTGAATGAAATGCTTTTGATAGAAATAATTTAATGTCAAAAGAAAATATAACTATAATGAAAAGAAAATTTTTGGTATTAAATTTTATTAGAGCTTAATTATGGATATCAGACTTGGACAGGTAGGTAAGGGAGAGACTGCATATCACAAAACAAGATATAAAGAGATGTATTTTGGCATTGATAAAGAGAATTCATAATCAGATAAATGGGTAACAGGATAAATAAAAAATTAAAAGATATAATTATATTTTGAAAGAAAATGAAACTGCCTATAGATGTAATATGATTTCTAAAGAATTGTAAAAAATACAAAAGAGACCATATGTAAAATTTCATGAATTAGATAATGATTGATGAAATATTTTACAAAAAAAAAAACTAAGGACCAAAAAGGTGCTTTAAATTCAGAATTTCCAATGATCTATATTTGAATCCAGTTAAGATATGAATGCTTATTTAGATTTTACAAAAGCATATAGAAAACATGGTTGCTATTGATTTGCAAATGGTTATCTATTAACTTTTAATGAAGTTCCTTATTGTTTTTGCAGAACAATATTATGATAGGTCATATCATTTTAGATATTTAGTACATAGCTTTTCCAACAATTTCTCTAATTTTTACACATATTTTAAAA
This sequence comes from Epiperipatus broadwayi, assembly GCA_028023455.1. NCBI lineage: Eukaryota > Metazoa > Onychophora > Udeonychophora > Euonychophora > Peripatidae > Epiperipatus > Epiperipatus broadwayi. The sequence goes on along the minus strand of JAQFVV010006516.1, from coordinate 840,755 downwards.
CATATCTGTAAATGATTATATTTTTTTCATAAGCATATTTTTCATCTGCAATTAGGCTGATATGATATTAACAGTAAGAATCTATCTATTCATATCACTTGATGATGAAAACTTTCATTAAAATTTTAAGCTTTGAGAAATTTTCACAGTGAGAAACTGTTTAGTAGATTGAGATTTTAATTCTAATTATAGTGCATAGATTTTAGAATTATTGGTGATCCCAGAAAAGTGAATTAATATTATTTTGTACTAAATATCTACTTAGGAGAAAAAAATAATTTTGCACTTGCACAATTAGACATCGTAAGAAAAAAAGTTTATATTTTGTCTGTTTGCTTATTATTTTTTGTAAAATTATTGAATATTTGTTTCTTAATAAGTATGTAATATTTACATTTAACTTTTGTTTGAAGATATAGACCTTTTAGCAAAAAATTAATCAGCTAAAATTTTTTTGTGTCTTTAACAGAAAATGCTTTGTCAATAACTTTTAATATATTAATTATTAATTTTGTTTTTAAAATATTTGATTGTATTGAAATTTACATAAAATGTAATAAAATTTTTTCATTATACATGTTTTTAGATGGAAGGTTGAGTATTTTATTTCTGCTTATTATTATTTTTATTGCAAAGTTTTTTTATTTTTATCTTTAAGATTACTCTTATTTTTTGAACTTATGGTTTAAATAAAATTTAATAAAAACATAAATATTTGAATACAAATGAAGAACAAATTCAAAGTCATGTAATTAAAATCTATGGTAATGTTCTAAAATAACACACTTAAGAGATTAAATAATTTAAATCCTGTATTTAGTAGAATGCTAAATTAATCTATATAAATAAATAATAAAATATAAAACAAACTCATAATAAACTTATATAAAATTATACAAATTTTAATTTTGTTCATTTTTTTAAACACACACGCAAAAAACAAAATACTATAATGCACTATTATTTTTTGAAAAATACACTAAGAGATTTTTTATGCTACTAATTAAAAAAACATTTATTCTGAATTGAATTAATTAATGTATTTAAAAAATTATGTAATAAAATTCTTAAATATTTGTTTTTGGGAGAAAAATCTATTTGTTAGTGTAAAAAGCAATTAAAAATATTTATCAAAATTTCAGAGTTTGACTGATTTAAAAAGATGGAAATTTATGTTTTGATAACAGATCATTTTTATTTTTGTTTCTGAAAGTTGTTTACTTGTACTAGATTGGAAAAATGAAAAGTCAAATGCAAGCTTGAAAATCATTTTATAATTCAATAATTATATTCACAATATTTGTAGTTGAATAGCTATGATATAAAAGGGGCAAAGTAGTAGATTAAGCCAACAATTGTTATCTGCAATTGTACAATGGTAATTGGTCAAAAAGTCTCTATGTATTATTCTCTGCAAAATTTTTGTAGGTGTTCAATGAATACTATCTGGAAAATCAGCTATGTGTAAAATTTACTGGGATTTTATCTCAAATACAAACTATTAGTCACAAAAGAATCTCATAAGAATGCTAGCTTAAATATAGATTACAAGCTGCATAGAATCTTCATAAAGAATTCTATTTTGAATAAAAGAAAATCTTCTTAAGAATTATTGGCAAAACTCAATGGGTTTGTTTATTGTTTCTATACTACCTAAAATCATCACCTGAGTTTACACAATCTTAATGCTAATCAAGACTATAAAAATGCTTTTATTTATAAACTAAAAGAATTCAGAAGTTTAATTCTAGGGATTTTAACAGCTAAGATGTAATAAACCATAGGAAATTGCAAGGCAAAAGAAGTTATTATTAAAGTTGAAATATCAAATAAGAGTTTTCCTTAAACTTTAAATAATAAAGGTACAAATAAATTGATTTTTTAAAAGAAAAATATAGGTAAGAATTTTTCAGAACTTGATTTGCATAAATAATATGCATTTTAATTCATATTTTTTATTTGTTATATATATGTATAATACTTTTGATATCATCATCATCATCATCATCATTATTATTATTATTATTATTATTATTATTATTATTATTATTATTATTATTATTATTATTATTATTATTATTATTATTATTATTATTATTATTATTATTCTGTAGAAAGCAGTCCATTTTCTTACAACCATGTTAACAAACTCTAGTTTTTCATGTTCAAAAGAACTCAAAACCTAAGCCTGACAATGTAAAAAACTTACCCTAATATACTTTTTTTCAATTTCCAATGAATTGATAACTAAATAATAATTTTGTGTTACATTTTTCATTCAAAATTTTAATTAAAATCAAGTTACCCATGATAATTTAGAAAACAATATGGCAACAAAGTCATCACATGACCAGAAAAAGCCCACCACCAATATTACCAGTTTAAAGTTCAGTCAAACATACATTTATTTTTAATTTTATTATAGAAAATTCTGATTTTTGTTTGGAAAAAAGAGAAAAAGAAAATTCAATTTCTAGTTCCCTAGAAAACAATTCACTTGCTTACAAACAAGTTTTTTATACTTAAAAAGTATTCAAAATCAGAGGCTAATGGAAGAAAAAAATACCTTCATACATCTTTTTCAACTTCTGAGCAGTTGATAACTTCTAATTCTGTGTTATATTTTTCATTCAAATTTTAAATTAAAATCTAGTTACTTAATGACAATTTAAAAAAACAACAACCAACACATGGCCAGTATCTGTTTACAGTAATACTAGCACAAAGTTTGAAAGTCCAAAGGTCAGTCAAGCATATACTTATTTTTAATGCTACTGTAGTAAATTTTGATCTTTGTTTTTCTAATAAATATTTGATGCAAGTTTACCAGCAATTAATTCATTTGCTTTCAACCAAGTTAGCAAGCTCTAGTTTTTTATGCTTATAAAGTGCTCAAAACCTTAGGATAACAAGGTTAAAAAAAACTAACTAACAGTTATATAGTTTTTTTAATTTAATTTATTTTCAACTTTGTGTTATATTTTTTATTCAAATTTTCAATTTAAATCAGTTATTACTAAGGATAATTTCAAAAAACATAAGACATTTCCAATACCTATGCCAAGCCTAACCACTACCAACTTTCACTGTGTCCCCCTATATCTGGATCTCTATCTATGAATCTCACACTTAAACATATCAAAAACTTCACACAGCCCCACCTCTATACCAGTCCCAGACCCATAGTCTGACCATCTTACTACAAATTCCAACGCATCAATTGCAAACAATTCTAACACAGTCATATCACCATCCTCCTCTGGAAATCTTGATCCTCTACTCATGGATCTCATACTTAAACTTCATCAAATGCCTTATCCACTCTCCATCTTTAATAATCAATAAGATCCAGAGTCTGGTCAACTTACCCAATTTAACAATTGCGACCAATTCTAACATAGCTGCATCACCATCCCTCTCTAGAATACTCATTCATTAAAATACGCCAGAAAACAGGCATAGTATAATTAACAAAACCTCCTCACCAATTATAAAAACAATCCCACCATATTTTCTATTTATACCAATATACCTCCAACTTGAAACCAAGAGAAAAACTGATCACTTAAAGAAAATATGGCATCCTAAAAAGTCAAAAATAACTGTTGGTGATTTAATACCAGTGTCTGCAAACCTCACAGACAATTGCCATACTCCCATGAAAATTACTAGTCCCTCATCTATGTTATACAGGAAACCAAACCACATATAAAATTAAACCTGTTTTGCTTGTGTAACTGCAGCAATCCAGAGCATAAAAAATTCATATAATCTTGTGTACATCAACTTTTACATACATAAACTTACAATGAGAGATTGCTCATGTAACTACAGAAATTCAGCTATCTAAAACTATTGCAACTAATCCACTGCTTGTAAAATGTCCTCCTATTCTGGGTAAATCAATAAATCAACTTTTTTCATATGTAAACCTACAACTATGGATTGCCCGTGTAACCAAAAGCAATCCAAGCTATGTAAAACCCTTGCAATCCCCATCATGTAAAAGTTCTTATAATCTTGTGTAAATCAATAAATCAATTTTTACATACATAAACCTACATCTATAGATTGCCTATGTAATCACAGAAATCTAAGCTATGTAGAACTTTTGTAGCTAATCCACAGCATGTAAAAATTTCTGTAATCTTATGTAAATCAATTTTTACATATATATATCTCCAACTACAGGTTGCACATGTATACCACAACAGTCCAAGCTATGTAAAACTTCTGTATCTAATTTACAGCATGGAAAAATTTATGTGTAAACCAATAAAGCAACTTTTATATATATAATGCTACAACTGCAAATAGCCATGTAACCACAGATATTCAAACTAAGTAAAACCCTTGTAACTAAGATAAATAAAGCTTATCATTGAAACATAATAATAATAATGATAACACAGTTAATCTTAGTTCTGACACCATGTTCATTTTAAGAGCTCCTGTTTTAAATCCTAAGAATTTGCATAACATTAGGTTTTTAAAAGATAAATTACAAGTCATCACAAAAACTAAACTTGACCTAATTAGATAAAACTCTAGTTATAAAAAAATTCTGTGTATGTAATGAATAATTTTCAAGAAAAAATATTTCATTAGTGGCCATAAATCTTAGTATTGCTAAGCAACAAGGAAAAATTTTTGGATTTAAACCCCCAAAAGACAGCTCAAAATTTACAATATTTCAGGTAAATTTAATATATATTGAAGCAACTATTAACAATTTACTATGCCACAGCATTTACAAAAACTTTTTCTTAAAAAAATGACCATTTTAAATCGTTAAAAACAATCAAAATGGCTGCCATACAACCACATGACTGAGTGGTTGATGCCAAACCCTATTCTATCATATTTCCCACTTTATCTCCTGAAAAAACATGTGCCAGCATCCTCAAGAACAATTTTCATATCAGCAATAGCAAAGCTATTTCAAGTCCAATAATGAATAAGCCAATTTGAAGTTACAAAGCAACCATGCAAATAATATTTAAAACCTAGTCTTAAAAACACAAGATTGTAACCCCCTCCTCATATGGTATGGATACCTGACATGCTGATAATAATTTGTCAAAATTTATTATTACCATGCCACAGATGATATTTTGCATCATTTAAGACAATATTATATCAGCCACAGATTCCAACTACTTTCTATATCATTTCCATCCCACTCTCTGAAACTTCAATCAGCTGAAGTGTCTATCATGCATGAACTCATAATTCCAACATCACACCAGGGTTAACTATGAAATAAATAATGCACTACTTCAGAGATACACAGTATATTCACCTCATCACCCACTGATCTAAAGAAAGTTTACAAAATCACTCCAGCAACTTATCTCAAATGAACTTTAAATGCCCAACACATGAACAATAAGACTTAGTCTTGACACCTATAATTCTCATCAACTAATAAGCACTATTTATGCACAGTAATATACCAATGAAACACTAACTCCACTCATCTTTTCTAAATGTATTGACAAACATTGCTATGTGCTTTCATATATTTATCTCATAATGCTTTTGTAAAATTTACATACACCTAATTTGAAATATGTATCTTGTTATGCAACTATTTTAAATCACCTTTTTTTTTATCATAACCAAAATTGTAAACCCTTATTCAATATGTAATTTCATGTATCAATTTGTATTTAAAAACTCATGTTTTTCACATGCAACTTATGTAACAGATAAACAATAAGACAGCCATGAAAACTATAATCCCTCCATCAAACAGGCCCAATATATATACAATAATATATTAATCTAACACCAACTCCAACCCCATATATGCTTTCTCTCATACTATCATGTGCTTCCATGTATTTTTCTTAAGATGCCATTTGAAAATATTATGTAAATTCAATTTGAATATGTGTATGATTATTCTTCTTTCAGTTACTGTAAGTCATGTTTTTTTCCCATATACCTAAGATCTTATGTTTTCAAAGGTAACTCATGAATAAGCATTTATTTTATAACGTCTTGCGTGCGATTATAATTACGATAGAATGACAGCCTGTTAAGCTAGTTGGCAGACGCTGTGAGAATGTTATTAATAAATGAATACCTTCGAATAACCACATGATTTTAAACAATAATGATGATGATGATAATAAACCAGTCATTCTTAAATGAGTATGACTATATTAGATATTTTAAAATATGTATTATATCTCAGGATATTTTTCTATTATATACAGAAGTAAAGTTATATATTTTGATAATATACAAGTTTTTGAACTAACAATTGTATGTCATGTGCTTTTGAAAATGTATCTTGTTTATCCATGTACACATGTATTACTGCTATCATATATTAACATTATAGTTATTTATTAAATAATTTGTTATATATATATATTGTAACGGAATATAATATGCCGTCACATTATTTTACAATTAAAATGAAAGATCACAAATAAAAATTGATTTATTAAAAAGAAAAAAAACTTAACTTAAAAACTGAAATTTAAAAACTGTTTAACGTATATATAGATCGCATGATGGACAACTTTAAAAACTATTTTAAAAAATAGTTTTATTTGAAAGTAATTTTTTTTGTAAAAAAGTAAAAGATATAAAGATTTGATATTTTTGGAAATAGAAATAATGTTGATTTCTATAATCTTAGAAAATGGAAATGATTGTTTTATTAATTAAATGATTGTTCGAAAACAAGCTAGCCCTTGAGGCATTTAAAATAAATTAAAGGGTCAGATAAGAGAGTACAAAGAAATTAAATGACCAATGCAAACACCAGAAATTCAGCATGGACCGTAACTGAAACACCAGAGGATTAGTGACGTATTGCCGATTGAATCCTAAGATCAAATGATAAGAGGCTAAGAAAAATATAAAAGCCAAATGATTATTATAATTGTTATCTGAGAGCTGACTATGAATATGTCGTTATAACTAGCTATATGGCAGATTTTCACGATGTGGAAGTCTGCAATAGAATTAGATTTTCCGGACAACCAGCTGAGACCTCCCTATGCCAGTTAGGGACCAAAAAGGAATGGCAAGTGGCGGCTTCGTTTTTAAAAAGGAAGAACAAACAATCTATATAAGTGATCACGAAGATAGACCTCAGAATCTGTAAAGTATAAACTTTTGCCAATTGAACTTTGTTTTAAATAATTACCGTATAACGTCAATAAGTAATCAATCCAAAAATAAAAAGTAATATAAATGAATGTATTCTTATCTGACCAAGAATAGAACTCTAAATCAATTGTAAATATTTGTTTTTATATACGTTTGCTATTTCAATCATTTCCATTTTTTTTAATGTAATTATTTATGTTTGTGTTTAACTAGGTTGTTTATTTCTATCTGTTAAATAAAATGTATTAAATTAAAGTTGGGTGTAGATGGCTGCATGGATAAAGAGTAATAACTGTTTAAATTCGTTTATGTTTAATTTAAAGGATTTTAGTGTCGGGCTATTTGTTTCGTAGTTAGGGCAATGCTTGTGGAAGGATATATGGGTGTTTATACTAATGTAATGTGAAGCGTGTTTAGCATACAGGGCAACGTGCCCAACTGAATGCATGACCCCAAAGAGGCAGTCATATCGTTGAAATGGTGGCAGATGTATTTCCTGACCATTAACACTAAGGAAAGTTCATTTGATCAAATGTTATTTCGAAAAAAATATTAAAAGTCTAGAATTATATTCTAAACACATTCATAAAATAAAGTAAAGACAAGTCCAATATATAGTTTCAAATTTCTAGGGCATGAAATAAACCCCAGGACATTTTAAAGTCATAAATAGTTAAGATAATTTGAAGATAATTTATGATTAGAGAGACAATTTAAAAAGAAAGAAAAACATGGATTATCAGCATTCAAAAAGTGTGATGGACCAGTATCTTAATAGAAGTAAAATAAACATAAACTGAAATTTGAAAATTAATAGCATATAAATTTTGATCAATTAGCAAAATACATATGCCATATATATGATATAAAAATATTAACAGTTGATTATGCAAGAAAACAATAAAAGTTGTTGAGTATTACTAGCAAAGTTATAACATTCGGATAACTCTGAGCTTTATAAATAAATGTATTTATTTTGTTATATGTGATCACCTTTTAAAAAATAAGTATTAACTATAATTACTTTAAGGCTAAGGTATCACATATTTTTCTTCAATGAATATGCTTTTTACAAGTTAAAAGGGAAAAAAATCCAATCATTAGTTGTTTCTTTGTAAAATCATGAAGCTACATTAATACTGAACAAAATTCTTTTTCTACTTTGTTTATTTATCGATTTTGTTATAATCGTAAAAAAAAAAAAATACAGATACTTAATTAGTGACATTTTCCCATACTTTTTTTTTTTATTATCTTATCACTGCATAAAGTGGAATACATTTGAAGAATATAAGTGAAGTGGATAAATTTGGAGGTGGAGTCAGAAATGAAAAGAGACATAGACTTGTAGAATTCAGAATAAAAGAAAACAATACCCAACATGGATTATATATGTTTTAAAACTTACTGCATTTAGCACAATCAACAGAGGCAAAATTCTCATACAGTATTGCCACCCAGTGCAAGCGAGAGTAATCAATAGATGCAAGCAGGTTTGTGCATAAAATTTTTATCTGATGTCTACTCATCCAACATTCTCAGACTAGTTTTTATTTGTGGCTTTCATAAGTGAGGAGTATTGAATCTGAGAGCACTGCATCTAGTCTTAGGGTTTAATGCAACCTTCTAGCAGCTACCTTTTACATATTTTGTTAACTCTAAAGTTATGAGTCCAAAATGAAAACACAATAATGTTTTCAATCCAAGCTCATTCTCTTGTATAGATGCTGAATTGGCTTCAAATCTATATGACTATACAAATGAATGACTTGGATTGAAAACATTAATGATTTCATTGTGGATTCATAGCTTTATAGTTAACTAAATAGGTAAAATATGACTGCTAGAGCAGTGGTCTTTAACCTTTTCACACCTGTGGTCCGGCAAAAATAAGGATAAGATTTCACAGACTGGCAGAAGTTTACAGAAAAAATTTCTTAAAGATATAACCTGCTTAGCCTTAGATAAGCATAATTTTTATAACTGACCAAAACAGCACACTAGTTATTGTGTATTATAATGGTCTTGCTTACATTCTCATGCTGAACACAGACAACAGTACAATAACAATCATTCTCATTAATGTGCTTGAATTTCTGTGTTTATTATTTCATTGTTAAAACATGCGAGAATAAAATGTTATTCACCTGAATGTTGGGAAATATCATATAGATTATAATAAATGTAATATCTGTATTTAATGTTAAATATACAAGATGGTTATATATATATGGTGGTTGTCTTTTGATAGTAGTAAGGGAAAAATACAAATCACAGCCTCAAAAAATTTTGCCGTATTTAAAATCTGAAAAAATAAACCGAAACGTGTAAAAGTCTGAAGTTTTGATGTTATTGTATTTTTTTTGTGTGTGTGCAGGTATGTTGAAAGGATCAAAAAATGTAATTAATAGAAAAAGTTTTTTTAAAAAATTGTTTGTTTTTTATTTTTAAAAAAAGGTAACAGAAATTGGTTTTAAAAATAAAAGTTTTAATATATTAGTGGTATACAAATAAAGCCAAAAAAATATTACCTTATAGGCCAAAAAAAAAGTGGGAGTATTTTTAAATAATAATAATAAAAAAATGAAACTTGAAAAAGTCAAAAGTTTTGATCTTATTTTAATTTGGGTGTGGGGGGTGGTGGATTGAAAAATACTTTGTAAAAGTTAGAGATAGAAATTTTTTGGTTGTTTTTTTTTTAAAAAAAAGGTGATAAAAATTGATTTCAAAAATAAAAGTTAAAGTCAAAAAAGATCTTATTTTAATTTGGGGGTGGGTGGGGGTGAGAAATACTTTGACTTCACTGAGACAAAAGTTACTTTTGGTTTGTTTTTATTTTTTTAAAAAGGTAATAAAAATTGGTTTTAAAAATAAAAGTTTTAGTATATTAGTGGTATACAAATAAAGACAAAAAGATACCGTCTTATAGGCCAAAAAAAGTGGTCATATTTTTAAACAAAAAAACCCTGAAACTTGAAAAAGTCGAAAGTTTTTTTGGTTTTACTTTTGGGGGGGGGGGGGTATATTGAGAAATATTTTATAAAAGTTAGAGATAAAAGTTATTTTTTTGTTTTTATTTTTTAAAAAAGGTAAAAAAAAAATTGATTTCAAAAATAAAAGTTAAAGCCACCCCCCCCCCACTAAAAATGAAATATTGTATTAACAGAGGGATTAGAAAAAATTTAAGAGATCAAAAAAAGTCACTATATTTCTAAAATTGCAGCCTGGTAACATTACATTTTATTGTTTAACACATAAACAATGCCAACAAGTGGCGGTGATTGGCTATCAAAAGACAACTGGAGTTTGTATAATAAAAAACTTTTTTTTTTTAATTTTTAATTTTTTTAGAAAAATAATCAAAAATTTAATTCTACCCCTCCATAAACATCTGTGATAAATAGAAAAACAAATTAATTTATGTATGATTGATTAGATTACGTTTTTGTTCTGTTTCTTTTTTTTAAACAGGTAAAAATGCGATGAAAAAATAAATAAAAACAGTTTATATTAATTAAAAGTTTAAAAATCTTATTATTTTGTTATTACTAACTTTCTTGCCAGTGTAGCATGGCCCGGACAAAAACTTCTGTGACCTGGTACCAGTCTGTGGACCGATGGTTAAAGACCACTGTGCTAGAGGGTTGCATTAGATCCTAAAATCTAGGTGCAGTTCTTTCATATTCAAAGCTTCTCACTGATAAAAGCCACAAGTTAGAAACTAGTCTGGGAATATTGAATGAGTAGTCACTAGATAGAGATTTTATGCACAAACTTCCTTGCATCCATTGTTTACTCTGGCTTACATTGAGTTACTATAAGGAGAGTTTTGCCTCTATTTTAACAACTTGTATAAGCATCAGAAATGGTGAGCATGTAATGTTTAGTAGTATAATCATCATTAGATAGGATAAGTGATCCATAACATGTAAGATATGAAAATACAAAACAAAAAAACGGTACTTAATTTAAACTAAAACTTATAATAATTTTTAAAAAGACTTTGAATATGACTCAGATTTAATAAAAAGATGAATAACTTACTAAAAATAACTGCATAAAAAGTAGGGACAAAACAACTATAATTTAAAAGTATGTTGGTTTAACTGAAACAAACATTGTATATAAAAGATAAGGATGATAAAAATAATTTTAGATAATTTATTTAGAAAAATCACTTATGTTCAATTCTATTAAATGATATGAAAAAGGAGTGACTGTAGCTTAAGAAAATTTTATTGTAAAATGGCAAGAAAAGTGATAGAAGAGAATGAAAGTCTGAAAAGTTTAAAATAACATACTAGTTATCAAAGATCTTTACATGAAAATAATAAGATTCTGATTATAATTGAATAAAGGCAAAAATACAATTTTCATTAAGTTTATATTTAATATTAGCACAAAAAATGATTATGAAGCATTAAAATCTTATAGTATTCTTATCATATTACATTTTTTATAAAACTTACACTAGAACAAAAAAATTAGAATATAAATGGGATTATACATAATAATGTAATAATATAATATTAAGAAAAAAAACCAATAATATAATCTAACTATAATATATATATAATATAATATTTTTTTTTCGTTTATATTTGTAATTTCAAAATTTGCAAAAATGTTTTAATGTCTGCACAATGAAAAGGTTTTTTTTTTTTAAATATAGAATCAGCTGAGTGCACTTTTGGTGAAATTAGCCACAAATATAACTCTCAATATACACAAAATTATCAAGAGGAATAAGAGCCAAATTTTCATAGAAAATAATGTGAATAACATTCAATTGGAGCAATTGTACTTTTTTAATAAATGGACATGTAACATATTTAAGTAATAAATGTAGTAATAAATATTAAATTAAGTCATGCGACATCCGACTTGATTCTTTTTTTTTTTTTAGTAATAAATGTTATACAGAATTGTACATGTATTTACAAACAGAGATAATTCTAAAGTTTACACAGCATCCCTCGCACCTGAGTTGTTATTATTGAAAACCTTAATTCTTTATTTTAACATATTTATGCTTGGAAATTTTAAAATATTTTTTCAGATGCTGGTGAATGTTTCATCATTCCAAGTTCATGAGTCATTTTATTTTCAAATTAAATTTTATAATTTATTTTAAAAGAGTAATATTTAATGGAACATGAGTTTATTTCTAAATTTGTTTTATTTTATTAAATGTTTTTATAACTAAATTATTTCATAAAGAATTTATAAATCTGAGTTTAATTACAAAAGAAAGTATATTTCTGTAAATTTTTATTAGATTTGCAAATAGTATATAAATGCAATGTTTTTATAAATCTATGCAAAGTTTAGCAATAAAAAAATCACAAATATTTAGGTAGAACAATAACTTTTATTTTTACCTACCCCCACTTCCATAGGTAAAATCATATATAATATGAAGACACTCTTTTATTATTATTATTATTATTATTATTATTATTATTATTATTATTATTATTATTATTATTATTATTATTATTATTATTATTATTATTATTATTATTATTATTATTATTATTATTATTATTATTATTATTATTATTATTATTATTATTATTATTATTATTATTATTATTATTATTATTATTATTATTATTATTATTATTATTATTATTATTATTATTATTATTATTATTATTATTATTATTATTATTATTATTATTGTTGTTATTATTATTATTATTATTATTATTATTATTATTGTTATTGTGTTGTTGTTGTTGTTGTTGTTGTTGTTGTTACGTTTCAATAAAGACTTTATTGATCTCAATGGTTTACATAAGTTTACATCTAGAAAATTTGAAATTTAACATAGAATGAATAATATTAGGGTAAACACATATAAATGAATTTAGTGGTTACACTTTGTGGTTAATGGACTATAACAATATAAAAATTAAAAAAGCAAAAATAATCAGAGTTCTAAAGTTTGGGGAGCTTATTTAGTTTTGTCCGCATGTCACTTTGAATGTTAGTTGTATGATAGTTTTCTTTGCAGCATTCACAGAATTGATGGTTGTTTTAACAATGACCATGTTGCTGCGTATAAGTGGGGGTTGGTTATTATTTTATCTCTATTTCGAATGTGTAGCAGTTTGTTGCTAAATGTAGCTGGGTGTCGTCTGGTGTTATTGCCAATTAAGAAAGTACATCGGGTGCACCAATACGCATATAGAACAAATGTGGCTGCTCTAATGCTAGGTATTGATCTTTTCTGAAAAGCAGTTATTATGTGATTAATGATTGTACCCGTTTTTCTGTAGGTGTTACACATCATCTGTCATGTTTGGTTAAGTGCTACACATTGATAAATAAAGTGGTCCAGTGTCTCTTCTGCTCGATGGCAGAGTCCACAGAAGGGGTCAATAGATATATACATTCTTTTATGATAAAGAAAGTGGGTTGTTGGCAAGGCAATGAGATTGATTTTCATGATAAAATCAAAGTATTTGGGCTCTAGAGCCCATTTTTTATATTCCTTGAGTAGTCTCTTGTTGTTAATTCCTAGCATAGGTTGTATAACATTAGTATCTGCTTCTCTGTTTATTAAACCATAAATATCCCAGTATTCCTTGAGTAGTCTCTTGTTGTTAATTCCTAGCATAGGTTGTATAACATTAGTATCTGCTTCTCTGTTTATTAAACCATAAATATCCCAGTATGAATACTTATGCAAATACTGTTCTGGAATCTTGTCTGTGGTTTTGCATTGGTATATAATGTTGGTGAAAAAGGAACCTTTTGGAGGTGGTCTATCTGTTGGAGTAACTTCTAGCAAGTGGTTAATTTTGGGGTATTTGGCAAGTATTGTGATTATTGAGTTCCTTAACTTCTGTATATGAAAAACATTGATGTTGTGCAAGCCAAGTCCATTTTTTATTAGAGGTTGGCTAAGTTTTTTTGTGGAAATTGCTACTGTTTTTCTGGCCCAAAGTAGTTTATTATATATGGTTTTTAATTTTTGAAATGAACCCCTTTGAGAATGAAATAACCGGTACATAGTAAGTTATTTTGTTTGTGATAAGCTGGTTAATTAACTGTACTTTGGAATATAGTGAAAGATATGCCTTGGACAAGGAGTTTATAATTTTTGTGGCTTCTTCTTTAAGTTTATTTTGGATATGGCATCTCATTCCTGTAATTCCCATATGAAATGGGAACCCAAGAAAAGAGTTTGGTTTTGATTTGTAAATTGATGTACATGGTTTACCAGTGTATAGTGACCAGGCTGTGGTTTTTGCTGGATTAAATGTTAATTCATATTTTTGTGAATATTCTTGTAATATCTTTTGGAGTTGCGGTATTTGTTTTTTTGATGTTAGGAATATGGTAACATCATCGATATAGGCGATGCAGGTAGTGCACTGTGTTGTGACTGGTATCTCGATCCCAGTAAATGCATTTTGTATGCTTTTAATAAGGGGATTAATGTAAAATATAAACAATAGTGAACTAAGAGGGGATCCTTGGGATATAGATTTGGTGGGTGTGAAAGATGATGAGTTTCTTCCATTTAAAGTTATATGGATCTCTCTGTTCAGAAGCAGGTTAGCAATTATACATAGATGTGTTCTAGGAATTTCTGTGTCTTTTAGCATTTTTAGAAGTGTGTATATATTGACTGAGTCAAATGCAGCTTCTATGTCCAGCTGCACAACAATGGGTCCGTATTTTTTCTGCTGTTTTACTGTTGCTAGAATTGCTTTGAAGAATAAAGCTGCTTCTGTTGTTGAAGAGTTTTTCTTTGCATATTGTGCTTCGGAGATAAGTGGCATTATATATGGTTCAATTTCATCTTTAATAATTTTCTCCATAATTTTGATCGGCAAAGGTCCCATAGATATTGGTCTGAGGTCTGTAATAGGTGGAATAATTGCTTTCTTTTTATTATAGGGTACTATGGCTATTGGATAGACACCCTCCATGGGTTAAATTTGTTGCACTAGATGGTTTGCTAACTGACACAAATATTTTGTTGTGAATTTACTTAGATGCTTTAATACAAACAATGGAACTCCAGGACTACCTGGATGGCAAGCGTTTCGAATAGTATTTAGTTTTGTTGTGAATAGATCTTTTGTGAATGGGGTTTTTGTCTCTGGTGGGCCAAACACATTATGTGGTATTTTATATGGTTGTCTTTCTTGTAATTTCTCTTTAAAATGTTCAAAAATTGGCATAATCATATTGTGTCCTGCATATGTTCCACTATTTGTATATAGTGCCATTGGCACTTTTACATCTGGTTGGTTCCCCAGCGCCCATCTTATATAATCTCTTGTCCAAGTGTGTGGCCTGGTTAGGCATACCTTGCTTTTCTTTATTTTCAGATAGCTTTTGAGTTCTTCACATGCTTTATTGTATGCATGTGTAAGCTTGAATATATACTGCTGGGTGCAGTGTGATGGGTTCTCTAGTGTAACTGATCTGCCAGAGACAAAAGTCTTGATGGTGGAGGTTGTTTTTTTGTTATATGGTTGATGTTAAAGGACAACATTCTCATAAATGCTAGATATTTCTGGACCGGGTTCAAAGTCATATCTTTGATTTTGTTTAGCATTATGTAGGTCTCAGAGAACAGAAATTCAGGGGTTGTTTCTGGAAGTAAAACTCTTATTGTTCTTGTAAGTAGAAAGGGTGATATTTGAATTTGGGCACAGTCAATTGTGACTATTTGAGCTGAGTGATCGGAAAAAGTTGAGGGAGTTAGTTTTGTTTCAATAAGGTGGTGAAGCATTGGAGAATAAAAGCACAGATCAATAAGCGAAGAGAAGCGATTATTGTGGAAAGAGATGGCATCATCTGGCAAAAAACCTTGGCCACTCATTAATGGTATGTTTATTCTGTGAAGCCAATGTTGGGTAAATTCCTGATATTTTAAATTAAAATCTCCAATTAAGATGGTTGGGTTTGAAGTTGTAGCTAACCTTGAATTAATGTTTGCAATTATGGTATCTATTTTTTTATCCTGTAAAAAAACAGATTTATTGTTATGCTTTTTTGGTTGAAGGTTGCAATTAATAAGTTCATGTCAATGTGAATTATTTTGAACATTGTGAATGGGCAATTTCTAGTAATTATGAGTCCAGTTCCAGATGAGGGAGAGGAAGAGTCTCTGGAGAATGCACAGAAACCTTCCATATTTAAATGTTTGGCTGGGTCAGCTTGTGATCCAGCATAAATTTTTGTCTCAAGTTTACCAAGCAAGTGTGGTTGTATATCCTTGATCCAATGTTTTAACTTATTAATTTTTGAGGTTGAGTTCAAACCCCTGACATTGATTGCCACAATTTTTATTTTCATTATATGTTTTTTTGGTTGAGATTTAAATATTAGAGTTTATCTGGTGTTTCTTCCCATTCATTCTCATATTCCATTTCCAGATCTTCATCTGTTTCCACTGTAGTTGTATTGTTGTGATCAGAAAGGCTAAGGTTGGATTCTGTTTTGATTTTTTTGGGCCCTCTATTTTTCTTTGGTGGGCGGCCTGGTCTTCTTCTTTGTTCTGTGTCAGATTTGGTGATTTGAGGCATATTTGGGGTGATAGCTTCCATAATTTCCATTGTTGTATTATTTTTAATATTGGGTGTTTGGTGTGTTATATATATTTTTTCTTGATCACTATTACTGTGTGAGTTTATTTGTTCTTTTATTATCTCTTTTTCATCAGTATCTTTGGTAGGCTGACTTAGATTGTGTGCTATTTTTTCCATTGGAGCCTCTTGAGGTTGTTGACTTTCTGTTTTTTTATCAGTGCGGGTTTGAATTCTATTGGTTGATTTTGTTGATAAATCCAGAATTTCAGGTGCTGGCAATGTGTATGCAGTTTTTTTATTATTCAATTGCTGTTGATCTGTGGTTTTATTATTAATTTTTTCTTGTTTATTAGTTATTTTCATTATCTGTTTTGTACTGTTTGATTCCGGTTGGTGAGCTTCTGTTGGTTGATCTTCAGAGCTCAGTTGGTTTTTCTGGTTGATTTTGGTGTTGCAATAGATTGCTAAGTGTCCGGTTTCACCGCACACAAAACATCTCGGCCTTAATCCTTTTATGTGAATAGTCAGTATTGCATTCTGGTCAATTATTTGTGTTGGAATATCCTCTGGGTTTACATTGTCATTCAGCTTTATTTTGAAATGAAAGTTGTTGCTGAAAACCGGTATGGGGGTGTCGGATAAGTAGATTTGTTTTATATAAATAGCTTTGCCAAATGACTGTATTAATTTTTGAAAATCCTGAATGGTATATCTGAAGTAAGTGTTTTTAATTATTCCGTTACAATAGTTTTGCAAGCTTTGATCGACTATTATTAGCGCGTAGCTTCCCAAAGTTTTTACTTTAGTTTGAAATCTTGCACGCTGATGTTCATCGAAAAACTGAATTGCAACGTATTGTGAGTTTGGATGCTCTCCAATACTAGAGACTCTATCCCACAATGCTGTTACTGTCAGCTCCTCGTAAAGAAGCTCTCTGGGGAATTTATAGTGTTAAATTCCTATCAGTGACAGCTAACACTAATGATCTCGGTGAAAAAAATTTATTAACATTTTATTCTTGCAGTTCATCTTGATTCCATATCGTTGGGGAGGGCTCTTCATTATTGTTTTTTATGAGGTTTAAATTATTTATGTTGGCTTGATTTACCTTCCTAAATCTTGCTGTCTGTGTTAATGCTGGACTTTTTTCAATGCTGTGAAGCTGCTGGTTTATTTTTGTTACGTTTGCGTATGTTTTTGCGATAGTCGCAGTTTTCATTTTATCGCCGTTTGTTTGAGCGCAATTTACATTGTTTGCTTCTTGACGTGACGCCATGCTTGTTTATGACATTAGAATTTATTTTTTGTTATGAACGACTGTATTACTTACTTTTTGCTAGAAAACAACTGTTCAGTAATCAGCCATCGCTGTCTTTATCTATCACAGATATATATCACAGTTTTTAAGTGTGAAAACGATTAGAATATGGAAAAAAAAGATTATTAATAAGACCTTCGTTCTTGATGACTTAGGCATACACGCGCATTATTATTATTATTATTATTATTATTATTATTATTATTATTATTATTATTATTATTATTATTATTATTATTATTATTATTATTATTATTATTATTATTATTATTATTATTATTATTATTATTATTATTATTATTATTATTATTATTATTATTATTATTATTGATGACTTAGGCATACACGCGCATTATTATTATTATTATTATTATTATTATTATTATTATTATTATTATTAGTTGCTATCAAATAAAAAAAAACTCTTTTGCAATATATTCATTTAAAAAAAATGAAAGTTTTCTTTTTATTTTCATTGTAAATCAGTTCTATATTTGCCATTTTAAAAAAAATATATATAACAATTTAAATAACATTTTTGTTCTCAATTTATTATTTCTAAAAAAAAAAAATACAGAATTCTTCCTCTCCCATATTAATAAATAATTTGATTGATTATTGTTCTTGAGTTAGAAATATTTTTAGAGTCCCAACAATTTTTTTCCCAAGCTGTGTAAAATTTACAACAGCCTAATCCTCTTAAAGCTCGCATTGCAGTGGAATTATTCATGATGAATTTTCACAGCAAATAAATAAACAAATATACAAGTACAATAGCACAAAAAAGTAAATCAAAAGTCAATAAAGTTGAAATATAATTTTATTACATCTGACATTTAATTTTGCTAATATAAAAAGTACAACTTGTTATTATAAAAATAAGCATGGATAAAATATTATTAACTTAAAAAATCTATTTTATATTATGGCTAATATTATAATAAGTAACAAATAAAATTAAATTCTGTTATATAAGTAAATTCATATCATATATGTTTGCCGCAGTTTTAACATGAAAATTTGTGATTAATAAGAGTGAAATTTATTTGGCAAATGAAAATATTAATCATAAAAAATGCATTCATTTTCAAAATCTTTATTTTTTTAGAAAATCACATTTTTTATAGCATTTAGAAATTTTTCAGAACTGATTTCTATTATAAATTTTTTATATGAATAATATAATTTTAATAACATACTCAAAATTGTGTAAACTCAATTATTATATCAATTCATTTAATTTTTACAACTATAAAAGTTTCTCTAAAGCTAGACATGGTTAAGTGTGGGATCTGAGAAAAGTTCTTTATTGCCACTGTTAAGTATAGCGTTGTTTGCATAAAATCATAAATAAATAAAAATATGGAGTAAATAAAAAGAAAATGCTAAAGTTTTCTATGAAATTAATAAAAAATACAAAATTTATGAAATAAAAAAAATCATTATTTAAAATATAACAATGTAATACAGTAGCAACAATAATTGGCAACTGTCATTTTGACTTTTTTGCAACTCATTTTTTTAAATAAACATCTTAATAGTGATTTGCAATTCAAATTTAAAAGCACATTTGGAAAGTGTATCAGTTTCATTAGTTTAGATAAAACTATTTATTATTATTATTATTACTATTATTAGCAATAGTAGCAACAGAAGTAATAATAATAATATTAGTAATAAAATAAATTACTTCCCGTTATATATAAATAAACACAAAAACTTAAAAGTGAAGTTAAAAAAGAAAAGTTATAAATAAATATAATAAAAATAAGCTAAACATTTTCGAGGATCCATGCCTCATAATAATAGCTTTCTTAAAAATACACAATAAAATATATACAAAGATATATAAATTAGCACGTGTTACGTGGACCATTTCTTCGATATATCAAAGCAAGTGTCTTTTCTATTTATAGCATTAATATTTCCATTAATATAGAATGCTTCTTTTATTTTCCTCTTGTGATCATTTAATTCAGTGCATATAATTACAGGATTGGCAGGAGTAAAATTGTGTCCAGATTTCATGGAATGCTCCAAAAATACAGAAGATATATTGTTGTTATTCTGAGTTCTCTTGTAAGTGTATATGTGTTGAGCAAGCCTAGTATTAATAGTAGCTTTAGTTTCACCATAATATACAGCAAGACATTTTTCTTGAGGACATGAAATGGAATATACTACATGTGGGGTGAATGAACGATCAATATGATCTTTTGAGTTGTTGATCAATCTATTAGAATTAGGAGGAGTTCTAAATCCAATTTTAAACTTATTGAATAATGCTTTAGTTAGTTTGTTAGATATTTTAGAAATGTAAGAAATAGTAATTCTAGGAACTTAAATATGTGGTACAATATTATTTATTTTATTATGGAATTTAGTAATATTATTTTTAATAGATTTAAATTTAAAACCTGCTGTCAATAAATCTTTAATAAAATTATTCAGATTTTTTTTTCTGTCTGCTTCATATTTACAAAGATGCAAATTTTTAAATAAGAAAGAATTTAAACCAGCAAATTTGTGTGATGCAGGTGAGGTAGATTTAGGGTGAATACAGCTTCTAATTTCAAAAGGCTTAATTATCATCTTGTAATCTATACTGTTAATATTTCTTGATAATGAAAGGTCAAGATATTTAATTTCTTTGTTGTTATTTTCATATACAATGCTAAGTGATAAATTAGATAAACTTTGAAGTTCTTCTCGTATATGTAAAATATTATCCATAGAGGAAATAATAAATATATCATCCACATACCGAATATATGTAAAATCAAGAGTGGAATTGTAATATTTCGGTATTATAGAGCTCTCAAATTCATTTAAGTAGACATTAGATAAAATGCCACTGACAGGTAATCCCATTGGGCATCCATCTTTCATAGTATACCACTTGTTTTCAAAGAGTGTAAAAATATGCAAATCAAGCCATTAAAGAAAAGCAACAATAAATTTAACTCTATTAGTAGGGCAATGTGTTTTCAACAGTTTTTCATGCACTATTTGAATGGATAATTTTCTATTAATATATCCATATAATTCTTTCACATCCATAGTAGCCATAGTAGATGTATTCGTAAGTTGAATGTTTTTAATAATACTGAAATATTACAATTCCACTCTTGATTTTACATATATTCGGTATGTGGATGACATATTTATTATTTCCTCTATGGATAATATTTTACATATACGAGAAGAACTTCAAAGTTTATCTAATTTATCACTTAGCATTGTATATGAAAATAACAACAAAAAATTAAATATCTTGACCTTTCATTATCAAGAAATATTAACAGTATAGATTACAAGATGATAATTAAGCCTTTTGAAATTAGAAGCTGTATTCACCCTAAATCTAACTCACCTGCATCACACAAATTTGCTGGTTTAAATTCTTTCTTATGTAGAAATTTGCATCTTTGTAAATATGAAGCAGATAGAAAAGAAAATCTGAATAATTTTATTAAAGATTTATTGACAGCAGGTTTTAAATTTAAATCTATTAAAAATAATATTACTAAATTTCATAATAAAATAAATAATATTGTACCACATATTCAACTTCCTAGAATTACTATTCCTTACATTTCTAAAATATCTAACAAACTAACTAAAGCATTATTCAATAAGTTTAAAATTGGATTTAGAACTCCTCCTAATTCTAATAGATTGATCAACAACTCAAAAGATCATATTGATTGTTCATTCACCCCACATGTAGTATCTTCCATTTCATGTCCTCAAGAAAAATGTCTTGCTGTATATTATGGTGAAACTAAAGCTACTATTAATACTAGGCTTGCTCAACACATATACACTTACAAGAGAGTTCAGAATAACAACAATATATCTTCTGTATTTTTGGAGCATTCCATGAAATCTGGACACAATTTTACTCCTGCCAATCCTGTAATTATATGCACTGAATTAAATAATCACAAGAGGAAAATAAAAGAAGCATTCTATATTAATGGAAATATTAATGCTATAAATAGAAAAGACACTGATTTGATATATCGAAGAAATGGTCCATGTAACACGTGCTAATTTATATATCTTTGTATATATTTTATTGTGTATTTTTAAGAAAGCTATTATTATGAGGCATGGATCCTCGAAAATGTTTAGCTTATTTTTATTATATTTATTTATAACTTCTCTTTTTTAACTTCACTTTTAAGTTTTTGTGTTTATTTTTATTAATATTAGTAATAGTAGTAATAGTTTTAAAGATTTAATTCAGATTTAGATTACATTTGTTTCAAGTTTTACATGCACATGATAGTGTGAAATAATAGGAAGATGAGTTACAGGTTTCATATGTGATTACTTATCAGCTACATTATTGTGGTTCTTCAGATTATGAAGAATTTTTATCATACAAAATGGAATACTTTACTTAGATGCATTGTTTAAAGAATATATTTCTTGTAAATAAGTTTACTTATTTATCAACATATTTCAGATCAGGCATTGGATTGATTATCAAATTGTTATTATTATTTATTTTCAAATCTCTGTTAAAGAAGATTTTGCAATACTTTTCAGTACATAAGATATTTTTGTTTGCAAAGTAATAGATACAAATCATAGTTACACTGTGCTATAAAACTAGAAGTACTTTTTGCAATAATTTTTAAAAAAGTTATTTATATACGAAATCATAAAATTTGAAGTGTAAATTATATTCTGCAATATAAAATTTACTTTATCTGATAATGATTTAAATCTATATATTTTTAAGTGAAACAATTTAGACCATACTTCCAATAAATAACTAATTATATTTTAAGCAATTCCTAATTATTGCCTCAGAAACTATATTGGATTTTTGACTAATATAAAATATATCAACTTTCTGTTTACCTTTAATACTTTTACATTCATGCTTGGATTTGCATTTTTTCAAGGTTTAAAGGATATTGACGATATATTGCAATTATAAAAAATTGTACCACAAATACCTATAACAAACTTGTAATAGGACATTATACATTATAATATACAAAAAAGTATACTAACAGTGATAGAAAATGGCTAACCTATTTTTAAATCTTATTGTGTCATCTTTTCCTTTCTGAAGCTTCAAAATCTTTCATGTAAATTTTTAAAATTACTTAAAGGAAATATGACTATGTGTTTTGAAAAGGGAAGCTTCTAAATAGTTGCATTTTACCAGTTCTTACTTATGAATCTGAGATTTGGACATTTAACAGAAGAATAATTTAGATATTTCAGATTAATCAGCAATGTGAATGTTGGGAATAACAAAAAGGATTCAAAGGCAAAATACATGGGTGAGCGAATAAACAGATAAAATTGACATCATTGAAAAAAATTAAGATACTAAAATGAAAATGGGAAGAACATATTGCTAGAAGGGATGGTAATAGATGGACAGTTGGAGATCTAAACTGGATTTTCAAAAGATTGCAAAGGAGCTAAAAAAAACCCAGATATATGATGGATAAATAAAATTAAGAAATTTGTTGATGTAATTTGGTGAAAAAAAGGTTATAGATTGGAGAAACCATATTAAACTTGAAAAGGCTTTCCACCTTTAGAGGATTGATAATGATTGCAAATGGTGATAATGATTATGATTCATATTAAAATCATGATAAATGAAGATGTAAATAATAGAAACTTCTTTATATTACAGATTTAACTGATAATTGCTAATCACTTTCTATTCTAATGGAATAAACCAATGTTATGATAATTATGGTGAAGTGTTTAGGATACCTACAGCCTATACCCATGACATATGGTCTTGAATCTATATGAGAGAACCTTAAAATATTTTTTTCTGATCACAAACAGGCTTAGAATTTTTTTCCAGCCAGCCATCCGCATAGTGTTAGGTAAATGATTATCTAAACATTTTTAGCTAAAAAATAAAAAGTTCACATTAATCTGTAAAAATGAATGGAGAGTTGATGCTCTGACTGTAAAAATAAATAAAAAATATGATTGTGATATGGATGTGGCCTATTCCACAAGTGAGAGAGGCACTGCGCTTATATGGTTACTTATCTATATAAATTTATCTTTTTATAGTATACATATATTACTTTTGTTTTTTTTATTTTAACAAGCAGTTATTATTTTTTCTTTTTAGTATTAATTTTAAATAGTATTATATACCATGCACATTGCACCTACAGATTAGAAACCCTATTTACCAGTGATAAAGATTGTCCCTATAATATGCAATGTCTGAGTGTGTGTGTGTTGGGGGGGGTGTCCAAGAATTAACACTCATCTAAACAAACATTTGATTCTTACTGAACTCTTTAACTAAATACGTCCAGTAGAAAAAAATTGAACTGGGTGCACGCATATTTAATTGAACTTATATTGGAAGGTTTACATTTTCTTCCTAATCTTTTGATAAAATAATAAAATGAATTTATAGTACTTTTATATTCAAATTTTAAATAGTTTGAATATTTTAGCTATGCAATACCGAGATCAAAACATGCCCTTCCCTACCAGTAAGATGCTAACCTGAATATATATATACTGTATATTATTTTTGAAATGAATTAATCAAATCATAACTAATTTTAGAAGTTAAATTAGTAAAGAAAACATACATTTGCTATTACTACCCACATTTGACTAGTATTTTTGTTATAATTTTTGAAACATTAATATCTATTAATGATAAATGAAATGACATTTAGACATTAAAACAATGTCATTCAAATTAGAAGTTTTTAAGATAGTTTTTTTTTATACGTTTCATTATCATTTGTGACTAGTCCTAGATAAAATAAAATAGTTTAAGAAATGTATATAAAATAATGAAATAAATAAAAGGTCTTAAATAAACTTACTAATTTGCAATTTTGCTCCTAGTAAAATTAATAAAATGAATTGTCAAAGTCACAAAAATAATAAAAATTGTAGCGAAGTATAATTTATCGATAAACAAATAACATAGATTATGAACAGATATTTTTAATTAAAGTAAAAATCTGATACGATTTACGAAGTAACACCGTCTATGTAAAAGCAGAGTAAAAAGCAGCAACTTTTGTATATATATGCATACACATACCTATATAAATCGTTATTTTTTAAAATCTAGAATATGTATAACGCGTTAGTTATATATGCATGAAACAGACTCGGTTGTTTAGGTTAAATCTCTCTATTCTGCAGTTTTAAACACTGTTAGCGCTAGCGTGCAGTATAATTTATTTTTTCAAAATCTCTTCAGTTTGAGATGTAACATTATAAATATTCCTGATTACGTCGACTAGCTAAAGCACTGAAGGCTACACTTTATCAAATCGACGCAGTCATTGGTAAAATCAACTAGAGTAAAAGCCTTGGTTGTTTAATCCCAAATAAGAATGGTCTCATACGACGAGTGTTCTAATGCGATACAAGCACACTCCCATATGTCGTCAAATCATGTCTATAATAAGACATTTACCTAAAAGCATCCAAAATTTATATGACGGCTCAAATAAACATAAAACATGCCGCATCAAATAAGGAACAGGATATGAAAAATATGGAAAGAGATTTTTGGAACTAGTGATCGTCTATTGTTGGTCTGAGGTTATTAACAGAATAGTTTGCTGGGGATCAGGCTGAGTCAGATTTTGCACAATCAGAAGCGGTAACGGTGCAAGCAATATTGCCGGAGCTTAACAGTGGTATATTACACCCATTATTTCATAAAACTCAAACATTTAGTATTGAAAAAAAAAAAGGCACCTAAAGCAAATGCGCTATATTAAGGGAACTAACATTGTTTATCAATACAATAGAAAGTGCTGTTAATTTTCAAGCGTTTGCATATCCAAAGGCAATGATCTAAATTTAAATTTCCTCCGATTTACAGAAGAAATAATTATTTTTCTCAGTCCCCTCCCCCCGTATTTGCGGATAATTAATAGGAAAAATGCTCAAATTTCAAAATTTTTATTTCTATTTTAGTTATTACGAATTAATTTATTTTTACAAATGAATGACTAGATTTTGAATGTTTAACTAAATATTAAACTATGCGTAACTTTTTTTTTTCATTTATTTTTACAAATGTATCAAGTATAAAATGATTATATACGTATATACGGTTATATGTTCGTGGGCGAGAGATTGAAAATGTTTGGAGCGTTAGTGGATTAGCATTCACGACTACCCTTAAATGAAACTAAAAATATAATAAATAAATGTTACATAATATTAATAAAAAACAAAATTTATTGTGTATAAAACAGATTCGTGGGACTCGTTTGATTTACTTGTAGGAACTTAAAGATAATAGCAATAATAATACAATAAATTACGATCATATAGTGACGATTGAGTGCGCAAACGGAAAATTAAAATATCTATTGATTAAATTCCCTTAATTTAAAAAAAATAAATCTCAAGTGATATCCATTCAAAACTATTCAATACGTAGAATGGGTAAAGTACTAAATCACATAATTATTTTTATTTATTATATTTTAAAGACATAAAAAATAAAAAAAGAATTTTAGCTATGCAACTATAGTATATTTATTTTAATTTAAAATTACGTGTTATACTAAAATCTTACTAATTTGTCTGAAAATATATAAAAAAAATCATATTTGTTTTAAAAAGTTTATTAAAAGACAACAATAAACATTTTTTAAACATTGGTAATAAATTAATTTACATATTTGCTTTTTTATTATAAATCAACTGTTATTTAATTTCTAAAAATAAAATCATATTTGCATAAAAATTATTTTTCTTTTTTTTATATTTACTTTCAGGCTTATTAATTGTAGAGACTTGTGAACCAAAATGTAATTTTCTACAAAATACTACAAACATGTCAATGACTTCATCATCATCATCATCATCATCATTATTATTATTATTTCAGTAAC
Source organism: Epiperipatus broadwayi (assembly GCA_028023455.1). NCBI lineage: Eukaryota > Metazoa > Onychophora > Udeonychophora > Euonychophora > Peripatidae > Epiperipatus > Epiperipatus broadwayi. The sequence continues at coordinate 813,855 of JAQFVV010006516.1, read as the reverse complement.
ATTTTCACAAATTATTTTTCAACAAATATCACAGTAATTCTGATATTTCAAGAGCATACGCTTGTTTATTATATATATGCGTAATGTTATTAAATAAAGTATTCTAATTTTTTCTTTGGCGGTCTTATATAGGTTTCAAGTTTTCTAAAGACTACTTTTCATTTTCAATAATATATTTCTATCACTAATCTTTTTTTTTTTTTTTTGTATATTTTAATTCTTCTATTACAATCTTTAAATGCGTTTTATCAGTTATTCGAACCACACTTAGAAATTTTAATAAGATTAAATTGACTCCATTTTATGAAATGCGGATACTGGAAACCATTTATCTTTTTTACATGTATGTGGTCATGTATATCAGTTGTATAAAATGGATTGGATGGGTATAAAGAGTTTGAAAGTTCGAGTTCAAGTTGCTTATAATTATATTATTTAATTTATAAATTACTTTACGATTACTTATATACTTTTAATGTTGCCTGCATATCAATGCAACTCTTATAAAATTCTAGAATATTAGATTAAAATATTGTAAGTGAATTTATCTTTGTCTTTGGGCCTTGGATGATTTAGTACAGTGACAGAGTAGCCAAATCAATTGCTAAAAATTTCAGAACCAATTCTTGGCTGAGTAAAGTAAACAAAAAAAAAACTAACAAACTGTAATTTGTTAAATTGACTGAATCTAATGCACTTAATCAATCATGTGTGCACACAAAAGTTGCATAACTTCTTTAACCAACAACAACAACAAAAAAACTTTAATTGGGCCAATTGATTGGATCTAATACATTTAGTCAGAAAGTCACGTGATCTCCCTATCACTAGACATACAATTATAATTAACTATTTGCACCAATTTTTTAATATCATAACAAAATTTTTGGACTGATTATTTCATTTTATTACCAATGTATTAATTACTCCTTGATTTTTTTTGTCACAAACTGTATTTTAACAAATTATTGACTTAAATAATACAAAATACAATCTGTATAACTTAGTCATTTTTAAAATTCCTCCTCTGATCTATCAATTCCTTCAATCAATTTAAATCATAATCGTGTTTTAAAATTTGATCCTCATGCTTTCCTTTTTCAGCCAGTTTTATTTTTCTCTTACAACTCCACTCTATCCATCCAGTATTTTTTTATCATGCAGGTTTTAAATACAAGTCATTCTGTACATTTTTTAAAAATCGTTCACTTTGTTTATTCATATATTGTATTATTAGTATAGGACTCATTTCTATGATTACACTGTAAATATCTCATTTATTTTCGCAGCTACTTTTGTGATGAATAATTTATTTATTTCTTTGAAATTTTTGAAATACAGGCATTCTTCATATAACTGGAGCTTAATTGTAAATATAGGGGATTTGAACTCAGACATTAAAGCACCTTTCAACTACCTACACTATCTCATATCACTGATACACATGACCACACACATGTAGAAAAGACAAACAATCATCAATATATGTATTTCGTGCTGAGCCAGCACTCATCAGTTGGTCAAGATTATCAACTCTAGTGCTGGTTCAGCATAAAATATGTATATTGGTGATTATTCATTTTTTCTACATGTGTGTGGTCATGTGTATCAGTGGTATGAGATAGTGTGGATAGTTAAAAGGTGCTTGAAAGTCTGAGTGCTTTGAAATTTATAAAAAAAATTGAGTAAAGGAAGTGACAGAGCTGGGCTATGGTTCTTAGTCTTTTGAGTTCCTGAATATGCTACTTTATCACTGCACCAAATCATTCAAAATATTTTTGTTATAAAACATTAACATAGTTATCATAATCTATTTATTTTTGTAATACCTGTAAATTGATATATCGTTTTTGCTTTGAACTTTTTCTTTTAAAAATTAAACTTAAATAATTAACGAATAAAGAATAAAAATATTTTCAAACTAAAATTTTATAATTTTTTTGGTTTTCTGTACTATACAATATATATATATTCTGTTTACTATATTTAGGTTTCATAATATCTGTACATGTTATATAGTGATTTATTTACTTTTTTTATTAGCTAAAATAAATTTGCAAATAAAAATAAAAGCTATACTTTGATATTCATTTATTTTTTGGCTTTTAGCAATATTCCGATTCCTAATTTATTGAAAGAATAAAGTATGGCGTCCATATAATTTTTTATAAAAGCTATTTATCCTTAAAAATATGTCAGCATAATATGGTTAATAGTTATATGATAATAAAGACAGAAGGTTAAAAATTACAAATTTTTTGGCTTTTAGTAATATTTTGATTCCTAATTTGTTGAAAGAATAAAGTATGGCATCCATATTATAAAATTTATTCATCCTTAAAAATATGTCAGTATAATATGGTTAACAGCTATATGATAATAAATGTATATGAAAATTACAAATTGATAAAGAGCTAAGAAATAGTATTATTATAACAGATTTTTACAAGATTGAATGTCAAAATAATAACAATATCAATCATTTAATTATTTTTAACACTTATAATAACAAAAACCTTTTCCTTAATATTATTATAATAAAACAAGTGAAAAAGACTTATAAATATCCTAAAAGTCTTTTTCATTCTTAGCAGCCACTCTAATAAAGTGTAGCATCATGAAACGAATAAATCAAAAACAAAATGTATCGATATCGAACTCTATGCAGAATAACAAATCTTACAAAAATATCACTGTTCACCCAGCAGATTGTAAATTGCGATCACTTGTCTTATAAAAATAAAAATATATTAAGCAATAAAATATTAAACTATGTCAAAAAATCAAAATGTAAGCTCAAGTAATGATACTTAGTTCACTCAATCTATTTAAACTATACAGATATAATCAGAAAAAAAGATATCAAAACTTATTTGTAATAATATTAGAAATCAAAATCTTTCAACTACAAATGCAACTAAAGCCATGTTAAATTACAATTAGGCTAAACATATAACACTTTAATTAGTAATGCAATTAAGAAATCCTAAGACAAGAATTGAACACAATTAAAATCTCTTGTTATAAACCAATGCCAAATGTTTGGCATAAAATCTTCAGCAATAATATGATGCCATGTACTTTGATATTAAGTCAAGTTAAAAAAACCAAACCAAATTGAAAAAAACAATTAAGGTCATTTGTTTTAGCTAGTCTATGTTATTTCTAGTGCTTAAACTTCATATGAACTCCTGAGCTATAAAAGTTTGACTTTTTCATTTTATTTTAGTCAATCACTTTGAAGTTTTCATCAGTATTTGATTCACAATATCGGCAATTCACTGATTCATTCACAGCTCAAGCAGTTTTAATAGTAAAATAGTATTTTAAAACTCACTGAGAATATAATGAATTATGTGATTGCTCAAATATGTTATGTCACAGTAAAGAATATTCATTGGCTTATAATTGCATTCCATACAAGCCTTTCTACTTTCAGAAAAATCAGAATACTGAATATGTTGAAGTCAATATTGAAAGAGAACTGATATGGAACATTTACACAAATTCCTTTTTGATTCATGAAAAAATGTTGTGAAATTAAGAAAAAAAATTATTGAACAAATTCATAATGGACTAACTTAAAATCATTTATCAATTATAGTTATTTTAAAACTATTTTGTTCCCTGTGATAGAACTGGTGTTATCACAGATTACATCACTGACAAATATATGCATTATCTTTGTTTCATTAGAGAAGATTAATTATTTTTCTACAAGACATTGCTAATAAATTATTAAACCACTTGAGATGCTGAAGAAAATTGAGCAATGGAATAAGAGCAGTATTGATAAAAAGGTTTTTGTTAAAAGAGGAAAATAAGTAGGGTACATTTTTATTCAAAACATTTATTATTTTTTGTGTTTAACATCTCATCTAATTATTGCACTATTTAATACCAAAGAATAAAAGTTATTGATAAAATAAATACGATTCTAATTTTTTTCTAAAATTTATTTTAATAAATTTGAATATAAAGGGAGACAAAATTAAATCCAGTTCTATCATTATTAGTGTTATATATAAAATGATAGAATATTATATGATTGTTGTTTTGAATGTTTATATATATATATATATATATATCATTAAAAATCAAAGGATAGAAATGAGGAGATAATATACATGAAAATAGAAATAACCTTTAACCTTTGATATTATCAAAAAATTATCAATTACTACTAATTGACAATCCCTAAAGCCAAGCCAGTTTTTTCATTAATCATATAATAGCTCTTTTGTGTATTATAATAAAAATCCATGGAAATATTTAATTCAATATATATATAGAAGTAAACAAAATAAAGCAACTTTTAAAATTTATAACAATAAAATAAATAAATAAAATAATTAAATAATAATGGTAAATATTAACACTAATGATTACAAAATTCAGAAGTATTTTCAGTTATGCTCAGAATCATTCTCAACTGTTTAAATTTTTAAATTTGCATGAAGTAAAAATAAAGTATTTAAATTCATAAATCTTTGGGCTATTACAAGTGCTATCAAAAAATTAAAAAAATTATTTCAGTTAAAAATGGTTTCAGAGTAATTTAAACTACTTCTGAATTTTATAATCATTATTATTCATATTTACTATTAATATTTAATTTTTCTATATAGAGTAATAAATTGACAAATGTACCTGCTAAATACTTGTAATCAATCAAATCTTTTAGATATGTGATACTATGTTTGTAACAAATCTTGCATTATACTCCAGTAAAAATATTTCCAGTCTTTCTAATTTTACTCATTTTTATGATGTTTCAATCAACTAAGCTATTCTGTCAAAAGCAACAAACAATATGTACTTATCTATAAAAGACTACTTGATTTCTTCATTTTTGGTCTGATAATACTCACATGATATTGGCAAGTATTTTCACAAATCAACCTACTATAATATTCCATAAAATAAAATAATAAAAAAATCAAGTGAATCTTTGTAGATCACTATATAAAAAAATTTATAATTACTGTTGCATTTGACAGAATAACCTAATTAGATATAAATTATCTTAAAAAAAATATTACTCATGAATTAAATGACCTTGTTCAATTTCCATGCTAGCTGTCACTAGTGAGGTCAACATCATCTTAAGAAGAGAAAAGAGACTAATACCACTAGATTGTGAATTATTAGTAACTGTTAAACAAAGTTCAACTTTTTCTAAAAATACTTAACAATTCAACTTGATAATGAAAATAATCCAATATAATTACAAGTAAAATATCATCTTCACAAATTTTTCAATCATCTGTATTTTTATATTAAGATTTCTATAGCGTTCAGTGTATTTTATGAATCACCTCCACCTACATTTATAAAATATTACAGTAATGGTAATATCCGTCTAAAGATTCAAGATGATAACAATTTACTTATAATTATGATATTGGACTATGTCCACAAGTCAAATGATTTTGAAAAAAAAAAACTTTATTAATACTTTTCCAAATATATTTAACTGTTAGAAATATCACATAGATTAATACAGAACACAGTGTTTCACGTGATATTTATCTCTTCTCTGAAGAAGTAAAAAATAAATACCACATTATGTTCAGTATTAACTTAAATGTTTTTGTTAGCAGTTAAATGTATTTGGAAAATAATAATAAAATTTAATTTTTCTAAAAATATATAATAATTTAATTAGATGATGTAAATATTTCAACATATAACTACAAATTAACTTAATTGTAATGAAAGTTTATTATTATTTATTAAAATAAATTACTTATGAGTAATAGTATGATTTTTTTATGGAAAGATTTTAAAATTTTCATAGCATTTAATTATTACACTTGATTTTTTGCTATTATAATATGTCCAAAAAGATACAAAACAAATAATTAATAATATGTTCCTGAAGTTTAAAAATAAGCATTAACATGGAAATAAATCAAACAAGTAATTGTAGATTTACATGTAAATTTGGAGTCATTATAACCTTTTCAGCAAACTAAAATTATATATATATTCTTATTCGATGCCTGTATTTCTTCAAAGTTATATATGTAATATTGTAAATGAATATTAATAAATACAGTAATTTAAATATATATAAAGTACAACTTTAAAAAACAATTTTCTTATTCACTTAGGAGCGCTTTCGACCATCTTTGTAGTCTTTGTTAGTTGACAAAGATTATGAAGATAGTTGAAAGCATTCCTAAGTGGATAAAAAAAATTTAAAGTTGTACTTTATATATGTTTAGGTTATTGTATTTATTAATATTCAATTACAAGATTATATATAAATAAATAATTTTTAACAGTAAATACAATATTATAGAATTCTTTTGTAGCACTTTTGATTACATGGTAATCCTCATCAGCTTTAACTGAATTTCAAATTTTCAAACTAAATGTTATGTATATTTCCATAAGCTGTGTATGGCCGTATTCACAACTTGCCTATTAATAACATCATTTTTATATTTATCAATTAATATTGCCTTTTGAATTTTTCTCTTTTTATGATTTCTTTCTTCCATTAATATAAAGTAATATAATTAATATTAAGTAATATAATTTATCAGATTTTTTGTGGATGTCAGAAATTTTACACTGGTGAATCGAGATGTTCTGTGGAAAAAAGATTGAAGGAGCATCAATTATTATATAACCGAATTAAAAATAATGTAAATAGTCAATTTAATATAGCTTCAGTATACTTTGACCATGAAAAAACTTGTAATTATAAATTTACATTTACTAGTAATGAAATATAAATATTAATGGAAGAAAGAAATCATAAAATGAGGAAAATTAAAGAGGCAATATTAATTGATAAATATAAGAATGATGTTATTAATAGTCAAGTTGCGAATACAGCCATACACAGCTTATGGAAATATATGTAACATTAAGTTTTAAAATTTGAAATTCAGTTAAAGCTGACGAGGATTACCACGTAATGGAAAGCACTACAAAAGAATTTAAACTATAATATTGTATTTACCGTTAAAATTTATTTATTTATATATATAATATTTTATAACAGGTACTGTATTTTACATTTATTATATATATATATTATAATAGGTACTGTATTTTACATTTATTATATATATATATTACTTTCTGCAGAACTACTTTAAGTTAATTACTTAACCTTCTTTAACTATACTGAAAGTACTTATTTTTATTATAATATTTATTTATATAAATAACTTTAGCACTATTTATTCATGGTCTGAGGGAGACGGATTGACTATTACATATACATTAAGCTATGCTAATTTCATTTTGAATTCTGCTTATTAAAAGTTAGGTTCTATGTATTTGCTTTTATAATTGATTATTAATTTAATAATTGTTAGTATTATATTTTATCTGGCTAATATATTAATTCCATTATTCATTTCAATCAATGTTAGCAAATATAAGCTTATAAACATCACAAATTTAAAAAATATGGATTAATTCTATTCTTGATCCTTGCTAATATACAAAATGTTATGTATTGATACTCTGAGAGAGATTGGTTTGCTATCCTTAATTATACATGTTTAAACTTCTTTGTATTAATAATTTCAATCTCTGTTGTCAAGTTGCAATCTTTACTGTCGATATAAATATATTGGACCATAAATAAAAGTGCAATTCCCTCTATTGTTAAAAGGAGGTTGCCTTGACAACAGATTGAGATTGTTGATTGTTATATATTAAAATGAAGATTTTCATGGGCTACAGATATGGCTATGCAGGTACATTCTTGTATAATTAATTGTAGTAAAAAATATAAACCAACATTTTGGCCAGATCACACTAGTGATCACATAGATAATAAATATTATGAAAATAATTGTAGAGGTACTGTAAACATTAACTTATAATAATAATAAATTTTCTATTAATGGAAAACAGATAGAAATAATAAATATCATAAATTATTTAAAACAATGAGTTTATAAAAAATTCTTCTGAATAGAAGGTAATTTATATATATCATCTTGTTTTCTGATACAATCCAGTCTTTTAAGGATCACAATGATTTCTCTGATCTGTCATTGTTGGAGAGTGTCACATCTGGATAACATTTTCATGTTAAAAAATCAATAATATAACCTGTATTTATAGCATGGATAGTGCTGCTACTGATGACTACTTCTTAGCTACATTAATAGCTTCATTTCTTCTAACACTGATACAACAATTTCTCATACCTACATAAAAAGCTTTACAAATGCTATATGGAATTTCATAAATTCCATGGGCTTCAAAAGGGATTGAGTCTTTAGGCATGGATAGAATGTTATTAATTTTTTGATAAGTAATATATGCTGTTTTTAGATTGTAATGTTTTGGAATACATTCATTATTGTCTGTAATTCCTTTTGTATAAGGAATACAAATTTTAATAATTGTTTCTTATTGTTTTTTCTTCTTATTTGATTGTTTAGGGCTTGAATTAAAATTTTGATGATTTGTTTTTATTATTATAGCCATTAGCTAATAAGGCATTGCTTACTTTGTTAAGATAAATTATATGCTTTTTTCACACAAATAAACAATATACATCTTATAATTAAACTTGCAATGGAAACAGTGACTGGTGAGAAACTTTCTTTTTTTTTTTTTTTGATGAACTTGTCACCAAGAAATAGAATAATTTTTTTTTCAATTTTCAACAAAATTATCACACACTGACAGATATCTACAATTTTCATCATATCATCATCAAGTTCAAATTTTTCTGTAGCAAAAACTCTTTTCACTACCGTAATTAACCTTCTTTCAGATCAAATCTGGAAGTTTAAATAAATAATGTAAGCAATATCTTATTAGCTAATGTCTATAATAATGAAACAATATACCAAGCCTTAATTCAAGTCCTAAACAATCAAAATAAAAAACAAAAAGAGGAAGCAATAACTATTAAAGTTTGCATTTCTTATATAAAAGTAGCTACAGACAATGAAATACATGAATGTGGAGATCAAATAGATGTTACTGACATCATTGAAAGAATTAAATGACTGAAGTGAAGTTGGGCTGGGCATATTTCTAGAAGAGATGATAATAGATTGACAATTAAATATTAAACTGGATTTCAAGAGATTGTAGAAGACCTAGAAAGAGACTGAGATGGATGGAGAAAATAAGAAAATACACTGGTATGATGTGAAAAAGAGAGGTTAAAGATTGGAGAAGAAGATTGCAGAGACTCTCATCCCGCAGTAAATCAATAATGATGAAAAATGATGATGATGATAACAGACAATATTGGAACAATTCTAAAATATTACAAAATAAATATGGCATATACTATTTATCAAAAAAATAATAACATTTTTTCCAAGCCTAAAGTCTCAATCATTATTGAAACTCATGAAGTTTATAAAATTTCACGTAGTATTTGTAAAACTTTTTATATAAATATGAATAACTGTTATATCAGTGCCAGAAGAGATGAACATGTTAATGCAGTTAAGAAGCATTCATCAACAACAGCATTATTTCTCCATGCTATATGTGCAAGTCATAGTATTGATTTTTTAAACATGAAAATACTATCCAATCTTCAACAATAACAGATCAGAAAAGTCATTGAGCTCCTTAAAAGGCCAGATTGTATCAACAAACATAATAATATATGCAAATTACCTTTTATTTGGAATTTTTTTTTAAAAAACACATTAATCTAAATAATTTCTGATATTTATTATTTTTGTATTTTATTAATTGAACATTCATTTTTATTATAGTCAATGTTTACTGTGACTCTACAACTATTTTCATAATATTTATTATCCAGTTGATGACCAATATAATTATATATATATATAGTGATGATAATTCTTGTGTGTATATATTGTTTTAAAAAATAGGTAAAACAATTTTGTAAGACAAAATCCAAAACATCATTAAATAAAGTTATATTTTTCATTACAATATATGTTAATAATTTGAACTTGAAAGAAAAGAAGCTTTGTATAAAAATGGACATAAATTTAAGACAGGATATAAATAAATATACTAATTATGAAGTTGAATAATATAAAACAACTAAAAAAAATTATACAAAAGGGAAAGAAAAATTTAAGAGTTACTCAGTTAGTTGTAGTTAATAGCATATCTTCCACTTGTAATCAAGAATTCAGTTAAAATAGTTTGTGCTATATTTTGGATGGACTGTTATATCAAAACCATGCTTGGGTAAAGGATTGGAAAAGACTCTATACCAGTTGCCCATGCATTTCTGGAAGGATAGCTATCCATTATCCATTATTATCACTATTATGCTTTGTGAAAGATTAACCAACCTCTATTGAGAATGAGTCTTTGGAACATTTGTATTCAACCTCTTGCTTGCAGTGGGGGAAAAATCATCAAAGCTATTGTACCATATAATTTCTGAAAATTTGTGTAAATCGAATGCTAAAAAGAAACAAATCTACAATGTTATACTGACTTTGTTAGAAGAATATTTGAATTTAGACAGCTAAATTTGCTGTAATAGCATTTGTAACCTTAAGTTCATTCAAGTATACCAATTAAATTCAAATATTTACTGATATTTAATTTCTTGTAATTGTCTTACAGTTTCAGTGTTTTTATTGTAATAAACTTTAATATTTCAAGTATGTTCGTGAAATTGCCACATCTAAATTTACAGAAGAAATTAATGATTTGTTTTAAAAAGATTATTTTGTTTATGATTAATATTTAAAAATCTTTTTAATTTTCAATCTGTATATATCAAATAAAGCAATTCTCAATGAAATTTTAAAAGAAACATTTCAAAAGATATTTAAAGTAATTTGACTTTTCATTCTTGAACAAAAGAATATGATAAATGTCTTGACTTTGTTTTCTAAATTCAGAATTATTTAGGTAATATAAAATGTAATGGCTGCTGATATGATTATTAAATGCAGCAAACAATTTTTGTGAGTTGTTGAATATATCTCTAGTAATTGTGATTTGTTAACGTGTACAATCTGCCTTAGTGTCTAAATCTTTATGAATAGTTCAAGCATGTAAAGGCATGTCAAAAGATGTAAATTATATTAAATATGTCTAGTGTTTTTCTTAGCTTAATTAAGTAGTGATGAGTGTTTATGTTAGATTTTAATTAGTTATTCCAACATTTTGACTTGATCTCACAGTCTCTCAACTGGGAAATGTATCATTTCCCATTTCCCAGTTGTCATTTTCCAGTTGAGAGGTTGTGAGATCAATTCAAAATGTTGTAATAGCTAATTAAAATCTTACATGAATGAATCTGCAAAATATGTCTTTTATATCTGTAATCCATGAAAACATTCATATGAATATATATATTAATAGGTGGAAATATCTGTTATATTTTCATACTAGAAAAAATCACTGTTAGATATTAACAGACTGTAATCAATGAAAATAATAAACTGTAAACACTGTTTGTATTCAAAACATCTGACAATGATTTTTTTAAAATGAAAATATAACATATATTTCCACATATTAAAATATTAAAACAATAACGTCTGGTAAAAATTATTAATTTATATATATATATTATATTTAATATTTTCAAGATAAAAGACTTCATATAAATATATGAAAGTAGTAATACTTAAACAACCAACAATCTCGATCTATTTTTTGTTTGGAATCTCTCTAAGTTCTTAATGATATTTTGTTAATAATTAAGCTATCTAAAAAAATCCCAAGTTAAATGGTTAATAGTATGTGTTTGAAATTAAAATCGAATTAAAAAGAAAAAAAAAGCTAATTCACTTTCAATTTACATCTGTTTTATTTTACGACTTCTATCTTAGACAAAGTCTTCAATTTAATAAATACTTAATTACTTAAAAAACATCTGATTCAGGTTGATAAATAATTTATTATTTAATATTAAGTTTTGAAATAATATAACTAAATATTTTTAAGTTTTTAACATTCAAATTTATTCGACACAAATTACTTGTTGTTTTTCCTCTTTAAATGTACTTGATGAAAACACGTTTTTTCTTCTAAAGGTTAATACTTCTAGTAACCCATTATTTAATTAGAAAATAATAAACACGTTTTTTTTTTTTTTTTAATTATAAATAAATCCGTTTAAGGCAATGAAAACATTTCACAATTACCTATTAAAACAATTTGTCAAAGAAGAATGTGTTGTTTTATTGAAGAGTGTCCTTCATATCTTTGTTGTAAAATATCTATTCTTACTATAAAGATGAGTATATAAATTCGATTTTTATATTTCACTGCGTAATCTAAATCACATGGTTAATTAAAGTATTTTTGATAAATATTTTTATAACTACTGGCAGTATCAGAAATAACACATTACACAATCATTACCTACAAATAAAAAACGAGCCATTGTTTTTAAATAGCTATAGCAAATTTGTCGATATTATCAGTTAGGATTTAAAAACATGCAATTAAAAAAAAAACGAAAAAAAATAATATTTACAAATTTACACTTAACGAAGTCTGATGACAAACGGTCTACCATTTCAATGCGTTGCGCATAATAGCTTACAAAGACAAGATGGGACAATCACACAACAGGGTCGGTTACACAAGAGACAAATCCTAAGCTCAATTGTTGCTGCAAGTTTGCATAGCAAGTCTTATTTCCGACATTTTGTTGAAAACAAACTATATCAATAGGAAAAAAATTCTTCCATTAATAACTCTGTTGAAATGAATTTTAGGTGTACTCTTGTAATTAAAGTAGCTGCGCGGAAGCCAATGAATAATAGAGTAATATTAAATATTTATGCTTTGGAAAGTTTTATTTATTTTTATAAAATGGGATTTATTAATTACATTTTAACGTGGATATCCTATAATTATTCATTTTGCTTCAATTTTATATAAGTGTAGTGTGAGGGGGGGGGGCAAGAGATGGGGAAATCCTTTTGTTAATTTTTCATTTTATCCGATAAAATTAATTTCTTCCTTTTTATAATTAAAAATAATTATAAAATTATAAAATCAATTGTAAGAACTGTTATATTTATTTTCTAAATAAATGTGCATATGACTTTATTATATCGCCTACATTTATGTATGATTTTTAAAGATGTAAAAGCCTCAAGTTAATGTTGTAATTTTGAATATTGATATGCAAGGATAAGTAAAGAGATAAGTAATGGCATGCAAATAAATGTTATCACTTGCCTTCTGGAATGAAACTTAACATAAATATATTCTCACATACATTTGAAGGATCTCAGGGTGTTATGGTAGTGCATGCATCTGGGTTCGAATTCAGTCTGTGTAAAACGCAAAAGAAAAGTTTCAATAACGCATATAAATTTTCTTTCAGATAATTGGCTAATGGCTAACCTAGCTAACCATCCAATATTGGTCAGTAATTAATTTATCTGAGTCTTCTTAGCAAGAGCAGAAAAATAAGGATGGGAAAATACTCAAAATCCTATATCCACCTGGTAATTGTCCGCCTGATGAGTAATGCTTTCTCCATTGCTTTTCTTTGTTGGAGTGATGGAGAACTCTTTTCCTACCGATGGTCTATTGAAGGATTGTTATATCTTTTACTTATAAGCTTTTGACTTCATATTAGAATATTATTTCTTGTCAAATAATGATATTCTGCAAATAAGCATTGTTGTATATAAATCGAGAATAGTTCTCAGACGGATTTACAATTCTAACTCATCTCATTTATTTTTTAAATGAATGAAAGTCATATGTATGTGAGATAGAGACAAAGAGAGCACCAATTGCTACAATTTATTAATCGACAAATGTAAGATTAACTATAATTACTTATACACCCATACACATGCATATATATATATATATATATATGTCAGTTACGACTAAAAAAACCCAAATTAGACTAAGATTTAATAAACAAAACAAATATAGAATAAAATGACTACTGATCGTGAGTTCATAAAAAGTTCAAACAACCGGAATGAAATAGCGGGTCACAATCTATTGTCCTTAAACTACAAAGTCTGCCAATCTACCATTGCACCAAAACACCCAGGGCTGATTTAATAGCTAAAATTAATTAATCTAAAATATGAAGAAGAAATAACATTGAAAGGAGCATGAAAATAAAATAAAATATGTTTGATTTTGAAATGACTTTAGTCCAAATTGAAAGAAATTTTAAAAACTAGCTTTAAAAATAGAGAAAAGATTTTGTGAGTAAGGTCAGATGAACTTAACTAAATTCATATAGAGAAAAAGATGAATATATGATTGTTTGTATAATAACGATTCCTTCTTAAGAAATAGTTTCAATTAAGAAAAAAATGAAACGAAATAATTTGTTACTTGTTGCTTAAAACGCCATATGATATTTAAGGCAATATGATGTTATAAACCAGGGGTCCCCAACCCTATGCCCATGGGCACCACGGAGCCCGCAGACTATTTTACGTGTGTCCACCGCTATCCGAACACAATAAAAAATTATTTATCTGATACAAATAAATTTAATTTTTAAAATTTCTTATAAATTATTGTATTATATTGTAATCAAACTATAGACCCTGCAATTTTTGAAATAAATATTTTTTTGTACATTAAGTGTATTGTTAACAATATCCAACTATAAACAATAATTCTTAATCATTGGAGATACTTTCTCTTTGTTTTTCAAAATTGGGTTTAAAAATGAATGTTTTCCTCAGTTTTTAATCTTATTTATATTTACAATAGAACAAAAGACAAATATCTTTGTAATATCTTTTTAAAATAAAGTAGGAAAATAAAGGTTCTAATAATAATGCAATTAATGTATGCAAAGTCATATGATTTATTTTTAGAGACATAATTTTTATTTGAGAAGGCATTTTTAGAACAGAAAATGCTCCAGAACTGTAAATTTATACTACTCTTAGATCCTATGAAATTTAGTGTGCGTGTGGGTTTGTGTGTGCAGACTCAAGGACTAAAGGTTGTTGGACCACAGATTAACTTTGTTACTTCTGGTGCATCTCTTTTAGCAATATGCCCAGCTCAGCTCCATTTCAATTTCTTAATTGTTTTAATCTTTCACCTGATGATATCTTCTTGTTAATCCTAACATGCATCTCTTCATACTTTGTTGAGTGATCTGGTATTGTTCTCTCTCAGATCCTTAAATAAGAACCAGTAAAACCCATTTATTAACAACCTTTTTTTATTTCTACCAAAAGCACTCCATCCAAGTTTAATTCCATGATTAATTTCATCCACTAAGTTTCCAAACATATTAATAATGTGATCAAGGTATTTGTAGCTGTAAACTTCTTCTAATTTATCATTATCAATCTTCATTTTCTTTTTCTGAAAAAATCCAATGAATGCTATTTTAATCTTATTGGCATTTATTTTTAGACTTACTTTCATCTGATAAATATTGCAACATTTTTTGAAGCTCAGAAGCATTGATTTCAAAAACAACTAAAGCATCTATAAAATCTAAATGCTTAAATAATCCATTTACTTTTACCCCCTTAGCTTCCTGTTTTAATCCATAAGATACTTCTTGTGCAACTGCTGTTATATTAATAGCATTGTATTTTCCCTGCCCCCTTGCCAATATTTTGAAATGTGTTTTGACAATATATAACATAAAAAATTATCGTAGAGTGAAAATGAATATTTTTAATAGAATTAAACTAATAAGAAGAGAAAGTTAGGAAAATTATACTTGTGATATCATCATAATCACATTGTCAAACATTACCAATCCACTGCAAGTGCAAGGCCTCTCCAAGCTTAATCCAGTTTCTATGCTCTTTAGTTTCTTTTCTCCACACTATCCCAACATATTTTTATCATTCATGTGGGCTCCTTCAAAGTCTTACAATTTTTTGGAATTCAGTTTAAGATTTCAATTGTTCATCTATTATCATCTCTGTTAGCAATATGTCCAGCCCAACTCCATTTCAATCTCTTAATTCTTTCATTGATATCAATAATTCCAGTTTATTTGTTTCTATGAATTTCATTTTTGATTCCTTCTTGTTTCTCCTAACATTTATCACTTATGATATACATATATAGTTAAATATTTATTTTTTTTCACTTTTGTTTTAATAAAAGTTATAATAGAAATCTATGTATAAATAAATAAGTAACTTACAGTCTTCTTTTTTTAAATAAGACTTTTGAAACCTAAGAAGTAACTCTTAACATTTTTCTTTCATATGTCATAGCATCTGCCGGGACGCGAACCCACACCCGTCTGCAACCAACTACTTGCTTGCATGGCGGCTGCGATACCTCTCAGCTAACAACGCAAGACAACTCTTAACATTTTTTAGATGATTTTTAAACAGTAATACAAAATTGTTTCTGAACTCTGGAGTCTTTTAAATATTGTTGACAATCTTTTAGCATTTCTTATGCAAAGTCATATAATAGAAAATTTCCAATATTATTAAGATTTCTAGAATTTTGACAAATCCTTTCATGTGATAATTGGAAAAATATTGAACTGTAGTTAAGAATATAAATAAATATACAGAATATCATTTACAGTTGGAACAAGACAAATGAAAGATGTATCCTAAAAGTTTTTTAATCACTCACTCATGACATCTGTTTTATTTGTCAAATATTTTAGTTAACCATTTGGTTTTTTTGGTGCTTTACAGTGGGTTGAATTCTTTTTTTTTCAATAGTTCTGTAAAGAATTTTTGGAAAAATAAGTTTATGCACTTAAACTTTATCTTGTTCTATAGATACACTCAGACTAACATAGAAAGAGTGACACAGAACAATTAAACATAAGATATTCCTTCTACATATAATTTCTTATCAAACAAATTTCAAAATATAAAACAATAGACTTTACATACCTTTCTACTTTTTTTTATTATCATATATAAAAATGAAAAACAAGTTTAGGTTGTTTTTATCTCAAAATTTCAATCATTCTTAAACTTAATATTAATTATCCTTGCTTTGAAACACATATTTAGTTGAAATAAACTTGCTAAAGAAAATGAATATTTTTAGAATGTAAAATTGTAAAAAACAAAACAAAAAAACAACAACAACCAATAGAAAAAGTTATTTAGAAAAATGTTTTTCTATATTACAATGTATATTTTACTTTTTGTGCAAATAAAGATTATTTTGAAAAAAAAAAAAAGAATGTTTTTCAGAAATAAATGTATAACTTGCCTATTAATATAAAATATGTAAGAAATATTGCTATTCATTTTTATTAATTTAATGCTTTAAAATGTTACTTTCATACTCAAATTCAAATATGTACACGTAAATAATTTAATGTGTATAAGTATGTAGATATGGAATATTTGAACTTAAAATAAATATTAAATCTAATCAAACCATATTTTGGAATAAATGATTTATCTAAATCTTTTTCTCTCTAAAGCAAATTAAACATATTACCTTCTAATTTTCCTCTACCCTACTTCTGCACATTACTAGGAATTCTCATGATACATCCGATCGAGAGAGAGAGAGAGAGAGAGAGAGGGAGAGAGAGAGAGAGAGGGAGAGAGAGAGAGAGGGAGAGAGAGAGAGAGGGGGAGAGAGAGAGAGAGAGAGAGAGGAGTTCGAGAGAGGGAGAGAGGGAGAGGGAGAGAGAGAGGGAGAGAGAGAGAGAGAGGGAGAGAGAGAGAGAGAGAGAGAGAGAGAGAGAGAGAGAGAGAGAGACGCCATGATGGTTTATGTATATACTTTCTTTTGTTTTTCACAAGCATACTACAAATTTATATAATACATAAAAGTTAAGAAATTTAGATAAAATTTCAAAGATAGTTATTTTTTTAAAAAATATTTATATCAAAAACAATTTATATATGTTATTTGGATGTATACTTATATTTTTACATCACAGTAAGTTATAAGTTTTTTTAAAAAAAAACAATAAATAATAAATATAGGGATTTGAACAATTAAGCTTCAGGTTTGTGAAGAGTGCCTGGTTTTTAAATATTAAATAATAAACAAGCAATTTGATTATTATTTCATGTTTTTAAAATTTAAAACTTACTACGATTTATTTAATTATATATATATTGTAGATATCAGAATGCCCATTCTTATATTTTAATAAAAAAAATAATTGAAATTTATTTTTAGCAAAAGTATTGTCAGCATCTTGGACATCTTTTAAATATCAATTACAAAGCAAAGATCTCCCCCAAATATTTTTAAAGATAAAGAAAAAGAAGGTATTACCAAGTGTTGAAGATTTGAGCATTTTTTAATTTTTGTTTTACTCTGCTTAAGAATAGCTAGATATTTGTTTACGTTCAGTATTGAATAATTTCCTGGATTGCCCATGAATCTGTTCAAAAAAATTCCACAAGTTTAGTTGCAATTGAAAACAATTTTGAAGTTTAGTCCAAACAAATTTAAATTCAGGTTGTGATCACGACACTTAGATGTTCAACCATCACTCAACAGTACCTTGCCTTTATATATATTATCTAAATAAATAAGATATTCAGTGCTATATAAATTATTATTACGAAATTTACCTCGACAAATTTAGTTAATCCAAATATAAAGCTTATTAAAAGTTTTTATATTGTACTATATACGTATAGCATCATTCATTTTAATTCTTGAAATTGTCTGTGTGTGATTAAATATTTAAAGAGTACCAATGATTGGCAAAATAACATTTGTCTTCAACTGGGTAGAAAGGTTATTCTACAGTCCCTGCAAAGGCATAGATACTTGTTATATGAAAAAAGATAAATAAAATAAAATTAAATTAATGTAAAATAATAAATTTGAAAAGATTGCAATTTTGCCCAATATATAGCAAAAATTAAATGTTATCTATTTGTTGATCAATATCCAATAGTTGAAACATTTTTTCCAACTTTTTTATGAAAGAGTTTGAGACATGAGCTTTTGATTATACCCATCTATCTGGCTCAGGTATATCAATAAAATATTTGTCATTTTGTCACATAGAAAAGTAAATAACTTGAGTTTATCATACATTTTAACAATCTCCAATTTCATGCAAAATTACTATAAAAGCAAATGACAACTTCTCTACTTAATATTTTCATTCCCAAAACAAACAATAATAGCAGTAATTATATAATGAATTATTTCCATCATTGAATAACTAGAAAACATCAAATTATTTAAACTTTTTAAATACATTCAACAAGTTAGTATATAGCCCAATGTTTTGAGTAGTATTATTCTCTTCTCTTCTCAAGGATGTGTTGGTCTGACCAGTGAAAGTACTAGCATAGGAATTAAATCTAGATCTTTAGATTTATGAATTTTGAATTTAAGGTAATGTTCTAACCAACTGAGTTATTCTACCAAACATATAATTACTACTAAAATGCCATCATCACAAAACTTCTGTTAAACATCCATAAACAGCATTTACAATAGATAAAAAACACATATGGACAGATAGATATTTAAAGCATCACCTGATCATCATCCAATTCAGATCTTTTTTGTAGCAAGTCATTATTTGTAAAGGCCTTCTATCTTTTGGATAAATCTTTTCCGGAGAGAGAAATCAAACATATATTTAATTTTTGGTTATAATCATCATCATGATTATAACCAAAACTTAAATATCACTTCTAATATCACTTTTTAAAAATAAACCTAAGAATTGGATTCCATTCCCAAAAAATAAGAAGATAAAATATAAAGGAAACTACAGACAAAATTGCACATGTATTGAGACAGTAAAACAATAAAAGTCTTCCACTGGAAAAAAAAAAAAACTGATATTTTGAATAATATAAAGATGCAATTTCTCTGAAGGTTCAAAGAGTATATGAAACCTCATGAGGATTATATCAGGCCACATATAGAGAGATGAGTAATCATTGCATTCTTTCTAAGAGAGATGATGATGCAAATGTAATAAAATATCACTCACTATAATCAATATTTGTTCTATATATTTTAGATATTGGCCAACACACAGATTTATTGAATATTAAAGTCCTATCCATATGTAAAACAAAAGATTTTTTAAAATAATGATATTGTGTAAACAGCTGACTAACAAAATGATAAAGTAATCTGATTAAAGACATGTAATTTCATAAAAGCATTTGAGGTCATAAAAATCAAAAAGACCTTAAATGCTTTTATGAAATGACACAATATGTTTTTTAGGTAGATTATTTTAATTTTCTACTTTTTAATCAGCTGTTTACATAAGAGCATTATTTTAATAAAACTTTTTTTTTTTACATATTATTTTTTTACTTTTTAGTTATATTTTCATATTATTTTAAAAAATTGTTAAAACTACAAAAAATCTGATAAAATTTATAATTTAATAATAAAACATAAAAATAAAAAAAATACACTCTCTAACAAATGCATTCTAAATTTAAATATCATATGATTGTCTACTGCAGGGGTGGGCAATTGTTTTGGCTCAGGAGCCTCAGAGGTTGGTGGAGGGCCGCATTGAGGGCCACTTTGTGGAAGCAAAGATTAGCAGAGGGCCACCCTCTTTTTTTCATGATCCAATAAACACACTGCTTTATTCCCTGTATTACCAAAGAAATATTTGTTTGTCCATTTTTCATTAAACACACAACATTCATCACCGATTTTACATTTTTTCAGAGAGTTCATGGTTTCACTAAAGTTGGAAATGTAATTGCTAATCCAAAGACAAAATTGAAATTAACCAAATCAACTGGAAAAGCACTGCACATTGTATCTACACTGTGCATGTGTATTGATGTGGCCATCCTAGTGGAAAATACGAGATGAATCTTCAGGCGCACATGGGAAGGAAATCTCAGTTTGAGGCAGATTTTTCTGATTGTCTTGGTGGGCCGCATGTGGCCCTTAGGCCACTATTTGCCCATCCTGGTCTACTGTATAAAAACATTACAAATAAATCAAATCAGATGTCACATGACCTAATTTAAACAAGCTTGTATTATAAATGTTTTATAAAGAGCTTGCAAATAAGCTCTTAACAAGCTTTGCAGAATATACTCAACCCCAGACTTGTTTCTGCTACTGGCTTTGTTAGTGAGGTGTCAGGATATTCAATCATAAGTTTAAAAGAGCTTATTTGCGAGCACTTTATAAAACATTTGTAATACAAGCTTGTTTAAATTAAGTCATGTGACATGATTTATTTGTAATTTTACTTTTTGCTATTAAGACTTTGGTGATTTCATATTGCTAAAGCTATTAATATATGGTGTATCTGAACTTAGTTCAGTCCCATATGGCAATTTAGGTAGATAGCTGGATTGGAAGACATATGGATGTCAAAAAATTTCAGATTTTCTACTTAATAGTTATCTATTAAATAAAGGGTCGGGCTTGTCCTAGTATTTTTAATTTAATGCTTAAATATCCTGGCACTGCACTGACAAAGCCAGTAGCAAAAATGGGTTTGGGGTTGAGGTTATTCTGCAAACCTTGTTAAGAGCTTATTTGCAAGATCTTTATAAAACATATATAAAAACATTTATGTATTGGCTTTTAAATCAAGTTTGAGTTAAATCATTACTAACAAAATTTTATTTTACAAATGTAATGTTTCTCTCATATATATTTTTTTCATTTTAATTAATTTAATTAATTAAGTACGAATTACATTAATATCAACAAAATTTTATTCTACAAATGTAATATTTCTATTGGCTCTGTTTTTAAGGAGTTTTCTTGGAAAGCATAAGGATGTAAGTTCAAGTTGTAAACAGGAATGTATTGTTTTCAATGTTAAAAATTCAAAAATGTGGACATACAGACAGAAACACAGACAGGACAAGTTAATATAAAAGCATTTAAAATGATTTTTTATTATGTAGGTTAATTTAGATCCAACCAATCAGTTTTCACAATTTCAGTTTTAATCTTTACAATTTACTAATTTTTAGTTTGATTGGAAAAAATTACAATTTTTTTGTGCATTCTCCTTTTGAACTATGATTTTACACATTTGGTTTTGTTATGTGATTTTGGCCTAATTAATCTTAATTTGTTCCTCATACAATGGTTATTTATGCCTTTGTAATGATTATGAAATATCATCTCTATTCAGCTGAGGGCTAATAGTATTTTATTAAAAAATTAGTATTTTTTAAATATTCTGTTGTTCTTCATTTCAACATACACACACACACATATATATATATATGTCATATTATTATTACTATTTGCGGGATATTCCGTGTAGTGAAAAAGCTAAATGCTGATGTTTCAGTACAATATCAAGTACCTTCCTCAGACGCTCTGAGGAAGGTACTTGATATTGTACTGAAATGTCAGCATTTAGCTTTTTCACTACACGGAATATCCCGCAAATAGTAATAATAATATGACATCTTTTATCCGTGAAAATATTAGAATTAACATATATATATATAATATTTGGGATTATTGTTTATTAATTCCAGAAAAATAACATGGTAAAGAATGGGTGCACATTTTTGAGAATATTGTTAATAACATTATTCTTGAAAAAATATTTAGGACATAGCTGAATATATGCAATATATATCTAATTATTATATTTTGATTTATAACAGTCTAATTTTTTACCCTCACAACTTTGAAACTAATTTAAATATATTAAAGATTGAAAGTAATCTTAAACAAAAGAATAAATTGTTAATTAATAAAATATAATTTTAAAGAAATGCTTTCATATCAAGCATTAGTGGCTGAGTGGTTAGCACAATTGCCGTACAAACAGTTGTTCTGGGTTCACTTCCTGGCTGATGCTTTGACACAAGAAAAAAAAAATGCTTTCATTCACATAATTGCACTAAAAATTTTAAAATAAATTTTCTTTAGCTTTTACAAATAAAATCATTGCTATAGAAATTCACAAGTTAGATTTCTGAAAAATAATTTAAATAAACTTGCAAATACACCCTTTTTTTTTTTTTTATAACAACTCCAGTTCTGATGAAAAGACTGGTACTGATATAAGAAAATTGGCAATTTTTCTTAGTTTATTTAAATGACTTTTTGTGAATTATTGTAATAAAGCTTTTATTTGTGAAAGCTGAAGAAATGTTTTATGCTTTTTAATAAAGTTATATGATGAAAAACATTTCTTTAATTATTTTTTTCTACTTTTTAATTTTACACATGTAATAGTGAATTATCAAAATCAGTTTCAATGAATTATTAAGTTTTAAATACAGAAGTGATGTTTGATACTTTGGCTAAAATTGTTGGCAAATTCTAAAAAAATGTATTGTCAATAAAAAAGTTTCAACTAGATTGGAAATTGAAAAGTAAGTGAAAATTAAGTTACAAGATTTGACTCAGCCAAACAAAATAAGTTAAATAAAAATATATAAAAACATTTTTTACATATTCTTTATTTTAGCAATGTTTTTCAATAAAAATCTACTAAAGATAGTTTTTTTTTTTTGGGGGGGGGAGGGGGTATCAGACAAATTTCAAATTAATGTTTACATTTATTTTAATTTATATTGGCCTCATTTGGAAATTTTTTAGTTACAGTTTTATTTTTAATAAAATAAACCAATAGCTAAATGAATTAAAAATATTTTTAGGATGATTTAAAGTTAAAATAATTTTTTAATTGTTAATTCAGAATGTTGTTCTTTTCATATAAATTCTATCAGTCCTGAGACAAAAGTCCATTAATCAATGCAGTTGTTTACCTATAATTTATTTCAGATGTTTAAATTCTAATAGCTGAACTAATTAGATATTAATTAATTGGATAAATTATTTACTTACACTGTTTATTAGAATGTAATTAAATATTTCATTAAAAATGGGCTTATGTTTATATCAAATATTGTTTAAAAAGTTGTTTTCTTCTTTTTATCAGTGCATCCTTCATCTCGATTGTATCACATTGTAACTATCTATCATCTTAGAAATTCAAACTATCCTCTTACACTATTCAGGCATTTTGAAACCACTTCACTTTTCAGGTGAATTAAATGTAATAAACATATAGAATAACTTAACTTCACACACACACACACACACACACATATATATATATATATTAGATACATATAAACTTAACTTCTTATATATATATTTCTTGTTAAAAGGAGGTTACCTTGACAACAGTTTAAAGTTTTTGATTGTTATTGATATTGGGATTGTCTATGTGTTAAGTGATTTTTAATGATATATAGATATATATATATATATATATATATATAATCCATGAGATATATATATATATATATATATATATATATATTCTCATGGATAAATGAATTCATAGTATTATTTCTGGAAGCTTCCATGCATTAAAAATATAATAACTAAATAGCTGATGTTTCAGTACAATAACAAATACTTTCCTCAGAGCTTCTTCTTTCTTAATGTGTGTGGTGAGATTTAAAATCATTATTTTTTTTTTTTGTTATTTTTTCTCCATTTTTAAATTCTATTGGTTGAAGAGTTTTAAAAAATATTTTATCCTCCAATAGTTTTTCCAAATATTGTTAAGTTTCTTTAATTCATTCTTTTCATTTATGCTCTTAGGCCTTTTAAAAATCTCTATAGCTTCCATTAGCAGTCTCTGTTCATATTGTTCAATTTTTGCCATAATATGTGTTTTATTAAAATTGATATCATGATTTGTTAATTTAATGTGTGAATAAATGGTTGATGAATTAAATTTTGCTCTAATTGCCAAAATATGTTCTTCATTTCTTGTGTTTATTCTATGATTGGTCTGTCCATTGTATGAATATAAACAAACTCCACTTTGAATTTCATATAAATCATGAGACTCCAAAGGAATTTTATCTTTAGAGTGTGGAAATATTTCATTAATTTTTTGTTAAATGTAGTATAAATTGTGTGGATATTTTTTTTAAAAGCTTACCCATTTTAGCAGAATAGTCTTAACTTTTGAAGTATCAAAATCTTTTTTCTTATTATTTAAAAAAAGCCCTATTAATAATCCTGTGATAAAACATTATGAAAAAGCTTTTTTTTTAGTAGCATAAATATCTCAGTGAAAATGGCTATCATCAGAAAGTCTTTTAATTCTATCTAATAATGTCTTTCCCACTTATAATAATTTGTGCTGGATAGTGATGAGAAGAAAAATGTAGATGTCTCCCATTAAAACATCTAAAAATGGAAGTTGGTTATTATTTTCTACTTCCATAGTTAATTTGATGTTGTTGTGAAAAGAATTTAAGAAAATTAAAAATTCATCTAAAGCCAGCTTACCATGAGATCAAATAGCAAAGGTATCATCAACATACCTCAGTCATACAGATGGTTTTTTTTAATTACTGATATAAAAAAAAATTTGTTTCCAAGTTTTTATAAAAGTAGAAGCCAATTCTGGAGAAATTGGTGAACCCATAGCTAAATCTGATGTTTGTTCATACATCTAACCATCATAAACAAAAAATATATTTAATAAGCAGCTTTTATTCAAACTCACAACAAAATCAGGCAAATTGAATATTTTTTAAAACTTCAATAGCTTTCTTTACAGGTACAATAATAAAAAATGAAACAATATTAAAACTTACCAAAATATGAATTATGATTAATTTAATATCTTGGATAAGCTCAAAAACATAATTTGCATCCATATCATAAAATAATATTTCTTTTAAGTATGGCTGTAGAAAAGAAAATAGAAAACGAGCTATGTTGGTCAACTAATTGCAGTTACAATTGGTCTCAATTGTTTGTGGATTTTTGGTAAACCATATAACATTGGATAAAAAAATTTTTCTCTAGTTTTAAGAAAGATTTTAGTTTTAAAATCTAAATCAATAGCATAAATTAATGCTTTTGTTTTCTTTTCAAGAAACTAAAATCTTTCTTACATCTAGAAAAAACTTTTTATCCAAAGTTTGCCAAAAACCACAAAACAGATATTCCATTGAGACCAACTGTAAGTGCAGTTGGTTTAAAAACACAGACACTAGCTTGTTTTCTGTATTCTTTTCTACAGCCACATGTAACAGAAATATGGTTTTGCATTAAGGATGCAAATCATTTTCTTGAGCTTATCCAAGATATTAACTAAAAATCATATTTTGGTAAGTTTTGATATTGTTTCTCTATTTACTAGTGCATCTGTAAAGGGAACTTTTGAAGATTTGAAAAATATTCAATGGTCTGACTTTGTTGTGAGTTTCATTAAACACTGTTTATTGCAAGGAAATCAAGTCATATATCACATGACTTAATTTAATAAACTTGTATTACAAATGTTATATAATGAGCATGTCAATAGCTCTTAACAAAATTTTCAAAATATTCCTATTCTCAGACCAGTTTCTAGCTTTGGCCTTTGTCAGTGAGGCACTAAGATATCCAAGCATTAGATTTAAAATACCAGGTCAAGCCCAGCACTTTATCTAATGTTTAACTACTAAGTAGAAAATCTGAAATTTTCAGACATCCATATGTCTTCAAATCCAGTTGTCTAACTTAAATAGCCATATGGGATTGAATTAAGTTCAGATACACCATATATTAATAGCTTTAGCAATATAAAATCACTAAAGCCTTAAGAGTAATAACAATAATTGCAAGGAAATCAAGTGATATATCACTTGACTTTAATTTAATAAGTTCTTAAAGCTTTAAAAATCTCTTAAGGCTTTGGTGATTTTATATTGCAAAACCTATTAATATATGGTGTATCTGAACTTAATTCAGTTCGACATGGCTATTTAAGTTAGGTAGCTGGATTTAAAGACATATGGATGTCTGAAAATTTCAGATTTTTTATTTAATAGTTAAACATTATATAAAGTGCTGGCTTGACCTACTACTTTAAATCTAATGCTTGCATCTCCTAGCACCTCACTGATAAAAGCCAGAGCTAGAAACTTACCGATTTCTCCAGTATTGGTTTCTACTTTTATGGAGAACTCAGAAAAGAACATTTGTATATCAGCAGTTAAAAAAACTATCAGTATGGCTGGGGTATGTTGATGATACCTTTGTTATTTGGTATCATGGTTTGCATATTCTTAATGAATTTTTAATTTTCTTAAATTCTTTTCACAACATCAAATTTCACAACATCAAATTTACTATAGAAGTAGAAAATAATCAATTTCCATTCTTAGATGTTTTAATTGAAAGAAAGATGTTTTGTTATCTCATGGTATATATAGAAAGCAACACACAGTGGGAGTTATCTACATATTTTGTCTCATTACCATCCAGCAAAATTATTTTCATTTGGCAAAGACATTATTAGATAGAACTAAGAAACTTTCTAATGACAGCCATTTTCATCAAGATATCTATACTATAAAAAAAAATGCTTCTTCATAATGACTTTGATCACAGGATTATTAATAGGACTTTTTATATATAAAAAAGATTAAGACTATTTTGGCAAAATAAAAGGAGAAACTGATAAAATTGGTAATATTTTAAAGAAAAATAATATTCACACAATTTATACTACATTTAAAAAAAATTAATGAAGTATTTCCACATCCTAAAAATAAAATTCCTTTGAAGTCTCTTGATGTATATAAAATTCCATGTGGAGTTTGTTTACGTTCATATATTGGACAGACCAATTGTAGAATAAACCTAAGAAAGGAAAAAACACATTTTGGAAGTTAGAGCAAAATCTACTTATTTAGCCATTTATTCACATATTAAATTAACAAACCATGACATCAATTGTAATAAAACACATACTCTGGCAAAAATTGACCAATATGACCAGAGACTACTAAGGGAAGCTGTAGATATTTTTAAAAGTCTAAGAGCATAAATGAAAAGTATGAATTAAAGAAAGTTAACAATATTTGGAATAAGTTATTGGAGGATAAAATATTTTTTAAAACATCTCAACCAATAGAATTTAAGAGTGAGGAGGAATAACAAAAGAAATAAATAATGATTTTAAATCTCACCACACACATTCTTATAATTTGAGAAAGAAGAAGCTCTGAGGAAAGTACTTGTTATCATAATGAAAAGTCAGTTATTTAGCTGTTATATTTTAATTACATGAAAACTCCTGGAAATAATATTATGAATATATATATATATATTTAAAAAACATGCTTTGTGGGTTCATCTGTGTAAGATTTTAATTTAAAAATTCCAATGTTTTGACTTGATCACACAAGCCCTCAACTGGAAAATGAAAATTATATAATTGTACTTTTATTTCCCTGTTGAGGACTTGTGTAATCAAATCAAAACATTGGACTTTCTAAATTAAAGTCTTACACAGATGAATCCGCAAAACATGCTTTTTATATCTGCAACCTGTGAAAACAATTTGTATGAACATATATACATATAATAGATTGAATTTTGGCATTTAATATATTTTATACAGGAAACATGGTAATGGTATATATAATCTAATCTTTACTTTAATATCTATCAATAGCATCCTGTACATATTTATTAAATTATAATACTTCAATTTTTAAATAAAATTTAAAAAATCCAGGACTTATTTATTTGAATGTTATTAGCTTTCTAATTCATCATGTGCATACTCTTTTTGTGAAATAAATTATGATTCTTTATTTGTTTTTCTGTTACTAACAAATAAAGGGAGAAATTATAAAAACCTGGATTATATATTGTAATGGGATGGGGGGTATCAGGGGATTAGGATGGTGAAACATGGGGTGATGGCATATATCATCATCAACCCCAAATAAACAATATTAAAGAGAACATTTTAAAATTTAATATTAAAGTATATAGAAATATTAACATAAGATATTAAAGTAAATTTTAATATCAAAAAATATATAAGAAATTTTATATATTAAAAAGCATGAGAGATCATGCCCATATCACTCTTTGTGATCATCCAGCTACTCCTTTTAGAGAAACTATAATCACCTATAAATCACACGAAAAAACTATCAATAGAAAAGTAAAAATTAGTATAAGTAGTAGTCAAAAGAAATAACCATTCATCATGAATGATCAACAATCAAAATAAATCAACAGTCAAATCTTGTGGCTGGATTTGAAATGAGTCTTCTATAGTCCATGCCAACTATTTAATAACTTTTTCCAGCTTGGGCAATTATTTAAACATTAATTTGGATGCATAAACTTAAATGCTCATTCATAAGAATATACAACCATAAAAGCAATAGTGTTGGGATATGAAAACATGCTGATCATCATCAATGATCTAGTCACTTAGTACCATTAATGTACTGACCATTATAAACTTAATTTCTAACAAGTTCAAACTAAAATAAAATGTAGTACATGGCTTTTAAAAATATAATCTTAGTGCCAATCAGGATCTGTCAATCATCTTCATAATCATCATCATCTGGATGCCCATTAACACTAATATATTTCTTCATATAATCAGCCATTATGCTCAAATCTAGCTCAGTGAACATGAGAACTATAACAGTGACAGCGATCAAGATGATGATGCAATACATAATATAGTAAGTTCACTGGAATAATTTTAATGATAATATACAAGTTTATTAAAAAAAGAAAAATTAAAATAAGGTCTCTAGAATATGGCTACACACATATTTCTTCTGATTTTGGTTAATATACTACAAAAATTACATTGTGGTTTACATGATTAATATACTATATCATGGTTTACATAGAACACACATATATGCACACAGCTGCATGTTTAACTATTACATGAATATATTTTAATTGACATTCAATAATGACAAAAAATGATTGACACTCATTGATATATGTGCAGACATGCACAGTATAATTCCTAGATATATTTGAATTATATACAATACAATAAATGATTAAAATTATATGTGTGTCTTATATACACACACTTATGTTTACCTATTTTAATTTATTACAATATTATATTTTTCATAGTTAATTCCTTGGTTAAAATACATTAGATTCTCACATACATGTGTATATCAATAAACTATAGCTACAATTTAAATTTTTTTATCAAATTCTATCTTTAATGATTACCAGTTTTTTTCTTCCTTTTTAAAAAAAAATATCAGTTTATAATTTTTTTTTTTTAAAACATATTATCAACTTATTTTTTCTTTTAAAAAATATAAAGTCAATGAACTAAATCTTCATTCCTAGATTTTTAATCCAAGCAAAACTATTTGCATTTGTTTTATTTTTAAAATGTCTCTATCTTTTTTTTAAATAAATGAAAAATAAAATCATTTTATATATCTCTAACTGTTAAAATATCATTTCAAAAATGAATAATTTAGAACAACTAATATTATATATATGCAACATGAGGTATTTGTCTGTGCTCCTTGCATGTATACACAGCAGCATAAGTCTACCAATTCTTTGGCAACTGATGGGTAAATATCATAATCAGGACAGACAGTCCAGGCAATTGTCAACATTGTGAAAAGCATAATCAGATATATTGGCATTCAATCAGCACCATACTATCTAGGATTTGATGAGCTTCAGTCCAGAAAACTGTTTTGTTCTCATTTAAGGCTTTAGAGACAGAGAAGTGGGTCTTCCTTCTAATCTCCAAATTCTAATATAGTGAAGCAGCAGCAGCTGCCTCCTGTCTTAACTTCAGCTACATCTTCATGGAAGCTATCTGTATAGTTCTGAAAGCCATATTTGCTAAACAACTCTTTCTGGCTAGCTATTTGCTGCCAACTATAGCAAACAAAACCAGACTTTGCAGCTTGGCCAATTTGGCCTACTGTTTTTCAAAAATATTAAAGTCAACTGAACTGATATTTTTATCAGCACTTTTTGTAAGATTCATCTGAGGTGATAAAATACCTTACTTGAAAACAGAGTTTTTTCTGACTAATCCTTATCATTTATTAAAATCAATTTTAATCTTTTCAAATCACATTTAATTACAAGCTATTTTTGGAAACAACTTTGAAATGTTACCAAAGGTGTGATCGACATGTTTTTACTTAGATAGAGCATTAATTAAAAGGTTTCAAAATTAATAATAGAATTTTTTACAATTATCAGAAATGTTCTTGTTTTTAAATTCAAAATCAAAATACAATAATAATTTATTTAGATATTTTTAAATCTTTTAATTTATAAAAAATTTCTGTTTTAAATCCAGAGTTATTTAACCCTTTATTTATTATTTTTATTCAAGGAAATATAGACAATATCTACTAAAACTTTTGTCTGTGTTTATTTCTACTTTTCCTTTTTATATATATATATATATATATATATATATATATATATATATATATATATATATATATATATATATATATATATATATGTTTCTGTGTGCCATGTAACCTAGATGGTTACAATATGAATTACAGAGACAATACCATTCAAATAAATAAATTATGGATTTTAAAATGTTATTTAAAGTTGAATCATTGTATTTAATAACCAAGTGGTTCACTAAAATAAAAACTAAATTACATATTGTTGTTGTGTTTTTATATTATGTACATACATAAAAATTGGAAGTGATAATCTTTCCAAATGTTATTAATATCAGTATGCCTTTTTTTTAGATCAGAAAGCAAATGTTAAATGACCACTTATGCTTTCTTTCTCAAAACATATTGGAATTACAAATCTAGCAAATTATATAATTCAGGTGAATTTCAAATTAAAACTAGATCTAAACAAGCATAAATGTAAGCATATATAAATGGTCAATTTATATTGTTTACTTTGTGACCTAACATGCATTGATATTAATAGTGTTTGGAAAAATTATTACTCTTCTGTTTGTTTTACATATAATTTAAAACATTATATTCATTAAATTATTATATGAATTAAAAATATTTATCTGCAGTAAAATGTAAAAATTATATTTCATGAGAGTGTATAGACAATTGTTACACCAGGCTTTTGATGCAAAGCATCTTTATTAAAGTAAGACTACAATTAATTTTAACACACACACACATATATATATATATATCAATTTAAATTGAAACACAACTTACTGAAAAGAGAAATGCTATTGGCTCTTAACATCAATGAAATTTTTTGAATTAATTATATTACAAGCTTTTTTTATTTTACATTTTTTATTATTTCTCTCCAGACAGCAGGTTTAAACAAATGACCAGTTTCTCTCATGTTCCAGAAAAAATATAGAATTATATACATTGTTGTTTTTAGTTCTATTATTCATGTTAATGTTATGAGCTATTCTAAATTTTAAATTTGCTCTTTTCTCCTCATAATATCCAGCATTATAAATCTGGCAATCCAGAGTATTAACCAACTGTGCTTTATCATCATTTTCAAACTTATTCTTGAAATTATTACTTAATCTATCTAAAGATAAATGACATTTAAAACCAATATGAAACTCTTTATTAAAAAATGAAATTATTTTTCTAAGCAAATTCAAAGTATAAGGCATTTCATTTAACATTTTTGTAATAGATGTTATATCATTACAAAAAAAATCAAGTCAGATGACACATGACCTAATTTAGTAAGATTCTATTTACAAATGTTATATATAGAGCTCGCAAAATAAGCTCTTAATAAGCTTTGAGAATATTCCCAACCCCAGACCGGTTTCTACTACTGGCATCATCAGTGAGGTGCTAGGATATTCAAGCATTAAATTAAAAATATCAGGACAAGCCCAGCATTTTATCTAATGGATAACTATTAAGTAGAAAATCTGAAATTTTCAGACAACCATATGTCTTCCAATCTAGTTATCTAATTTAAATAGCCATATGGGATTGAACTAAGTTCAGATACATCATATATTAATAGCTTTAGCAATATAAAATCACCAAAGCCTTAATAGCAAAAAATAAAAAAAATAAAAAATTAAGTCAGATATCACATGATCTAATTTAATAATCTTGTATTTACAAATGTTATATATAGAGCTTGCAAAATAAGCTCTTAACAAGCTTTGAGAATATTCCCATATGAATGTCTGAAAATTTCAGATTCTACTTAATAGTTATACATTAGATAAAGTGCTGAGCTTGTCCTGCTATTTTTAATCTAAAGCTTGAATATCTTAGCACCTCACTGATGATGCCAGTAGCAGAAACCGATCTGGGGTTGGGGATATTCTCAAAGCTTGTTAAGAACTTATTTTGAAAGCTCTCTCTATATAATGTGTTATATTATTTTATGTTTCCATGTACATTTTTTATTTGATTATCAACCATGATTTCAAAATAACCAACTCTGGTCAAATAATTTTTATAATTTTCTATATTATTTTTTTTTTCAGATTCAAACTTGCAAAATTTCAAAAGCCTTAATAAAAAGTTTTCAAGCCTGCCATTTTGTTGTGAAATGCAATTTTTAATAATGGATGTAGATAACTCATAACACTAAATGGCTTTATACACAATCATTAATATCCTTATCTTTTTTCACCCATTTGATTTTGGGGATTTTATTTAAATTATTAAACATTACCCGTGCAAGCATATGAGGGACATATACAAAAATATCATTAACCCATTTAATGTATATGACATCTTTATTAATATCTGAGAGAGATTGAATAACTATTTCAATACAGGCAACAACTATTTCTCAATTATATCCACCTGGTCTCTAAGAAAGAGCATAAGACCAGGTAAAAATGGATATTGATATTTTATTTGATTAGTGGATTGCATTACTATGAAAGGTATTATTTGCAACTTAATTAAAAAGAATTCTAGAAAGTCAAAAATTACATGCAATTCTTATAAATATTAATGATAGTAATTCAAATGTAAATAAAATTAAACTAGAAGCTACTCTAAACACCTAGCAAACCATGAGTAAACTAATAGAAACCTATCAATAAATAAAAAAGTTCGGAATGGACCTACTATACTATAGCTCAATCATATTTAAGCATTCAGTTTACTGATGTGGTAGAATGCAGAGTGCAATATATATATATATATATTAATGTGATTTTAGTAAAACCATAAACCATTCTGAAGTCACTATAAATTATCAGAAGGTAAAGGCCATGCCTTATTTTTAATAACTTCAGTGTATTAAATAAACCAACAGTTAGATGTAAATATTATTAATAATAGCTCAAATATAGATATAATTAAAGTGAAATATACTGTAAATCTAAAGCAAACCTTGAATAAACTATAACAAATCCATATTATTATTAATATTTACATCTAACTATTGTTTTATTTAATATATAGAAGTTGTTAAAAATGATGTGCAGCCATTATTTTTTGATTGTGTTTAGCGATTTTAGAATGGCTTATGGTTGTATTAAAATCATGTTAATATGTATAACTCATGTTCTGCATTCACTTATAAATTATTTCCTTCTTTTCTGAGCTAATGTAATAAGTGACTGCTAATGAACACATATGAAGAAAAGGTAGATATTTAAATATCCAGCTTTATTATTGCCTAACATATTTTTGATGTATTATGCATATCAATTCAATAGCTTATAATAATATGACTCAAGAGTTCTTGGTATTAGCATATTAGTAATATTTAATTAGATATTCAAAATATTAAAATTTATTTAAATAGCCTACTTCTTTGATAGAGGGATACTTATACCATTTCTATCGATCCAAAAATGGTCTCTTGCTATAGCCCAGGCCTCATTGCTTTTACACTTTCTGCTCTCTTTCTCCATACATATAATTTTTGTTTTTCATAATTCAAATTTATGGCCAATTTTTTGTTTGCAGTTAGTAAATATTGATGATTATTCTTTATTTTTAAGTTCAAAGTTGTATAAATATCTATGCTGGGCCAATCTTGTTGAAAGATTGGCCCAACATAGATATTTATTCAACAGAGCCCTTAAAAATAAAAAATAAAAATGTTCATCAATATTCACTAACTACAAACAAAAAACCAGCCATAGATTTGAATTATCAAAAGCAAAAATTATATGTATGGAAAGAGAGGTCAGAAAGTGTAAAATCAATGAAGCCTGGGCAATAGCAAGTGTCTGATGGACAAAAAAGATACCAGTAGCCCTCTCTCAAAGAAGTGAGCTATTTAAATAAATTTTAACATTTTGAGTAGCTAATTAATCAATATACACTAATACCAAAAACTCATGAGTCATATTACTGTAAGATATGAATACGATATACATTATGTACATGATATATCGAAACCATGCTAGGCACTAATAAAGCTGAATATTTAAAAATCTACCTGTTTCTGCGTATGTGTCCATCAGGTGCTGCATTGCAACATGACAATAACCTGAATGCTTAAATTTTATCTGAGCTAAAATATAGGTGAGTCCATTCTGTACTTTTTCATTTATTGGTGGGTTTGTATTATTATATTCATGGCTTACTATGGTTTGCTGTAGCTTCTGTTTTAAATGACTTTTATAATATACACAATTGAAGCTTATTGCTTCATATATATTATTACCAAATATAAGTATTTTTTTCTTTCAAATATGCACCAAATCATTATTGTTTATGATTAATTGGATCCAAAAAAGATATTGATTACTAAATTATCAAATAAAACTCGCAGATAAAACATTTTAATCAGATTTACTTTAAACGATATTACTACACGAGATGTATCTATTTTTATATATAATAATAAAGTATATATATGTTCATATTTTTTTAAATTATAAATCAAATAATTAGCTAACAACAAAACAAATGTCTAAAACTTAAAATATACAACATATCTGCATATTAGTTTTATAATTCATATTCTCATTTGTTTCAAAGGCAAATAATTATTATTCAAGAGAAAGTATTTTTAAAATGATCACACGTTTTTAAATCATTATTTGTATATGATAACGGGAAGGGAGGAGAGAAATCAGTTTGACTAAAACATGCTGAATATTGAATATCATCTGTTCTTACATTCGAATAACTTTATAAGATGAATAAAGATCAAATAATTTTAATATATTGATTTTATTATTTATAAAAAGCTCTAAAGAAAAAAATATATTAGTAAAAAAAAATGGCAAAGTATTCTTTACTTCTTTTTGTTATTACTGAAAAAATGATTGAATGGCATTATTGCTCAGGAGTTCATAAGAAGTTCAAGCACTGGGTCTGATTAGAGATCCTTATGCTCTAGAGACTGATATATTTTTATTATACTGAACTAAGCAGAAAACTGTTATTAGCAAATCTGTATCATGTTGTTTTATTCAGATTTTTATTTGAACTTTCATAAAAGATTGAAAATTATTTATGTAGTATTTCACAATTATTTGGATGTACATTGAATTAATTAATGTATAATTTTATTTTTTCAATAGTTATTTTTTTTTTATTAACCACATGCAAGTTTTTGCTTCAGTAACTACACTTTACTAACATTTTTTCTTGTGTGTGCAATGTAAATATAAACAGGAAATTGATTCCCTGAAAATTAGTTGAATACTTGGAGCAAAAAAGTAAAGTTTGCAGTTTAAAATTCAAAGTGCATTTATATATAGATAACAATGTAGAAATAAATATATATAACAAATTGTGATAGAAACTCTTCATAATAAAAATTATATTTATTAAATTGGTTTGTGTAATGTAAAAAAAAATGAACAAATTCCTTCATATGGCATATGATTTATGAACAATCTCCCTTGTCATCTGGTTAGATAGTATCTGTTATCTACACCAACTAAGCAACTTCATTCTACATTAATGCTGAAAATAATAAATAATTTAATAATAAATCTTGAATAATTAAATGCAGCAATCTTATACAACAAAGCCTATTTCAGTGGATCGATAATGGCTGAAATTGATGATAATTGCAATAGAATAGTTAGTAAATAAGGCAAAACCATATAACTTACTTTTATTAAAATATTGAACATTCAAATTGGATCAAAAATTATATAATTAAATAATGATGCTCATGGAGAATTTATCTTGCAACAATATATATATATATGTAACTAAACTGGAAGTAACTGAAGCTTTCAATAAGTCATATAATGTATATAAATTCTTCTAAAACAACTTCCTTTTCAGTTACAAATGATCTGAGTTATTTATTATTTACATGCACATATATAAATGAAATATTATCTGACTACTTCCTTATATAATTTATTGTAATGAAAATATATACCAATGTTTTGGTCAGGTCACTATGGCTATCAACTGTGTAATAAATACTAAGAAAAAAGTTGTAAAGGCACTGTAATTTTAAGATTCAGAGTGTTAAAAAAGAGAATTTATATAACTGCCTTGTTGGTTAATCAGTCATATTGGAAATAGTTTGTTATATTTACACAATTGTGAGAATTTGGGGCACATTTTTATAGTACAATAATTTATATAAGATAAAAAGCCACTTAAAATTGCATCTTGAAGACAAATACAGTCAAACCAACAAATAAACAATTACAAAAAAACTTAAATCTGAAAAATCATCTTTGTATATAAAAAAATTAATCAAAAGTTTATTTTAACAGTAGCACAAAAGTACCTTAATTACTCATTTATATTGTAAGTGAATAAATAATTTAGCAATATATATATATATATATATATATATATATATCCTTCCATAAGATATATATATATATATATATATATATGTAAATCTTATGGAAGGAAATAAATCATTATACATGCATTATTTGATTGATATATTTAATTTACATACACTTACCGATCAATAAATGTTTTAAAAGCATATAAACTAAATTTGTGCAAATAATTTGTCAATTGAAATATCAGTCTCATAAAAAGATCAAGTCCAGCAACAATTAGATTACATAATGATAGTAGGAAAATCAACATTGTAAAGGGTGTAAGACAGGGTGACTCCATATCTCCAAAACTTTTTATAGCAGTGCTGCAATAAGTATTTTGTGGATTAAAATGGAAAACTAAAGGTGTGAAAGTAAATGGAGATTATTTAAGTCATTTAAATTTTGCTGATGATATAGTTGTTTTTGCAAATAATGCTTTAGAATTACAAAAAATGTTGCAGGGGTTATCAGATGAAAGTAGGAAAGTAGGACTAAAGATAAATGTTAAAAAGACTAAAGTAATGATTAATAGATTTTCTCAAAATATGAAAATAAAGATTGATTATGATGAGTTAGAAGAAGTTAACAGTTACAAATACCTTGGTCAGATTATTAATACAGATGGAAACATAATGGAGGAAATTAATCATAGAATTAAACTTGGTTGGAGTGCTTTTGGTAGAAATAACTTGATACTAAAAGGAAATATGCCTATGTGTTTGAAAAGGTTTTTAATAAATGTGTTTTGCCAATTCTTACTTATGGATCTGAGACTTGAACACTTAATAGAAGAGCAATACAGAGACTTCAGACCACTCAAATAAGTATGGAGAGATGCATGTTGGGAGTAACAAGAAGAGATCGAAAACGCAATGTATGGGTAAGAGAACAAACAGGTGTTACTGACCTCACTGAAAAAAATTAAAAGACTGAAGTAAAGTTGGACTGGACATATTGCTAGAAGAGATGATAATAGATGGACAATTGAAATTTTAAACTGGATTCCAAGAGATTGTAAAAGACCCAGAAAGAGACCACATGTGAGATGGATGGATGAAATAAGAAAGTGTGCAGGGGTAATGTGGAGAAGAGAAGCTAAAGATAGGAAAAGATGGATTGAACTTAAAGAGACCTTCATCCTGCAGTGGATTGATAATGGTTGATGATGATGATGAATGGATGTTGGTTTACATAAGAATAAGTTCTAAGCATAAGTGATTCATTCAGTTTTGAAACACTCATTGATCGGTGAGTGTGTGTAAATTAAATATAACAATGCAATAGCATATGAGTGAAGATTTATTTTATTTTTATATAAATAAAAATGTTTACTATTTTTTAAAAAAATAATTACAGAGAATTGATAATTATATACAAGAGTCTTTTTATTTTTATGTGGGATGTAAAATAAAACTTTATATTATTTTTAATTTCTTAAAAGCTTGAATGAAATTCATTATGTCTTTTTAATTTGTTAATTATTCTTAATTATTTGTCATCCCTGAGATTTTTCTGTCTGGGTGCAGAACATTCCTTGCTTTACAAATTGCTGTGGTTTTTATTAGATCTTTTTTTTTTCATTTTTTCCTATCATTTTATATTTTTCTTTTAACCAATCATGTCAACATTTATCTATCTGTCTCAGAATCCATTGTTATGTTTTCTTTTTTTTTTTTAATGTTTACATATTTTCAAAAAATTTTTTTTTCTATCATATTACAAGTAAATTAGCAATAATCAAAAGTTCTTAGTTTTATAGCTTTTTTGGATTTATGGATTTTTGGATTTCAATAAGAAAAAAACCTTGGTACTAATCGTTATGCTAGGTCAATCGCTTGGTGGCATTGTTTCTTTGCTAAAAACACACAATTATGTCGATCTGGGCCTGACTATTTTTAATGAAATTATTTTTACATTTTCTCAGACTTTTATTAGATATATATATTTTTGCCTATATTTTTACATTTTCTCGCCTTTTTGACATTTTCTCCACCTTTTAAAACAAAGATTTGGACATTTGATACAATTTTTTTACTCATGTTTTGATATATTTTGACATTTGATATGACCTTTTTTTTAAACTGATATTTTGACATTCTTGTAAATAATTTACATACAAGATTTGATCCAAATATTTGTACATTTCGTTTTCAAAAATGGCAAAAATAAAAACATCATGTAATATAAATCAAGCCAAAATATAAATCATTATATAATCGCCACTGTATTTGAAAAACTTTTAAAAAAGAAAACCAAAGTTGAAAAAGTCAAAAGTTTTGATTTTACTTTAATCTTTTTTGGGGGGAGATGGGGAGAAATAATTTTTTGTCATTGAAACAAAACATAGAGACAAAAGTTTTTTTTTTTTAAAAAAAGGTAAATAATAAAAATTGTTTTTAAAAATAAAAGTTTTAGTATAGGCAGTAGTATACAAATAAAGCTGAAACAAAAATCGCTGTACAGTCAAACAAAAAAAAAAAAGTCGCTGTATTTTTTTAAAAAAAAAAACAAAAAAAAAAAAAACAAAGTTGAAAAAGTCAACAGTTATAATCTTATTTTAATGGGTTTTTGGGGGTGGGGGTGGGGGGGTGAAGGGTTGACAAATAATTTGTTGTCACTGATCAAATAAAGTTAATGATTTCCAAAACTACATGCAACTTCAGACATTTTATTTGTCTCATAATTTACGTGGCTATTCATGTGAGTTCTGGGGAAAGGTGCTTGGCCATATCTTTTGCAATTTCTCCCACCTTTCAAAATTTGTAGAGAAGCATGGCGATGGTCTTACAATTATTATTATTAAATAGTACATCGGGTATGGGCTAAAATCTTTAATTAGGATGCATATTACAACAGTTA
The DNA here is from genome assembly GCA_028023455.1 of Epiperipatus broadwayi. NCBI lineage: Eukaryota > Metazoa > Onychophora > Udeonychophora > Euonychophora > Peripatidae > Epiperipatus > Epiperipatus broadwayi. The sequence continues at coordinate 773,657 of JAQFVV010006516.1, read as the reverse complement.
TGGTCACTTGAATTCTCTCCACCCTCACATCATACAATAGTGATCTATTAAGTTTTCATATTTGCATAATATCACAAAGCACATTAGCAGGGCCCCATCATATTGGTGTGAAATGCCATATATACCAGCAGTGGATAATATGAGCAGTACTATTCTATAGTCTGTAAGTTTCTCTGCAAAAGCACAGAAATATTGGGCCATGTAATTAGCATATTTCTGTGTTTTTAGCAGAGAAACAATGCCACCAGCCATCTGGCCTAGCATACCAATTAGTACCAAAACCTTTTCCACTCTGCTAAAAACTGAAATAAACTTAAATTTTATTAAGGATTTGTATATATTGATATACATTTTGTATTTGGGGAAAATTAAATATGAGTTTTGGTATAATTAATTACAAATTTAATAATTCTTATGTACATTATTCCATCTGGTTAATAACTTAATTTTACTCTGAATTACTAACAATGTTGACAAAGATATGCTTATAAACATCAGAGCTACCAAGAATAGATGATTCAATCTATTCTTGATCCTTTGTTCAACATTTAGAGTGCTTTTAAGTCATAGCCTGGGAGGTGGCTGATTTATTTCCTTTGTTGACATATACATTGAGCTATGTTTAATTTAAAGTTTAATAATAATAATACTTTAAAATACAGAATATGCTTACATTTATATTTTATATAGCAATAATTCAAATAATAAATAAAAACAAAACTATCTACTTTGGATTGGGTAATAGAAATTTCTGATTTAATCTACAATAGCTACACTGCTGTTTTATAATGTAAATGTTACAACCTGTATCTATATCAATCCTAAGAAAACTCTTATGATATTATGTTTCCCAATTTGATTTTTTAAAATTATAAGTCTTATTTGCATTAAGTATTATAATATTTATATAAAAAATTTAAAAAAATTTAACATAAAATTGCAAAAATGAAATAAAATTACTTTAGAATAGCTTCTAACTGAAATCAGTTGATTGCTTTCTTATGATCAGATATTATAATGAAATAAATTTGCTTTTATTTATTATAAGTATTACATTAAAAAATATAATATTTGTATAAAAAAGTAGAAGATATAACCATAGATGCAAAAAATGCTGCTTTTTTCTGAGATCAGTTGATTGTATTCTTTTAGGAAAGGAATTATTAAATATTATAATAAATACATTTGATTTTTACTATTGTAAGTACTATTTACAATAACTATTATAAACTTTGAGCATACATATATAAATATCTTTTATGATGTATAAAATAAGAAACTCTGCCAGTTCTATTTAGCTTAATGGATTTTCAGCATTGAGCACCATAATCATAACTATTCTTTCTAAACTTTAATAACTTTTGTATAAAAAAAAATTAAAACATATAAACATAGATAAATATAGGGGATTTGAACTCAGACTTTCAAACCCTTCATATAGCAAAAAATGAAGAAGTAAAATTCCTTTCATTTAAATTAAACTGTTACAGCTTCTACTTGGGATTAACTGGTTGCTTTATTTTAAGAAAGAGATGATCAGATATTATTATAAAAAAAATTGATTTTTATTATTATAAGCATTAATTACAATAAATATTTGCATAAAAAAGTTTTAAAAAATAATTATAGATTTCAGAAAATAAATGCAAAAAATGGAACTTCTACCTGAGATCATTTGGTTTCTTTTTTTTTTTTAGAAGAAAAAATAATCTGCTTTATATTTAATTTATATTATTGCAAATATTATTTGCAATAAGTATGATAATATTTGTATAAAAACATAATCATAGATTGTAAAAAAAAAAAAAAAAAAAAAGGGAAATATAAAATTACATTTAATTATAAGCAGTATGAGATATCACTAACCCCTCCCCCCTAAAAAAAGGTGGGTTAAAATTTACACAATGCAATCAAATTTCAAACTAATTTTTGGAAAATACAGATATGTGTACCAAGATGGACACCTACTCAATTAAAAAAATTCTACAGAATTAAGGCATATTAAAATTTTTTGCAGTATCACCTACCAGTTGTAGTGATGAGAATTTAAGTTGTCAAGATTAATGATAATCTACATCCATCTATAGATTGGAAACAGTAATATTTCCTTAAATAATTTTTATATTCTTTTGAACTTACATTGAATGTATTTAATATTTCATATAATATAAATTTTTGATGAATTTTCATTTCAGTCATAATATTATGTACATATGTATATCAAATAAAAATGTGCCTGTACTAAAAATAAATTCTTTAAATTTAACAACTTTTTTTTTTAATTTAAAATCTTTGTTAATTATAAAAATTTGAAATATTATTTTAAAAAATCCAAATATTGTCTTCAATGATAGTGGTAAAGTCCATATTCTGACACCAATTGCTTTATATTAGGGACTGTAAATATGCATTATTTTAGTTTTGTTTCAGACATATAATAGATTTTTATATAAACAATCCATATCAGGTTTTTATTTAGAAAAAAGGTAAACTTTGAGTTCTTAGTCTTAGCATTCAATCTTTTCCTATATTCCATAGCATGAACAATATGATGACATATTGTGATGAGATTAGTTTCAATTGATTTGTTTGGCAAAATAAAAACTTCTGTTATTTACTTATACTCTCAACAATTTTAGTGAATATATATTTTTTCAAAATTTCAGATGTAGAACAACTGTGGGATTGAAGTTATTTATACATTCCTTAGAACCATTTTTATGAATTGGAATAACCATAATACATTTGAGAAGTTTAATAAAGTACACTTATTTGTAAACAATTTAATATATAATATAGGGTTCACACTATGATTGCTACAAACCTTATTAATGAAATAAGGCATTTTGTTTTGTTCCAAACTACTATATAATCATTATTTTTTTTATTAATGCTATAATGTCCTCACTATTAAATCATTCAATTAAAATTTTGTTATTAGGTTTACCAGCAAAAGCAACAAAGTATCTGAAAAACAAAGAAAAGAATTATATGAAGTTCGAGTTTTACTTTTACCAAATTTAAATTATTTAATGAAAGATTAAAACTCTACAGCATTAATAGTTTCCATATTTTTACATTATTTAAAAAATCTTCTTTAAAAATAACTTTTGTCAATTTTTCATAGTTAAATAAAATTGTGTTTTAAAATAATGTTCATGGTAACATTTTTTTTTTATAACTTTCCTCAGAAAAGAAGAGAATCAATTAGGAAGACAACAATAAGAATATAAATTCAACCTATACCCTTACTTTAACACTTTGTTACAAAAGTTTTTTATAATCTGACCTTTTGACTTTCCTACAGTCTTCTTCAGAGTCACTACTGCTTATTTCACAAAATTATAAAAAGTTTTACAATAAGGTGTTTAAAGTAAGGTGTATAGATTGTATTTATGTGAAATAATGTGGCAAAATAAAGGAAGTAGATATTATTATTATTATTATTATTATTATTGTTGTTGTTGTTATTATTATTATTATTATTATTATTATTATTAATAATAATAATAATAATAATAATAATAATAATAATAATAATAATAATAATAATAATAATAATAATAATAATAATAATAATAATAATAATAATAATAATAATAATAATAATAATAATAATAATAATCTATAAGAACATTACATAAATACTCACACCAATTATCAATCACATAAACATCCATATATAGAACATGTTGGTTTATGTGATATTTTTGATTCCCACATTGAATTTTTGTAGGAAACTTTTACTTCTGGAGATTTCAATCCTTTGCATTTATAATCTTTTATCCTAAAGACATATCCTTTCAATGAAAGCAATTCAATATTGCACTTTTTAGAATGTTTTTGAGATGATCTTTATAACAAAATGTTTCTCTCTTTTCCATTAAAACTACATTCTAGTTTACTATGAAATACTTTTTTTCTAGGAAGTCTGGTGTTGTTCATTTGTTTCCACATGAAAAAATAATAAAAATATATATTTCCAAAGCAGACTCTATAGTATTATATCCATATTTACTGGCAATATTATATTTTTAGAAAACATCATTGAATAAAAAAATTCTAATCAATAAATGTTCCAAGTCTCACTTCTATACTATTGTTCCTCAACTTCTACATCCAATTTTTTATTTAAAAAGTTAGCAAGATATTTAAATCAGCTCATATTCTCAAACTGTCAACCACCCAAGCTAAAAACTATTGAAGATTTTTTTTTTTACATTAATGGCTAAGAAAAATCTTAAGATTTTCCAACATTAATTACTGAACCAAAATCATTATACATTATGTTTAAAATCTTAGGTACATACTGCATATTTTTGATAACATGATGAACAAACATGTAACTTTTAATAATTAACTTGTGGAATATGTGGAGTTTAGCAATATATTGCATTTTTAAAGGGAATAAAATAAAATATTATAACTGAAGAAGAAAAACATCTAATATTCTAATATAAATCCACATGTAAAAAAATAAAATTGATGAACTTAAAACATAGATACAGAATGTATGTTTAATTTTTTCTTATGAAAATAATTGAATAGTCTAACTAATCACTTCAAAAAATGTTATAAATTAAAAGCAATAACATATCATAAAAGTATAAGCATTGAAGTTAAATAATATACTATATTGTATTTTGCTAATTTTTTGATTTTTAAAACTTTTTAAAATTCACTTGAAATTTAATAAAAACATTATTTTACTAACCACATCAATATAATCAGATAAAATAAATATAATTATCAAAATATTCTGGAATAAACTCTACAATATTCAATATACCAATATAAAAAAATAAATAATAGCTATAGCCATCTTCCTGAGTAGTATATCCATCATTGAACAGTGAGCCAGTTTATATATATATATACAAGTATTTAAATATTATATATAAGTGTAAGTTACATTGCTTGTACATTAAAAACCTAAAATAATCAATAAAATAATCAAAATTACCCCAAATTCACAACTCAACTAGACTAGCCAAAAAAGGTAAACTTTCAAACACAAACAATGTTTTTCCTGCTGCATTCAGACTTCTCAAGTGTAAAGAATTATGAAACACTCTCAAACACAATCAAAGTTTCACTGTTACAATCAGACTTCGTTTAGTCTGATTGTAACAATGAAACCATAGGTTATGTTTGAGAGTTTATCTTGAGTTGCGAATTTGAGGTAATTTTGATATATATATATATGTGAGAGTTGTGGCTATGTGAGCTCTGAAATTGCAAAGTTAGAATAAATTATTAAAAAAAATTTCAAGCAACGGCTGTTACAATAATCAAGTATTATCGTTTACTTGGAGGACTCTATGTTCTAAATTTTCTAACTGCCTATGAATAGATAACACATATAGCTAAATATAGAATAAGATGGTTCTATAAATTTTTTTTATCCATATATAAGTATAATATTGCAGAATTTTTCCTAAATTTATTTCTCTCAATTTTTAAATAATTATTGCCACATACTTTGAAATGTATGTATAATTACAGTGCAAAGAAGAAAAAAATATCTAATTTTGTGAGCATGTAAGTAATTATAATGTTTCATTCTTTATGTAAGTCGAAAAATGTTTCACTAAATTAGAAATATAATCAAATTTAATATTTAAAAAAAAATTCTATGTAAATTACTTTCTTTCTATATTAAAACTTGAACATTCACTATGAGAATGAAAATATGTTTAGTAATTCTCATAAATTTTTTATACTTTGAAAAGAGAGAGAAAATAAAATTCTATATTTATTTTCTTTAATAATGACCAATAATTTTATAAAAGGAAAGGTATCCTGAAACGATAATTATTTATGAGCAGAATAGTATTTGCACGCGCACACCCATAAATTATATTATATTTTGTATATTTCTTTATATACTCACGAGAGGGCAATAGTATATAAGAGATTTTCAAGCACACAACCTCTTCTTAGATTTCAATAATACAATAATCTGCCATAACAGAAAAGCTTGTCTAGTAAGTAGCGAAGATTGCCAATAGACGCTTCACTTGCAAAACAAGTCTCCGCATATCAAACGATCTTAAAGACAGGGACGAGGATAAAGTAATAACGATCAGGAATAAAATATTTTAACGTAATAAATTGTAAATAATCAAAATGTTGATAATTATAAAAATAAAAAGACTGGCAATTATAAATGTTAAATTATATACATAGTAAAAAAAAAAAAAACAACAGAGAGAAGATTAAATTTAAAAGAATAGTGAGGTTAAACGGGCCTTTAACTCCAAGAAATGGTTATATTATGGGACAATGAGATTATACTTGAGGAAAAAGCTTGTCAAATGTTTTGTTTGGAGTATAGCATTTTGCTGATTTGATCCACAGAAGTTAAAAAAAAAAAAACGTTGAAGGCTTTGAGGAATGGATATAAAGGAAAATGGAAAAATTAGCTGAGTAAAAAAAATACAGAATAATGATATTTTGAAAAGAATCCGGGATTGAAAGAGCCATTTTAAAGGAGGGTGGGGGATTTTAAAATTTGTTTGGAAAATACTTTGATAGAAAAAAGACGTAAAAACTGTTGGACAGTGTTAAAAGATTATGAATGCATATTTAAAGTATAATGTAAAAATGACGAGAAGATGGTCATTTCAGACCTGCATCTGAGTAAATTGAAATATATGTTGCATCACATATTAGCATGACTGTATATATTTGGATAGTGTTTACATATGCAGAGTTTGTTAAAGGAAAAACATGGGCCAGTGCAATGACCCTCTTATCAATAATGTAAAATCCTATTGCAATTAAATTTGTTAGTTATATAGTCAGAATAGTTTAAATAATCCGAATTAACCTAGTCCATTACTATCAGTTAATAATTAATAGATACCTATTTACTGACCGATTTGGGATTGTTAGCTAAGTTGATTGTAGAAGCTTGCTACTAGAAAATAAAAGTCCTAAGCCTGCTTATAATTTGAATTTTTTTTTTCCAAAATTTTCCTAATCTGGATTTGAAACGCAAGGCATGGACGTGATAGGTGAATGCACTTATCACTTTATTACGATACTTTTTGCAATAATGTATGATCTTATTACAGAATTAAAAAAAACTTAAATATATAAAACTATAAAAAATTGAGAAAATGAAAGCAGTGAGTAACCTTATTGCTCATATTACATTAACTTTTGCCTGATTCTTTTTTAAACTATCCACCTCCTTCAAGTAAGGCATATCCCATGCACATAAATTATATTCAATCAATTCTTAATATAATAAAAGTCAGATGTATGGAATAAAAAAAAATCCTAGTATATATATGTGTGTGTACACTTAAATTATATATAGAAAAGAATATCTATCTATCCAAAAAATACAACAGTATTATCAACGATCATATTTGCTTTAAAATATTTTGCTCTTGTAACTAAACCAATGTACCGCGTGTTTTTGGAGCAATGGTAAAGCGATGGACTTAAAAACTAAAAGTCCATGGACCATAGCTTGATCTGTTACTTCAATGATCGAAAGTCATACGACCTCATGGCATCAGACTATTAATTTGTTTAACTAAATCAATTCTTGAAATATCTTCAAGCTGTACACATTTTTAAAAGACTAGTTTTTTAAAATTTTATTTTCTTAAAATATATTTTTCTTTAACTCTAAATTATATTAATTGTAAAACAGAAATGGCTTTAGAAATATTAAACTCCCTAGTGCCTTAATATCAACAAACAAAACATATTGCCAACAAAAAAATAGTTATCAGCTGTTTAATTAAAGTGATTAGAATATTTCACTTATATGCATTTTTCATTAAATATTGCCATTCATATTAGCAGTAGCCACTTGACTAACGAGTTTGGTTTTCCAAGATAAAAAAAAAAAAAGATAAGTTTTAGATGCATTAAAAAGTGTAGTGTTTTATTCGCGCGCGATTTATATTAATGTCTAGATATTTATTACTGATTTTGCTCAATTATAATGGAAAATTAATAATAACAACCATTATTCCTTTAATTAATATATTCCTTAGACCTATTCAATCTTTTTCAAACTTTAGGAGCGATTTGCATAAATTGCATTTTTCATGTTAGCCCATATTTGTAATTAATATAGCTGTTATTATATCAAATTTATATGTTGTAAACTATAAATCAATCAATCAATCATCATTTTAATCTGTAATCCTAAAAAAAGTTGCAGCATTTATGAAGGACGTCATTATTCTCCATAAGTAGAAACTCTTAGAAGTCTCTGGGGGAAAAGAGTTTGATTTTAGGATTGGTGCTCCTGCCTCACACACTGTGTCCTCTCAAGCTTAGAAAGTAATGAGCTAATAAAAATACCCAGGAAAGATGGTTTTTCAAAAGCCTTAGTGAAAGTAACACAATTAGAAGAAGGAATTCTGAAATCAAACTAGGGTACTTCCTTGCCTTATTAAGCTGGCAGTGAAGAGTGTGTAGCTCTGTCAAACAAGAGGAAACTACTTAAATATTTTTCTTAGTGCACATCATAATAAAACATTCCAATAATAAGTTTAAAAAGCAATTGAATATGAATTTACATTTAAAAGTCAATTGACAATGAATTCAAGTAAATACATCAACGATTTACTAACAAAAATTATATTACATTAATTAATTGACATATGTGGTTTTACTCCCATTATTCAATTTTTCACATATGGTTACACATGTTCCAGGTTGGAAATCACTGCTCTAGACTAGTGAAATGCCTAACAATGATTTATAGATTTGTTATCACATTTTGTCTAATAGGCAGATGCCAATTATATTAACTGATAATTATAAGATTGTATAGCATGTTAATCAGTTCTCTAAAAGAAAATCTTAAACCTGTTTAGGCATAAAAATAATTCACATATTCAGTGCCCATAGGACTATAGACACCTTCACCCATAATGATGATTGCTATATCATATAACATTCACATTAACTCTCATATAAGCAATCCAGATTAACTTGGAACCCTTGTCTTTCAGCTAATAAGTAGCTAGATATTCATTTACTTAATGACATTGGATTTTCTAACTGAGCCAAGTGTGAATCAAATGCTTGAAAGGACATTATAAGCCTTGTTTTGACATAAAAAATTGCATTTCTCTTGCATGAAATGAAGATCCATGGCTGTAAGCATGACAGATGGATTCTAAAATCTACACCATGAAATCCTTTAAAGATGTTTGGAATCTGAAAAGTTTATTTATGAATTTAGTACAGAGAGGGTACCAATAATTTAAACAAACTCTTAATTGATAAGTGCAGTAGGAGAAAATATTTAAAATCTCTATCTGGAGCTATTGGCACGCTCTCTGTATTACATTTTTGTAAATACAAGCTTATAAAAGTTATGCCATGTTATATATGACTTGCTTTTTTTTTTAATTATGGATTTAAACACAATTCAAAAGCATATTAGTCAATTTTAACTTCTGCTAATCAAGTAAATAGCATTGTTAAGAAAGAATTACTATCTATTTAGTTTTTTAGGCTACTCAAAAATACATTCATTTTTATATTGATAGATCCTCCCCCCATCCATTTTTTCAAACATATTATGTTTCTCTAAAAAGTAAGATTTTTTTCATGACTTCATTAATTAAAATATTTAGCCTGATCATTTATACTTTAAGTGAGAGTTCATGTCTTTTATTAAATATACACTTATTAAGTTTCTTTGCAGTTCATAGTATTATCAGATGTCTTCACTTGATTCATAGTTACAAAGGCTCTAATACTTTTACAATTCTTTTGCAGGGTCCAACTTTCACATTCATAGAGATTTACATAAAAGGTCATAGCTTGAACAAATTTCTTATTTAAAAATCTTTCATGGTAATATTAGTTGACCATGAATTTGTGAATTATTTAAATCTTTTATTGTTGATGAATGATTTAGGGGGATAAAATATTACCAACAACTTAATTATTTTTTTATTACCAGTTTTTGAAATTAGCTACTGACTTTGCTATTATAATTTTATATTTAGTGACAATCCATTTTTTAGTCTATTCACTTTTCTGATGAGATTCTTGTGGTCTTCTATGTTTTTATTATATGTGTAATGTCATCAATATATCTATGATTGTTGATGGTTTTCTTTCACCATCCTGAATCTTTATTATTTTGTACAATTTGATTTCCTCATTACATATTCAGTATAAAATTGAATATAAGTATGTGACATCTATGAAGCTCATCTAACTTCTTTGCCAATGTAAATCAAGTTTATTGCACTACATTTTAAATGTAGATTTTTAGTTCAGTGAAAAGATTTCTCAAAAAAGTATTAACTGTTCTACCACACTCATTTTTCTAAGAAATTCTACAATTTGGCATGGTCATCTGATTTAAAGGCTTTGTTAAAATCAATAAAATGCAAACCTATATCTGATATTAAGTCCTTCTTTCTCTTATCCATTATACATCAGTAATAATGTTCCCCAATTTTATTTAATTTAGTGTGTACATCACTTCTGGAAATTGTCTTTTAATGTAAAATCAAATACTAGCTGTATACTTTTTACAATAATTTTATTTGCATGTAATATGTAGTAGTTTTCAAACTTGATAGGCTATTGGAATAATTTTTTAGATTAATTCACACATTTTTATTAACTCATCTTTAGATTACAGATATTTTCTGATACAATGATGTTAATTCCAGTGCCACTACCTTTTGGCAATGATCTTATGGTTAAGGTGACTTTATCTTCTATTACTATAAGTTTTTTAATGTAGACTAACTATATCATCAAAAGTCTTTGGATGTAATATTTTTGAAATATAACTTTTTTTTTTTTGCTTTATTTTATTATATTTTTATTTGATGTTTATATTACTTCAGACATAATCTGTCTATGGGAAGTTTTCAGAAATTCCACTAATATCTGAAAAAAAATAATTTTTTTTTTATCTCCACAAATCTGCTGAAATGGTTATTTTTAAATTTAAAGCTTGCTTCCACTTTCAATGTTTTGAAATAATGTTATAATATTTTTTGTCTTACCTGGATGCTCTTTGGAATTGTTTTATCTGGCTTTTTTTTTTTTTTAAAAAAAAAATAAGACCTTTATCTTTTTTTTTTGTTTTTGTTTTTTTTTCTTTGCATTTACTAATAATGTATTTTCTAATATAGATAAACATTATAATCTGTTTCCAGGGCTTTTTCAGATTTGAATATTTTTTAGATTTTAGAAAATAAATATTATTTTTCATTATAAAATAAAATTCAGCAAAATATGTAAATGTTGCACAAACCATTTTATTAATTGTGCAAGGTGTGAGGTGTGTGAGATAAAAGATCAACTTTGAAAAATTTGTTTAGTTAATATCACCAAAATTTGAAAATTTCATGAAGAGTTTATGATTCAGATTAAACACATATGTTCTTTTTTTTTTCCATTTAAATTTATGTCAAAATATCTGCACTATTATTTTTACAACATCTATTCCATTCTTCTTTAATATGTAAAAAGCATGTTATATCTTACAAGGACTATTTACTAAGCCTTTTTACTAATTCTAATTTCATTATGCTATAGAACATCTCTTATTCTTATTAAAACATTTTTCTAAATGTAACATTTTTATGAATACATTTGCATCTAATAAAATAAATGAATAATTGAATGGCTTTATTGCAGGAGTTTATAATAAGTTTGAATACATAAGGAATGCAATATCATGAACCTTAAGCTTCAGAGTTCATAATTAAGCTACACCACGTAGGCAACAGTAATAAAATGGCTTAGTTACTCAAAAGTTAATAAGAAGTTTGATAACAAAATTTGACAGAGCTGGGTTTTATGAATGTTAAGTTTCCACAATTTGTTACTCAACCACTGTGCCAAACCAATTGTTTTGATATGATTATCATTTTGATCTTCAAAAATCTATTTGCCAATCTTGAATCATAAATTGAATTACATCATTAACTGATACTCTCTAAGTTTCTGAGTGAATTTTTTTTCATTTCCTTAATTATTGTAAACTTATTTTATTTCTATATATATTTTGTTTTATTATTAGCACATATGTGACATTATTATTTTTATAACATATTTATGAGAGTGGTGGGTCATCTGAAAGTCTGAGTTTGAATCCCACATATATTACATATATAAAAATGCAGGTTTAAGCGTGTACAATGTATTAATATATAAATATGCTAAATTTTATTTATATTTTCTTTTGATTTTTTATACACTCTTTTTTTTTATTAGTGACTTGTCATTTTTTATTTCAGGTGTTGTTTCACTCCACTGGCCATTCTTTTATTACCCAAACTGTTTGATATTACTAAATATTAAATCAGATTTATTTATAAATCAAATTTCCATAGGAATAATATTTATAATATTTAATTGTCACTACAATGCAATAAAAGTATGGTATTTACTTTTATATATTAATCATTATCCAAGGACACAATGTATGAGTATTAATATTTTGTTTTTCTATATGTGTATGTATTTAAAATCATAAAATATAGATTAAATAAATACAAATATTGCTGCATGTTTTTTTAATTAAAATTATAAATGAAAAACTCCACACATTAAAATATTTTCATGAATGCATTTATTCAAATATTAAATTATAATATTTAACTTACTGGTGGAAGGAGTCTAATAAAAATTAGCAAATAAAAAAAGTTTGTGATACTTTGATTTCTTGCAGTTAATTATGTTCACTATAGTATTTTGTCTCTATATTACATCTAGGGTAGCATTCAAAAAATATTCCATGAATTCCTTTTGAAAGCAAAGAGTACTGACAGTTTACTTTCTTTCTTAGCCTTAGGGAATTACTATTAATTGATTACTGTTTTTTAAAGATGTAACTGTGTTTTTCTAATTAAAATTATAAATAGAAAACTCCATGTACTAAAATAGTTTATCAATACATCTGTTAAAATATTAAATTATAATGTATACATATGGAAATATTTAATAAGTGGGGCATCCATTTATAATTATTTAATTAGAAAGCACTTTACTTAGAACAGTGGCTAATGAAAGTAAATTGTCCCAGATCAAGAGTTAAAGTAAAACTGTCAGGCTGATTGCATTCTAAAGTGTTTTCTAATTAAGTAATTATAAATGAATAATTTCCACACATAAAATATTTCCATCTAAAACATCCATTAAAAATATAATATGCATAGTAAAAACAAGTTATGTAGTAAAAATATTCAAACATAATATTTATTTTGTTATTCCCATTTCATTTAAATGGAAAACAATTTTCCAGTAGCAAAATCATCTTCAAATTTAAAAGCATATACACATAATGGATTATTTTCATAATTAAATAAAAAATGTTTTACTAAATTTCTAAACAATTGGTACTGATAATGTATCAATATTTTTTAGTATTTCTTTTATTTTTTAAATCAGCATAAACAAAGTGAAGCAGTTTATATTATTGTTTTAATACTGGAATCTTTTTTATGCTTAATATTAAAAACATTCTTTAGAATGCCATCTTTTTAATAAGCAGAAGTTTATACAACTAAAGTTTTGTTAATTTTTTTTAACTATGTTTTTTACTTACATTTTGGGCAAATTTTAATGTAGCTTTTTCTTTAATTGATCATTAATACATTTTTTATCATAAATCTTAATGATAGCAGCAGCTACAATAAGGTATTTTCAAATAATAAATTATATTCATATTTAGTTTATCTCTATAACTTCTAATTTTAAGTGTATGCTATAAAATGAAGATTTTTTAAGTTTATAAAGTACTAATGTACAATTATAGAAAATGCACCAACTTGATAATACTAAAATTACCCATTGCATTTATTAATAGACTTTGTGAGCTTGTGAAAGAATTTTGTGAGCTGTTCATAAAATTTTCATTTGCACAATAGTGACATTTTTAATTCAATTATTCAATCACAATCTTTAAAAAAAATGCTCTGTGCAGCATGGGCATGAAGAATAAAAACTACATGTATTTTTTTTATTTTCTCATTTCTATCAATTTATAAATTATATCATTATTAATGCAAAACATTTTTATTATTTTACATTATCTATTATCTATGCTTTGACTTTTTTTTAGATTTTGTAAAAATACTTTTTTATTTTAGAAAGTGAGATATGTTATAACAAAGGTTGCTATAAAGAACCAATTGTATAGCAAATACTTGACCTTATTACATTAAGATTTATATAACATTTTTAAATAGATAATATGAACAGTAGAATAGCAGACAACTTTGTCATGTAAGATTTAGTTATTGGAATAGTTTACCCTTTTTTTCTTTTTATTGATAAAATACTGTACATATTTTAATATTCTCCTAAGTGCATATACTATAATAATTTTAGCCATGATGTATAAAGCAGAATTTGAAAGCTGATTAATGTTTTCACCAAAAAATAAATCATTTTAAAATGGAAAGAAAGTAAAAGTAGTGAAATCTAAATGCTAAGTTTAGAATTCAAGTCCTATTTATCAATATATCAAATTTTTCAGTAAGTGCTTCTGACTAATATACCAATGGAGTGTGTAAGATTTTCACAGTGTTTCATCTTTGAGTAAAGTGTCAGATGATTTTGCCACAAACTAATGTTTAGTTTTTCTTTTGAAATTTTTTTACTATATATATACACAAATGTTAAGTTAATCCTGAGCCAAAAAAATACAGTCAAAAACCTGATTAGTTTTGAAGTAAAAAAATCATTCCTAGAAAAGAAGTGATAATATAATTGATGATTTAAATCCTGAAAATGTGTGGTTAAAAGTGCACAAAAAGTGAAACTTTTTTCACATTTTACAGCTTACATTGTAACATTATGGAACAAACAGATATCCCCTATGCTAACGTGAATTAGTGCAAATGGTAGGTAATAGAATCAATGAATATCCATTTGTGAAAAAGCCAAACAATTTCTGAAAATGCCAAGACTTCTAATATAACTGTTGTTTCTATGAAAGAGTGAATTAGCAGAAAAATACAATTGAGTGGATACAGAAAAAGACGTAGATTATATAGAATTATAAACACAGGGAGGATATGAACACAGACAGAAATACTACTGAACACTATCTTGAGAAATTAAAAAAATAATTTCCACATAAAAAGTTGAATTTCTGAAATCAACGATCTAAGAATGTTTATTAGGGTAAATTGAATTTTCATTTTCATTAAAATTTAAATATATAGTATATACAATAATTAATTTTAAATGTATATTTACATTTTTTAAATGTTGTATATTTTGGATAACTTTGTTCTAGGCCAATGACCCGTAATGGATTACCTCTAAGAACATATATTTCAATATAATCTATAAGGAATAGGTGATATAATGAATGATTTTTCTGAAACCAATTAATGTACTGTACTAGACTTGACATTTGAATTTAATTTTTTTTCATTTCAAAAGACTTTTATTATCATAACTTTATTGTTTTTATATCCAAGAAATTACCTTTTTTTTTTAGTCATTGTTTTTAATTTATCAATGGTCTACTTTTTTATTCCAGGGTTTTTAAAATGTATTAAATTTGTATCAAAACTAACTAATGATGTATATATGCACATACATTTTATAATTTTTAAAAATGGAAATAATTACTTAAATTATTTATATAAAAACATCTATTGTTTTGAGAATCAAAAATTTTATTTAATTAATATGAAATTTAAACAGTACTACTACTGCAGCTTGTGGTTCTGCTGTTGCTATTACTATTACTACTATATCATTACCACCACCATTACTACAAATTCTATTGCTACTATTACTACTACAAAGTTTAGATTAAAAATACATAAATACTGGAATCTTAAAAAATTTGAATTTTGGAGTATTAATTAGAAATACTCAACCTTCATTTAGAATAGCATTTTGTTAGTGCACTTTATTATAAATTATAAAGTCTAATATTTTTAAAATTATATTGAGTCTCAAAGTATGTACTTTTGGCTATAGATATAGGAGTGTTATCTTTGGTCGGGTTTATGTTGTTCAAACATAAAGAGTGTGATTAATAATAATATAATTATGCAAGAATTCATAAAAAGTTTGAATGCCAGAAGTGACTGAACTGGAATTGATCTGAGGATCTTAGACCTTACACTCCAGAATCTGATACTCTACTATTGGCTAAATCATGCAAGATAAGAATGTGATTAAGGTATCATATTACATTTTTAATTGTCAATTCGTTAATAATAATAATTAAAAAGAAAACTGTATACAAGATCTAACGATTACTATTCATCAATGTTAATTTTCCTTCATTCAATTTTTTTAAATTGTATTTTTTTAATTTTCATGATTATCATCCTTGTTCTTGAATGTAGTAAAATCTCTAAATTTGTTTCTGGCAGTTGGTAATAACTAATATATATTAATATCTATCTAGTTTGTGTGTAAACTTAAATTAACAATTTGTTTTAAATTTATTATCTCTATAACTGAAGTGAATCATAAAATTAATTCTTTAAAATAATACGAAAAAAAAGTATAATAATAAAATCACCCCAATAAATACATTTAATATCAATAAAGTAATTAAAAATCTTTATCAAAGACAATGAAAGTAAATATTTTAATTAAATAAATTAACATGTTCTTTGTTCATTACAAGACAAATAATCATTATACAAACTTCATAATTAAAAGGTAATAAACTAGGTAGACTAGCATTAATCTGGAAACTTGGATTCAAAGTTGAGTATGAATTCCAAAAGGTTTTGAAAATGCATAAATATGCATAGTATTAGTAAAATATAAAATCTTTAAAAAATAAATGTATTAGTGTATTAGCATAGCTTAAATGCAAATTATTAGCAAATATTCCTTAAAAATTAATTATATAAAGGATTTAAATACATACTTCCAAGCTCCCTTTAGCTATCCATTCTATTTTATACAACCGATACACATGATCTCACACATGTGAAAAAGACAAATGATCTCCACTGTATATATTTTGTGCTGAATCAGCACTCATCAGCTGGTTCAGTTCATCATCTCCCACATATATATATAATCAATGCTTGTTTTCATATGTGTGTGGTTATGTGCATTGGTTAAATTAGATAGAGTGGATAGCTGAAGGAAGCTTGAAAGTTTGTATTCAAATTCCTTATATACTTACATCTAGAACTCCAAAGTAATATGAGTAAAGTTCAAGTCGTGACTTATATTAATTTTATTCCGAACAATTTTTGCATTGCTGACAGAAATGTGATTACTTTATTGTAATGACAAATATGCCTTTTTTGTATATCACAAGATTGATATCTTGTTAAATTTATGAGGAAATATCTGCATCACTTCAAAAAATTAACTATGTAAAAAGTAAATTTAAATCTATCGCTTATTTAAATTTACTTGAATTCTACATTATTAAATGATTAAAAAATTTATAATATAATTTGAATGTTTTTTGTAAGTGATGTCAATATAAAAATAATGACTTAACGAAAAGTATTTTTCAATTTATATTTCAAAGAAAAACATTTAGAGTAAATTTGTTAACTTTTTGATTTATAATTCATACAGGGTTGAGAATAAATAATGATTAAACTGATGTAATTTTTTAACAATTCAACCTTTTCATATAAATTAGATATAATTTGAGAACATATATTTCAATATTAAATTCGAGTTATATAAATTTGCACCAACAATAAAAGTGTGCTTATTGTTTAAAATTAACTTTTAATCTAAAAGTGCAAATGTTTTCATTTTAATTAATATATAATTGTAAATAAATATATACATAGTTTTGAATAAATTAAAATTCATAATAAAACTGTGGGCAAAGAAAATTATATTGTTTATCCATGTTGTGTTATATTGAATGACTGAACTCAGCATAAACCTTTAAACTGTAATCACGTTTTTATTAATTTTTAATAAAGAAAATTTTTTTGTTTTTGGAAATTAAAGAATTAAAAATTTTACACAGCTTAAAAATAATTTTAACGTCATTATAAAACTGCATTGTGGATATTAAATTGATCATGTGTTTTTAGATCTTGAGTGATGTAATAATGTAGCAATCTAATATAAATTGTTGCCACATACTTCTATTTGTTTCATTTGCTATTTAAAATAATTTTTTAGAAAAAACTCATAATTTGTTTCAAACCAAGAAAACATTATATGACCATTATTTTCTATGCTTATACAAGCTATTTATTACAGTTGCAAACTCTTCATATAGTAATGTGACCCAGTGCAAGCCATAGCAATAAGTGGACACCAGAAGGTTTCTGCATAAAATCTATATTTAGTGTCCTACTCATCGAACATTCCCAGATTAGTTTCTAGCTTTGCTTTCATCAGTGAGGAGCCTTGGATTTAAGAGCATTGGAGTTAGATCTTAGTATTTAATGCAACCTTCTAGCAGCTATCTTCACTTTTTTAACTAACTATAAAGCAATGACAAATGAAAACACAATAATATTTTCAGTCCAAGCTAATTTGCCTGTGTAGCCATATATATTTGAACCCAGTTCAGTATCTATACATTTTGATATTTTTGGTTTTTTAATAACCATAATTACCATCAACTTTTGGATAGAATTGATATCAAACAAACAAAACATCACATGACCATTAGATAGGGATTTTATGCAGAAATATTCTGGCATCCATAATTACTATAGCTTGCACTGGATGACACTACTGCATGGAAAGTTTGCTACTCATAATATATTTGTTTCTGGATGAAAGATGATCAATTTTAGTTAGAAGTAGCTGCAATATTTTATCCTTCATTAACTATTGAAAATAAATTTTAGTACAGAATTATAATGCCTTCACTTCTGCATTATGCAGACAGTTTACATAACTTAAGAATTCATTTAACTTTTTTATAAACATCTATTATAGATAAAGAAATGATTATATGGTTTTTTTATTTTGCATTATTCAAAATATTGGGAATTTTATATAATACTTTAGAATTGGTTTAATTTCTTTATAAAAATATATTACAGATAGAAATCTCATTAAGCGGTTTTTCTTTTACCAAAACCAATTAATGGTATTACAATCTGATATTAGAAATTGCCATATTTTGTTGGGAATATATATGTATCACATATATTCTCATAGCATCATATTTTAACTTGATTTTTTAACTTTTCAACATTTTCATTAATGTATGCAATATAGAAATTGTAGTAGGAATGTTACTTAGTGACAGCATGTTAGACTGTCCTAAAAGAATTTAAAAAAAAATAGAATTCAAATTCATGCATTTCAGATTAATAGTAGTACACATGTATATGAAATTATAAAATTGTTAATTAAACAGAGTAACTGCAAATATTATTAAATATATAGCTTTAATGCAGAACACTCTTTTCAAAGGAAAATGTTATATTGCTAAACACTATTTCTTGCAAAAAACAAAAAAGAAGATATTATGACTATATACTTAATAATGTTGTGATTTCCCTATTAAAGTGGATTTTTTATAATTTTCATAGTTTATTAAAAAAATGTGTGGAAATTTGTTATTTCTTTTAGTAAGCCTACTTATTCTGTAAAGATTTCAGTTTAATTGGAATCCTATGAGTAGTTAGTAAATGTTTTTTTTTTACCTTAAACTTTAGACAACCTGCTTAAATATTTAATGTGTAGTACTAAGTCAGTAATTATACATTTAAGTGATCTCAATTATAACTGTAACTATCTTTGATTCTTTAGATTTAAAAAATAATAAATAATAGTATAGATACATATTTGAATGGTTTATTGCTGTGGAGTCCATAAGAAGCTTGAACACAGAGCTGAACCACAATTCATCAACTTTGAGGTTCAGAATTAGTCATTCCAATATTGCAACAAGTCATTTAGACTTACATAGTAATAATCATCATATAACTTTTCCAGTTTTACTTTATTAAGCAGACAGTGTCTGTTTGCTTCATCTTTTTCTGATAAGTAGTGCAGATATTACATCTTAAGGATATAATAGCTATTCTATATTCATACTTACATTCAAGATAATAACTTTGATATTTGATATCAGTCAGTGTGAATCAAGTAGCACTATCAATTCATTGTTGAATTTACTCAAAATTTAAATTTAAGCACTTATTGTTAGAGAAAAGTGTCAATATAACAATTAATAAAATATAAGTTAGAGAAATCACGTTTTATAGTACCTAGTGTTTACTATACTTTTGTCAAAAGCTTGTATATTTGAAGCAGATTTCAAATTGAGGTCGTTATGTTGGTCTGATAAATAGTCATATAAACAATGTCTTGTGTGCAAAATTCCTTAGGGTTTTTTATTTTTAGATTTAGTAATCTTTTTTATTCTGCATAGTTTAATGCAGTAGTTAAAGTGGAGGACTCTGGAAGTCAAGGTCCATGGATCATTCCAATTTTGGTACTCATTCTGTTTATTAAATCCTGAGCAATAACCAATATTATTATGTTTTCCCTGAATATTTTAGTGCGGTAGTAAAATGGCAGACTTTCGAATTCAAGGTCACATATGATCACAGCTCTATCATCTCAGTGCTCGAAATTCTTTCGAATTTCCGAAATACAAACCATTCGATTTTTTTTTAATATATAAACTTTTTTTGATAGTAGGGTTATTGGTATAGTTACGTAGAATTATTGATAAAAAAAAAGTTAAATATATATATATATACTCGGACATACAAAAAGATAGATAGATTTATATAGGCAGAAAGATGACTAAATAAAACTTGCAAAAGTTTAGAATGGTATTCGTACATATTTAAATAATGTTACATCTGTTTCCATCATAGTGTATGTGTGTGTATATATACAGTATATATTTAAAAAAACATCTAAACTTTTTAATCTCTACTTCTTATGGAAGAACATAATTCTAATCTTATCACTTTTCATTCTTCTCATTATAATAATGATGTTTATGAAAGAATTAAACTTTTTAATAATAATATGCATTTATTTTCTATTGAAATAATAACTTCAATGTACAAGACTTTTCCATTATAATTATTCTTTCATGTAATTAAATTAAAAAGAAAGAAGAATATATAGAGAAGCAAAAAGTTGTCGGTATAAGCGGAACGTGACGGCGCATTAGTCCAGCCTGTCTTGTGATTCATCAAACATTCGCCTGTAAGTGGAATTTGGACAAAGTACACGTGCAGCAAGAAGTAATATACGGACAGAGATTAAAATGTTTTCAAATTTTAAGATATTTGGCGCAACGAATTATTATTTTTTAAAATTTAATCTTGTATTTTAATGCACGCAGTTTATTCATAGTTATATATAAATAAAGTATTAAATGTTATTATTCAACATATTTTAGTCTAATTAAAATTAAATATTTTTTTAATTCTATATATATATATAGTAGTGTATTTATATGTTATACATATAGTCTTTCCCATTAATTTTTATTTTAATAGACCAATTGATTTAACTTGCAATTCCAAAAATAGCTTTTTAAGATAATTAAAATGTAATTATTAGTAGTGATAATAATAGTTATTAAATTTGATATCTTTTATGTTTTAAATATTATTCAATACTTACTTAAGTCAGAAGTCATAATGGAACAAAATCCTTTTTTTTATTACTATTTTTACTATACGCCACCTATCTTTTTATAATAATAAACAGACAGATCTGAATTTGAAACTTTAATTAAATTATTTCAAAGATATAACCAATCATGTGGAAATTACCATTGATGATGAGTAAGTATCGTTTTATTAAAGAACCTTGTTGCCTAATTACTCCAATTTATCTTTGAAGAGTAGATAATTTTTAACATATATACCCATTAATTTTATATGACATTATCAAATATAAAGGCGATGATATAAACTATAAATTGAATTAGTTTTATTTTTAATATTTAAAATTTACAAAACACATATAGATTATAAACCACCACACAACTAAACATCTACAGTACCGCCCATATCAGCAATTTTAGTTATCCATGATTCAACAAATATTAATATAATTATTCACAAAAAAAAAAATTACAGGAAAAAATTTAATTTCTTATATTTTAGTATAGTATACATACAGGATGTACACACAACTTTATATATCCGTGATAAACACGTCAGTTTTGTACCATTAAATTGTGGCAGACGTACTGCAGTTTGAAATCACATGTTGGAATTATAATAGTTTATATTATTGTAAAAATTATTTTGATTTATCAGGTTAATTTTTTTACATTAATTAATATTTAATCTGGTAATGTAATGCCTTAAATTGTTATCAAGTTCATAATGCCGTTATTAGAAATTAAGATTTTAATAAGTAAATAGATTTATAACATGTCATATTTTAAAAAAAAGATTTGAATCAAAATGATCATTCTGTGAGAGGTTTATAATTGTGGTGTGATAAATTGACAATGCACTACTGATCATATTACATATTTATATTGTTTTTTATAACTATACTTATAAAAATATATAAATTCTGGAATTCCTTTTAATAAATAATAATTCGAAATATATTCAAAACCGGTTGAAAAAATGTATGTTAATGTGAGTTTATTCCCAGAATAAAATAATATATAAAAAAAGTTTTTTTAAAAAATGCTCTTATGTAAACAGTACTAGCTGACTAAAAAGTAGAAAAATAAAGTAATTCTGCTAAAAGTATTAAAAAAATTGAATCTCTGTTAAATTGCATAATATCAGAGATCTCAAGAATTTAGACTTGTTATAAAACAATTGGAAATTGCAGGAATATTGCCATTTCATAAAAGCATTTGAGGCCTTTTTGATTTTTATGATTTAATTTAAAAAGGCATTTGAGGCTCAAATAAAATCATAAAAATCAAAAAGGCCTCAAAAACATTTATGAAACAACAATATTTCTGCAATTTCCAATTGTTTTATAACAAGTCTAGATTCATGTGATCTCTGATATTTTCTAAGCATGGTAAATTGACCAAAATTCTTTTTTTTTTTACCCTTTAATTGGATTACTTTATTATTTTTATACTTTTTAATTAGTTAGTACTGTTTATATAAAAGTATTATTTTAAAAATCTTTTTTTTTTTTTTTACATATTTTATTTTATTACTTTGTAATTATAAACTAAAGAAAAAAATCTGAGAAAAAGGCTCTGGCTGAGATTTTTTTTTAGTTTTTGAATTTTGATCCTGCTAAAGTTTTCTTTTAGTTTTAACCATTTTTTGTTTCAGCATCACATATAGTTGTTGTCTTAATCGGTCTTTTTATGTCTTATTATTAAATATAATTTTTGTCAAACTAAAGGGTTCCGAATGAGATTTTTTTTAAAATTTTTGAATTTTGCTCTGGCTGAGATTTTTTTTAGTTTTAACAATTAAAAATCTCAACTAGAGCAAAATACAAAAATCTAAACATATAGACAGAAACATACCTAGACAATGCAAATTAATATAAAATTAAAATGATAAAATAGTAACCAGTTTCTCTGAACTACTAAAGCATTTATAAAATGTTGCAGAAATAAGAATAATAGCTTATAAAAAAGTCAAGATTTGCTTTGTCAAACAAATTTTTCTTTATATATACAAAAGATCTTATAGGGTAGGGATTAATTGTGAAATACATATAAGTTAGGATTTAAACTTGAACATCTTTTCAGGTAGCTGAAGGTTTTTAACAAAATGTACAATTATTTTAGGTATCTGGCCTTAGCCCACTTAAATAAGTATCTGATTATTATTTTGTAATTAAGTATCTAGCTATTTATATTGAGAGCAACATAAAAATATAAACCACCATTTTTGGCAATTGACTAGTCTGAATAGCTTTTTCTTCTTTATTGTTTCTTTGTGGAATATTCTGGAGATACCTTTGTCATTCAGTGGAATAAAGAGCTCACAAATAAGCTTTTAACAATATGACAAATATATATATATATATTTATATATATATATATATATAAAGAGCTCACAAATAAGCTTTTAACAAGCTTTGCAGAATATCCCCAATCCCAAACCAGTTTTTGTTACTGGTTTCCTCAGTGAGGTGCTAGGATATTCAAGCATTAGATTAAAAATACCAGGATAAGTCCAGCACTTTATCTAATGGATAACTATTAAGTAGAAAATCTGAAATTTTTAGACATTCATATATCTTCCAATCCAGCTATCTAATTTAAATAGCCATATGGGACTGAACCAAGTTCAGATACACCATATATTAATAGTTTTAGCAATATAAAATTGCCAAAACCTTAATAGCAAAAAAAAAAAAAAAATCAAGTCATATGTCACATGACCTAATTTAACAAGCTTGTATTACTAATGTTATATAAAAAAACTCACAAATAAGCTCTTAACAAGCTTTGCAGAATATCCCTAACCTCCGATGGGTTTCTGCTACTGGCTTATTTGTGAGCTGCTTATATAACATTTGTTTATATAACATTTGTAATACAAGCTTGTTAAATTAGGTCATGTGATATATAACTTGCTTTTTTGTAATATATATATATATATAACAGAAAATTATAGTCACCCATATATTAATATCATAATTCAATTCATTAACTATATAATTAGTTAATAATTTTCATTAGCTATTTATTAGACTAGAGATTATCCAATACAGAATAATATTTCTATAGTGTAATTTTCATTACACCATATAGTTGTAAGCATATGACCAAAGACATGTGAAAAAAATCTGATTCCCAAGATGCACACACATTTCATGATGAACCAGCATTCATCAGTTGGCCCAGACCATTATCTCTCTCACACATATTTTTATCATTGCCCAGTATATATATATAGAGATAGATACATGAAGATAGATAGCAAATCAATTAAACTGGAGTAATTTGCTATCTATATATACACTGAACAATGATAAAGATATGTGTGAGAGATATTGATCTGGGCCAATTGATGAGTGTTGGTTCATCATGAAATGTGCGTCTTGGGGATCATAGATCCTTTTCACATGTATTTGATCATATATTTATGACTATATATCTTCACAAAGTGTTAAAGATGGATAGAAACTAGTTCCTAAATTGCATGAGAGGGATGTAGTGAAAATTATACTATAGAAATATTATTCATTATTTAGTTATTTGTTTACATTTGCATAGCAATAATTACTAAAGAATAACTGTAAACAAATTGATTAATCATTGTTAAACTAAATTGTAGTATAGATATGTGAATGCTATAATTCTTTCTATATTTCTCTAGTTAGCATTTTTACATTTTAAATATATAGCTTCAGGTTTCAAATAAAATTATATCAATAATTTCCAAGATGCAATTTTCCCAACCAGATGGGTCTAGCTCACCTAACTTTGTAAATGTAATTATATTGTGGTTGTTGTGCATAAGTGTTTTTTTAAAAATGTGATTCATGTAAGTTAAATTTATACATTATACATTAATAAATGCAAAAAAAAAAAAAGATACCATTTGAAAAATTATGTGGACATGATTACAAAAAAATTGGTTAGACAAAATGCATTTTGAGAGTGATTAATGTTTTTTTTTTTTAATGTCTACAGTTGTCTATTTGAAATGTAAGAATAAGCCCCTAAATATAGATGAAGTAAGTAAACAGTTTTAAAAATAAAGATTAAATAAGTATCTACACAAAAAAATATTATGGATATATTTGAAGTTTATTAAGATTAAAAATTTATATCCAAAGTTAAATAAAAATTGATAATATTTAATGTTATAAAAATTACAAATAATCATTTTATAATTTATTAAGTAACAAATAAATAATCAAATGGCTTTACTGTTCAGGAGTTTATAAGATGTTTGAGCAGCAGAACTATTAGATCTTGAATCAATCTAAGTTCCATACACTTCTGAGTCTCATACATAGTTATTGCGTAATCTGCACAGAGTAATTAAATGATAATTGTTTGTGAATAAATACTTGGTGTAAATATAAGGCATTTCTAAAGTAAATTTATATAATATATTTTCAGCATTTATTTTTATAGCGTCTGTATACAATTGTAATTACATTCATATCGGCCTTTCAAGCCAAATTGTGCAAACGCTTTTGCGAGTGTTAAATAATAAATGAATACCCTCTGACCAAACAAGATATAGAATTTATGCAGGAATAAAAGGGATTATTCCTGCATAAATTCTATATCTTGTTTGGTCAGAGGGTATTCATTTATTATTTAACACTCGCAAAAGCGTTTGCACAATTTGGCTTGAAAGGCCGATATGAATGCGTAATCTCAGTGCAAATTTTAATTTTGATATTAAATCAGCTACATTACTATTTATTGCATTTATTATATATATATATATTGGAAATGAAGATCTTTCTCCTGCATATAAAATAGTTTTAACTTCTTGCAAAAATGTTTATATCATTGTAGATTAAACAATATCACATTGAAACTGACTCAACTTAATAATAAAATTTTATTTTCACAAATGTCATTGTCAAATCAAATGGAATTTCTTTTGTAGTGTTTGGCAGTTAGATATATTTCTTTGAGAAGTTAGCATTATTTACATATGTCCATTTCAGAAATCCTAATTAAGTACATACATAGAGTATTTTATGTTATAAATTTCATAATATTATATATACCTTTATCTATTTTTTTTTAAAGTTTAATTGAAAAAAAGCTATCTTCTGTAAAGATTGTTTGTTTTGCTAGATTATTTGAACAAAGATAACCAGCCATACTATATTTAATACACTTTCAGTCCAAATCCACAGTATAGCCAGGAATTTTACAAAGATGAATATTATTAGAATAATGGTGTTTTTTTTTAATTAATGTTTTCCATCAATTTAGTTGATCAATTACTAAAAACAAAAATATTGACTCTTTTGAAAAGTTTAATGAACAAATGTTCACAATGCTTCAACAACAGTGGTCTCACTAGTATTAAAATATCAACATAAATTACTGGTAATTATTAAAATAAATTTAAGAATCATTAATAGAAAAAAATAAACCCGTATCTATGTCATGGCTGGACAAATTACAGCTACAAGCCATATATTATACCATTATCAATTTTAAATGCTATAATTTCATATTGTTTTTCGAATTGAACAGGTGTCTCTTTCAGTACCTTCCTAAGTATGTATCTATTTTTCAGAAATCAAATTAATTTAAATTAGTCTGAATTTAACTTTCACAGTTTAAATTTTATGCCCCCCCCCCCCTGCAGGAAGAGTAATATCTCATATCGTTTTTAGTCTAAATGGCAGCAAATTTTTCACATCTTTTCAAATGACCACTTCTTTTAAAAATGAATATTACAAAAACTTATTACAACTAATGGCTATAATAATAGAAAGCAAATTTATTTCACTATAATAACTAATTATAAGAAAGCAATCATTGAATCAGGTTAAACAAAAAAATAATTCTATTTCTTCATTTTTGAGATTTTATGGCTATATTTTTTAAACTTTTATACAAACATTTTAATATATGTTGTAAATAATGTTTATAAAATTATAAAATTTGAAATGATTTTTATATAAAATAAGATCTGCTCTTAAGAGCACCATGATATACCACTTTTTATATGACTAAACACATTGCAGGTTAAGTAAAATCTTTTTTTTGCATTAAAATTAATATAAAAGCTAAATAAAAACTTTATAGTTTTACTAATAACTTTGCCTCCTTTTATTTTTTCTGTCTCATTTAATGTTAATGAAATTTATTTTGTATATGTTTTAAAACATAAAAGTCATATATTAAATTTCTCCACCATACTTTAAACAACAATCAGTTTGTTGAAAGGCATGTGTATTCATAATTATTGAATTTAATATAATTAAACAGATGTTTGAAAATTTGTTAGGATGACATCAACATAATGAAAATCCAACATATAATTACAGATATATAAACAATATGTATATGCTAATATTAATACAATATTTTTGTAATAAAATATTTATGAAAAATTTAAGAATATGAGTGTAATGCTAGTTTATATCTAGTGGCTCTTAAAAATCTAAAGTTTTTTATGATTACTACAATAAGAAACTTTGGTTACCTCTTATTTATGTTTAACACTAGTTTTATATTTAGTTAACATTATTCATAAGAACATTGCAGTAAATAAATAATATTTCAGAGTGAATCCTGAAACTGGTCTAATACCCTGCATGGTTGAATGCAATGGTAGAATGATGAACTCTAGAAATCAAGGTTCATGACTCAGATTGTCACTTCATGCATCTGAACTCTTTGTGAATTCCTGAGCAATAAACTATTAGATTATTTTTTTATAATGAACTCATTTTAATCTTTTAAAAATAATTAACAAACTGTGACAAAACATGAACTGAATTTTTTAAAATCAGTCAAAAATCTAACATCAAAAAATATAATCATATGCATATAAATTTTATAGCAAAATGTTGATAATGCTTTTCTATTAAAAATAAACTTCATTAAAATTATTATTTTTTAAATAAAACATAATTAAACAGTACTCAAATTAGTTTTGTATTGTTAAATATTATAACACTTAAGCATCAACAAACATTGATATATCTTAATGACGTAAAGGATTTTATGATTCTATGATGAACTTTTAAATTTGACATAGAATAAATTGTTATTGTATGGAAAGCAATAAAAAATTAACCACCAACAATAATCAGGCATTATCATCGATTGTTATAATATAATGTTTAATTATCTCAACCTGTTTCTAAATGGAGAACTTAAAACACACGCACATACATCTAAACACTAATCATTAATATTTTAAAATGATCTAAAGCGGTAACAAACTAATATTTTTAAATTAAGTATTAGCAATAATTGTAACTTTAAAAATACAATTTTTTTTTAGATCATTATTTTAAAAATAATTTTTTAATTATTAAGTTAAATACATATAAAATTGTAATACTAATAATTTTAATACAATTAAATAATAGTATTTGTTTCTGATAAGCAAAAAGTATTAATGCCTACAAAGTTAAAACAGTATTTTTATAGAATTTGGAAGTAGTAATTACCGAACAATTAATTTTTACTTGCCAGCATTATGCTAAATCTTAATATAATTCAACAAGGTTTGTCTCCCTAAAAATATATATACAGTATATAATTAATATTCATTTAATAATGACTAGTTTACTGGGAGGAGGCATTTATATTTATATTTCTTTTTCTTTTGATTCTAATAGATAATTAACATTGACAAACGCAAGAACTAACTTCATATCTGTATATATAGATATACACATGGTAAGAGAATAAAATAAAATGATTTTTAGATTTTTGTTGTAAAACAAAAGTTCTTCCATGAAAGAGAAACAATAAAGTGTAAGTCAAACTAATCAAATGTTGATTTACGAAATTTGTAGTTTTTCTTTTCATTGTTTTATCTTATATCTAAGAATTATCCATTTTCTGATAAACATATAAAATGGTTAGATGATAAGTTGGGTTGACTGTGGCAGGTATCTGAAAAAATAACCACAAACTTTCTTAGATTCTAAAAATGTCAAATTTTCACCAGATTCAATCTTATGATTGTGAGGATGGCATAGAGACATGCTATTTTTCATGTCTTGAGTAATTTTTCATTTATATTTCTCAATACAGTTAAGTATGCTGTCATAGTGACAAACTCAAGAAGAACTTAAAGATTTGTGAATCAAAGATCACATTTTCGCTTGCAGCATCAAACATGTATGTAGTATTCATATGTTTTTGATTTCTTTTTAATTGATGATCCTTCATCTCTACTTTACCATACTACAATCATTCTCAACATAAAAAGACATACCATTCTCTCTTACTATCTATATATTTAGAACCACTTTACTTTTCAGGTAAGCTAGTCATAAATACATAGAGTATACATAATTAAATATATTTGAACTTAACCTTCATATATATAAATGAAATATTATTCATTTATATCCATGTATAATTTATTGAAAATATATATATATAAATCAAAGTTTTGACCAGGTCACGCGGTCATCAACTAGGTAACAAATATTATGAAATAATTATGGAGGTACTGGAATCACTGATGTGTAACAATAAGGAATGTTTTATTAATAGAAATAGTAATTATGAGAAATTATTTAGATTAATGAGTTTTTTAAAAAAAAATCCAAATAGAAAATAATTTGCATGTATTATCACGTTTGTTGATACATGCAAATTATCTTCTATTTGGAAATTTTTTTGAAAAAACTCATTAATTTAAATAATTTCTCATAATTATTATTTCTATTTTCTATTACGAGAATATTCATTATCGTTATACATCAGTGTTTACAGCACCTCTACAATTGTTTTATAATATTTAATGCCCAATTGATGACCGGGGTGACCTAGTCAAAACATTGGTTTATATATATTCAATAAATTATATACAGATATACCCAGATAATATTTCATTTATATCTGTATCCCATGAAAATCTTTGATTTAATATATAATGAAAACAAGTCATATATCACATAACTTATGTAGCTTGCATTAAGCAATATACATGTAATAAATGCTTTCTGTTGTTTAGAGATATTAGCATCTTATTTATCATATATATAAATATGTATTTCACAAGATAACAGCTTAAGCTTTTTATACTATAAATCTATTCTCAAGATAATCTCTGAACATAAAAGATACATTTAAAATTTCCCTTTAATCTTATATTTTTTAAACAAATGAACAGATATTTGAAAAAAAAAACACCCCCAAATAACTCCTAAGATATGTATTTTATACTAAAACAGTGCTCATCTGTTGGCCTATACCATAGGTCTCTTACATAAATCATCATTATTTCTTTAGTATTTGTAGATGACAAATAATTGTAGTTTGATTTATAAGTGCCAAACTTTCTATATTCACAACTTTGCTTCTAATTATTTTATATAAATACATTAATGATTATTGCTAATCATGTATTAAACTAGAAATTATTCCTAACTCAGATGTACAGTATAAATTTCAAATATGGATTAACATCACTGTACTTTTATGAAGATATCAATAATTGAATCTCTATGAAAAATTGGTAGCTTAAACTATATTACTCTCTTGTAAGGCAGAAATTGATATTAATCACTTTTAACATTTAACTCTTCTATAAGAGATTGATTACTAATCAAATGCAGTTTTATTTCAATTAGGAATAGTTCAAACAGTTTACTATTGAATTCTTTCAACCTTCAAAACCTGTTTGATTGATTGCTTCACTTTGAAATATCGTATCTGTATATTTAAATTCATTTAAAAACATTTTACCACCTATATAAGCTATTGAAAATATTAAATTATAATTTATGGCTCATAGTTTGGAGAATCTCAGTTCAGAAGTAACAAAAATTTTTCAACACTTATAGTTATTATGTTCAACTACTAACTCATACTTAAGAGTTTGAGTACTAATAAAAAGCAGTCATCTTTTGATTAGGAGTATTTCTAACAGTTTATTATTATTTTCTTTTAGCCTGCAGAATCAGTTTGATTGATTGGTTGCTGCACTTTATAATATTATTGCTGCAGATTTAACTTCATTTAAAAGTGAAGTTCCCATTTATAAAATAATTTAACATATATGCACATGCACATATAAATTCCAAAAATTGAAAAAACATTTTTCATTTTAGAATGTTATTTCTGCAATAAGAAGGAACATTAAAACTATTACTAAAAATATGATGATATCATGAAATGTGTGAAAAAACTCTATAAGGAATTATATAGAAACATGCATACAAAACACAAAAAAATGTTTCCTATAGTTATTTCATTTTGCTAATATGTTAAAAGAAGAAATGAGACATGAAGTTAGATCTATAAAGAAAAATAAAGTTCCAAGAAATGATGAAATTATAGCAGGTGAAGAAATAAAAAAAAAAGGTGGATTTTATATACTAAATGTTTAAATAATCAAGATGTATCACATGATTGGAATAATGTTATAGAAAGAATGATATATAAGAAAGATGATAAAGAAGATATTAAAAAATTCAGACCAATCAGTCTTTTATCATTTGTGCAAAAAAAATTTACCAAGATAATTTCAACTCTCTGCAGCAAATTTTGGACTTTAACTAATCAAAAGAAGCAGGAATTAAAAATAGTTTTATCATTATGAATCATACCCAAGTACTGAAAGAAGTTAAAGAATGGACCAATGAATATGAGTTGCCATGATGCTTTGGATTTGTAGATTATGAAAAGGTAATTGATTCTATAAGCATTTTTTCAGTGATTAGAGCATTGGATCATTGTCCGATTCAAATGGTTTGTCAAAATGCAACAGCAATAATGTTGATATTTAGAAAATTAACATTGAACATGGTCTATGATATGATGCTTCCATATTTCCAAAATATTTTGCAGGAGTTTTATAAAAAGTATTAGACTGATTACAATGGAAAACTAAGGGAATAAAAATAAATAGAGATTATTTACATTATCTAGATTTTACAGATGATTTGGCTATTTTTATGAGTATTCTTCAGAGCTTCAGGAAACACTGCAAGAGTTTATCAGATGGAAGTAAGAAATAAGAAATGCTAAAAAGATTAAAGTCAATGAATTTTTTTCAGAAAAAAAAAAAAGATTGATAACTATGAATTAGAAGAATAATTTACAAGTATGTTTAGAAGATTAATATACATAGATTATAATGAATTTAGTTAAATAACAAAATAAAGCTTGGATGAAAACTTTTGGTAAGAATAACAATATTAAAAGAGAATATGACAAATGTTTGAAAAAAGTTTTTATTAGTAGTGTTTACCAGTGGACATGAGACTAAGACATTTAACAGCAGTGTAATGTAGAGATTTCTGATCACTCAACATAATGTTAGTTTACTGGTTTACAATTTTTTTGCATAGAAATGAAAACAAATTATTAGTTTTAAAAAAATCTGAAAATGTCAATATCATAGAGTCATCATGACAATTTTTGATATGAAAGAAAATTAACAACACCCTGATTAATTAAATCATATTACAAAGAAACTAACAACATCATTGATTGGCAGTTTATGTGGCCAGAGGCAATTACAATTGTGCTTTTTTTTGTTTGAATATGTCAGAAAAAAAATTATAATTTGCAGTAATTTATTTACATATTTTATAGCTTATTTATGCAATGTACTAACTTATAAAATATTTATTTTACATCAAAAATATATGATTACATTTAGATTTTATTTAAAAATGTTTTTAAGATAACAAATCATAAAAACATAGTAACAATAAAGAAAAAGCTGTTCTTATTGGCTAACAAGAATTGTTTTCATAAATGCCAGTGAATACATTTTTTTTGTGAAATTTTAATAATAATAAGTTTGATTTTGAATTTTAAGACATATTTTTATTCTTTTACAGTGTTCAACTAAAATTTGTTTCCATTTTAAAAATAGAATTCAAATAAGAATGACTTCACTCAATAATTTTTATGATTAGGCAAGGTTTTGATCCAATGCAAAAAGAGCAAATATATCCAAAATTGTCACTAGAGTCTTTCAAATAAAAGTGGGAGAAATTGGACCTTGCATGAGTTAAATAAATATTTTTATAAACTTTTGAAGAATATTTTGATAATTAATTTTAATGAATTGTAATAATTTTTATAAAAAAAATTGTTAACATATCAATTAACTGTTTATATTCTTGAATAAAGAATCAGAAAGTTATGCATTAAGCAATGGTATAATACCCAATTATAACAACAAAGCACTAAAAATAAATGTATTTTTGGAAAGAGTAAAATGAAGGTAGTTTGGGCAGCATATGGTTTAAAAGTTTGAAGCTTAAATAATTGACATTGTGCTATTGTCAAAATTATATTGGCAATCTTCATAAGAATGAATACTTAATGGACACCTGGTGGCAGTATCATATTGCAAAAGAAAAAGAAAGTTAATAGTCAGAGACTAGTCTGAAAATATTTGGGTTTTTATCTGACATCTATTAATTACTAATGTTTACAGAGATACCTCAGTATATCTATTGATTACTCATTTTTACAGAGATACCTCAGTTATAGATTGATGTCAAATAAATGAAGAACATTAAATTCAGATTAAATAAAGGCTTGAAGAGTCATTTGATACTTTGATCTATTACACTTCAAAATATAAATTTGGTGTAAAATCAATTTATTTCCAATATTAAAAAATATTTGAATGGCTTTATTGCTTGAGAGTTTTTAAATTAGAGTGCTGGAAGTGCCAGAACTAGGACCAATCCTAAGACCTACATTTCAAAGTCTGGCACTTCATCACTGTGCTAAATAGTACATTTTTATTTACAATAAACTGATTTTAAAGTGTAAAAAAGTATGTATAAGAATTTCCAAATTTCTGAAGAAGAAACAGTCAAAACTATCAAGCATCATAAAATGTATATTATGAGATTTTTTTTTTAAAAAAAATCTGCTGATAGTACACAATTAATTTTATTTACATTAATTATGTTTATAATGTAAATCCAATAAGTTGCCATATATTTGTCAATAAATAATTTTGAAATGAAGTTTAATGGAATTGTTAATATCTGAAACATAATATTAAAAAGAAAAAAAGATTAAACAAAATTTGCAAGACAAAGATTTCTGGAGAAGCTTCTCATAAGAAACATAAAATGCAAAGCTATTAAATTCTTGCCAGTTTCCAGATAATGATGGTTTCTTCATTTATCTAAGTATAGATAAATATCTATTTACGAACCATAGTTGGATTGTTAACTGGGTTGTCTAGAATTCCTCTACCTGAAAAAAAACTATAATTTTGATTAGAACCTACAAAAAAAAAAAAAAAAAGGCAAATTTCATCTATCCTAGATTCAATATGTCCTGAAATATAATATATATATAGTAACTATATATACATCAAACAAAAAATATTTTATTAATATCATTTTTAAAAAATTCAGATGAAAGCAAATATTTTTTAAGATAAAAATAAAAAACTGAATGCTAAAAGTTATCAAAAAAAAAAATTAAGTGCGTATGTGTGTATGAAATGGTTAATTGTCGAACTATTATTTATTAATAAAGTAAATCTATAGTCAATATAAGTATGTTTAATGTTTAAAAAAAGATTTTTTTTAAAGAAAAACAAATGTTGACACTTAAAATGCATTTTGTTTTTTAAAAAAGTAAACTATTGAAATGGATTTTTTTAATTTTAAATTTATTATGAGGAAAATTGTTTTAAAAGACATGAACTTTAGTTTTTAAAATTAATATAAACAGGAATATTATTTAATATATATGTAATTATAGAGAATGTAAACCATAAAATAGGTCCGAAAAATTAGAAAATTTAAATGTAGAAATAACAAGATTTATGTTCTTCGATTGGTCTAAGAAATTATTATTACTATCGTTATTATTATTGTTGTTGTTTTTTTTTTAAAAAAAATAGAAATTTAATAAAATTAAAAATAACTTAATAAATAGCTGCAGGGAAAATATCTTTAAAAATATAATAGCTAATATCCAATATTAAGTAACTTCTTCATTTAGAATATGATGACTTAAGTATCTATCTATCTATCATCTTTTTATCTATCTATCTTTATATCCATTCATCCATCTGTCCATCTATCTATATGTCTGTCTGTCCATTTATTTATCCATCAACCCATATACCTATCTATTACAGTCTATCTATTCATTCATCTAGTCTATCTATCCATCCAACCATCTGTCCATCCATCTATTTATCTATTTATATTTATATTTATTTATCCATCTATCTATCTATTTATCTATCTAAATTTTATTTTGAAAATAATTAATAGTAACTTACATATAAATTTATCATACACTATTTTAAACTTGTATAATAAAAGGATTGATAAATTTTAAAACAGAGCACTGTATACTGATAATGAACAATTAAAATATGGATTTGGATTAGTATAAAAAAAAATGAAAACTGTACTTTTTCTAAAAAAAGTTTACAAAATTTTTGACATATATTTAAGAAACATATTTAATAAAGGCCATTTAATCTTGGCAACGTTTTGAAAGTAAAGAAATCTCTTTACATAATGATGAAGATAGATCTAGAAAAATGCATAAAACAGAGAAATCTTTTTTTTATTTATTTGCATTGTAGAAATAATGATAGTAATTTATCAATCCAGAAATAAACACATATGGAAATGATAAAAAATAAAATGTGCTGTTTGATGAAAAAATCATTGAATTGGTGACTTTAAATGTTTTGAAAGTTATTTAAATAATGATAGAAGAAATTAAAATGATGTTTATTATTAAATGGAGCAAATGCATAACCATTTTATAAAAAGAAAAATAAAGAAATAAGGATATTAGAGTTTGAAGAATAGGAAAGATAAATTGAAAAAATACAGTCTAAATATAGGTATAGTGAAATATTATAAGAAAATAAATTTACCAATGCAATATCATTTGATCCACTTTTAGTTTGTTACAATTAACAAGTATAAATATTCCATTCAAGTGATATGCGCTTGAGTAACCAGTGTTTATCAAATGATAGTGCTATTTAATTCTTATCCCAGATCAGTTGCTATTAACTTGATAGTATTTGCTTTCCACTCTGCCTAAGTCTACTTAACAATAATTTTGCTTATCCTCTATATAATGTTTGCAATACATTACTTTTTTTTTACTTTTAATTATATACCCAATAGATATTACAAGTCTTTTTTTTACTATTTTAATAAATCTATAATAAGTAAAACAACCTCTACCAGAAGAAAACACTTGAAAAATTATATATTGTATCAGGGATTGTTTCTTATATAATCAGCCACAAAATATAAATGATAGTACAATATTATTAAATTTAATATCTATAATACAAAAAAAAAATGCAGAACGTATATTCTCTTCTTTGGATCCTCATAGTCTGAATTTGATAACAGAATAATTAATTTTTTACATGATAATAAAATACACTATTGAGATGATAATATCTAATTGCAGCATAAAGAAAAAGATCTAGAGTGATATGCTGAATATGCAAAACAGATAAAGATGATTAATATAAAATTCTGTGAAAAAATTAAAATTTACTTATCAGAGTTATTTACTTTCAAAAGAGAATATGATATGACTATCAGTTACATAACTGCATTAATTTCGATTTGGAATCCCAAATCCTCAATGATAAAGGCAGATCAGGAAACTGGTGTGGTGTTAATAACATTGATTATTCAAAATGGTAATAGATGGTGCTAGAATAAACAAATTACAAATACTTTTGAAAAGAGATATAAAAATCAGATTTGGAAGATTATTGGATGTAAACTTAAAAATAGAAAAAATATAAGATATGATGCAAGGAATTGTGGAAATAAAAAAGAGATTAAGAGAACTTAGGCAGAAAGAAAAGTAAATGATAGACACCCATAAAGCAAGTGATCTGAATTGAGATGTTGAACATGCTGAAATGATCATGATGGTTAACAGAAAAATCTGCATATACTATAAACCACTTGCTAGATTTACTTACTTTCAAAAAAAATAAACCATACATTTAATCAATTAAATTTATTTTTCATTATATAAATTTAGAAAAAAAAAGTTAACTATAAATGCTAAATGTCAAGTAAAAAAATCAAGATATTGTCATTGATGCATAAAATCACAATACATGGAGTGTTATTTACAATTGACTCAGATCCACTCAACTGTACAAGAAATGTTATGGTATGAAAACTATTTTTCAACCTGATCTCTCATATCTTTAATTGTTTTAGCCATTAAGCTTTCATTACTTCAAGACAAATTTTATCAATACAGAATATACTAAAATCACACTTTTTTTTATTTTGCTATAATATCCTATAAATACAAATTATACAAGCCACTAGTTTTGCTAAAAAGTGTTCGAAGTGGTTTGGATAAATTGTAATACAGAATATACTTCATTTGTCTGCTGGTTGGATATGCAAAAATTCTCTAGATAGCCTACTGTCATTTAATATTGCTTCAGTTAATCACATATTTATAACTGATTAGTTATTTATTTGTATATTTAAATATTTATTTGTGCACAAGATTCATTGGGATATTAAGCCCTAAAAATATACCAATATTCATGCTTTAACAGAAAATAAGCTCAGGCATGATATTTAAATAATAACAATTTGCTATGTTAATATACTATTATTAATTTCCAGAACACCTGATGAGAATGAAGCTCACAAAATGCATAATATGCTAAGATTGGATTTTTTTAAATCAATATTCTTTAGAAAGTACTTGTAGATTTAAAAGTAATTTTAATTATTTACATGCATACACAAATATATATTTATTTTAGATATATATAAAACTTCCACTTCATAAAACATTTTAAAAATATATGAATAAAGATAGTTCAAGCTTAAAATTTATATCTAGGCTAATTAAAGATTAATAATAATCATTAATACATTTATCTGAGGTAATTAGTATCAAAGATATGAGAGCAGAAAATTTGACACTTTAGAAATCAAAGTATAATAATTTGACATTGATAAAAATAATGAAGACATACATAAAATGTTACAACCTGATGAATCTATTGAAATAACCCCATCCAGCATGAAATGTGCATCTTTTAGATTCAATTGTCTTTTTCAAATGTTTTTATTTATAATTTTCAAGAATGTGTGATGGAGTAAATATTACACATAAATTGAATTATTCCATGTATTTTCATGTTGAATTAAAAACCATACATTTATTTTTAACTAAGGTTTAAAGTTTACATATGGACTAGAAATAATCTCTAGTTTAATGACTGAATAGTAATAATCATTAATGTATTTATCTAAGGTGTTTGATATCAAATATATGAGAATAGAAAGACTAACACTTGTAAGTCAAAACATAATAATATATACATATCAAAAGATCTTGTGATATAATATTAGCACATTTTCTTATTGTCCTTACAATTTGAGTTCTGATATGGAGTTAAATAAACATGGATTTTTTTTTCAAGTAGCCAGTGCATAGTCAATTCAGATATTCAAACAATATTGCTAAATAAATGGATATGTAATTATTTTTAGCTAGAGAATAAATGCTCATCTAGTCAGTACTGCATGCCCTCTCACTATTTCTCTATAAAAATTTATTAGAGAGGCCTTTGCTATTAAATGTTTTATATTTTATTTTTATATTGAACACAATTAGCCTGATAACTTTACTTTAATTCTTGGTCTTAGGCAGTTATTTTTCATTAGCTATTGTTTAAGGGGAAATGTTTTCTAATTAAGTAATTATAAATGGATTACTCCACACAGTGAAAACTTTTACTTATATAAAAAATTAAAATATATTGATACAACCATTATATTTGCCACTTATATAAATATTACTAAAATTATTACAATTTCATATTGATATTCTCAATACTTAAAGCTTAAAAAAAAATGAACTTAACAAATAAGCAGTTGATAAAAAAATTTCAAATATTGGTCATTGGAGCCAGAATTCTATGATTTTCTCATAAAACTAAATCTTGAGCACTTCCAACTCTTCACTTCTATAGATATAAAAGGAATTGTATCAACATTGAAGATATATGCAAGCTGTGTCAAATGGAATCAGAAACCTTATCACACGTATTATTCACATGCCCAAGATACAATAATATCCAGTAGGACATTCCAAAAATTTTTAAAAATAAGGACTACAGAATACAAACACTTCTCAATACATTCAAAAAAGGTATTTATGGACACATTCGTTCTAGCACATTTGTATTATACTCAGTATGGTGTACCAGATTTACACTTATGTATGAACCAGATACAAAACACCCTAATACATTTAGAAACAAAATTGATATCACACATACAAGAGATGAAAAAATTTCATTGTCCAATATTTTCTCAGACACCTGGACAATAAGGCAACTTTGCCCTAATTTATAAAAATGACTCACCAACATCAAAAAACTAGATCATCAGGATTAGTGATTAAAAAAAAGAGTATTGATGCATTAATATACATATAAAGTGTTATAAACTGATATAGCGATCAGGAGAATGGTAAGCTTTGATCAAGATTGTTAAATTATTTATTTATATGTTTATTATTTTTTTCTTCTTTTTGTCCTTTTTTTTGTACACCTATAGTTCAATAAAGCCTTTTGAAACATAAAATAAAATGTCTTATCATTTACTTAATTTCAAGATTCTAATATTATTGAAGAATACAGCACACCTGTATATGTGTTGGCTTAGCTTCAATAATTCATAAATTACGCAAATGAAAGTAGCTTCAAGACTTAATGAAATTTCATCATATATTTTGTAAAAAAACAAAAAAGTGGGATTGCTTTTTATGAGAGATATTTTAAAGGAATGTAATAAAAAATATATAAATAAATGGAGAAAAAAAATTTATTGTAATAGTTAAATTAATGTGAAGAGTAAACTATAAAACCAAAGAAAAAGAAAAACCTAGAAGAATATTTGCACCCTTTATTGAATATTATATATACTTTATATATGATATTATATGTATTATGAGTATCTA
Organism: Epiperipatus broadwayi; assembly: GCA_028023455.1. Lineage (NCBI taxonomy): Eukaryota > Metazoa > Onychophora > Udeonychophora > Euonychophora > Peripatidae > Epiperipatus > Epiperipatus broadwayi. The sequence continues at coordinate 733,165 of JAQFVV010006516.1, read as the reverse complement.
AACAGTCTTATTTAGATTTTTTTTTTTATTATTTCTTTATTAGACTATGTTGAAGAGGTCTTTTCCTTGCAGTAGACTACTTAAAGGACATTTTATTTAACTTTTACCTAATATTATTTCACTTAATAAATCATTTTTATTTACTTTTATTATCTTGCCTAGCTATCAAACTTCACTATTTAGAGAGAACTAGAGCAGTAAACACATTGAATATACCAACCATTTTTGTTATATTAATTTAGTATGTGCATATATGTATAAATGCATAATTATATAAGTGCAATAGGACATATATACGAAAATAGCGTTTGATTAAAAAAATCCATGGTTAAAGAAAGTTTGTTAAATTCAAAATAATAAAAATTTCTGGTATAATATAAATTCAGGAGCCATAACTTACAGTTCATTGACAAACTGTCACAACCCAAAATTACAAAATAAACATGAATGTGCTCTCATTTTCTTAGCAAGGTTTCTATTCACGATTAGATTGCGAGTGCTAATTTTAAGTTCTAAGTTGTTTGTGAAGTGCGCTCTTCAAAATAAAAGCATCATCACTTACTTGTTTCTATAGATTTTTTTTCTTTTAAAGCAAACCACTATATTTTTAATTCATAGTCAATTATTTTATTTTAAAATTAAACATTTTTAAATGAAAATAAGTATCATGCTAATATTTATGTATTTGCCTGCAACTGGAATTTGAATCCAGATCAAGTAAAGTTTGAAAATTGTTTCAGATTATTATCAAATACATAAATAAATGAGACTACATTTTCTCATCTACTTGCAATTTGTGTTCTATATATGGTGTAAATATAAGTTGTTTATTATATTATTTGTTAATGGAAATGCTTGTCTAGCATTGTGTATTAGCATGTTTATATATATATATCAATGAACGCATAATGCTAAATGGAAGTCAAATATAATAAACGAATACAAAGCAATGCTATTAGAACACAAAGTCTGAATCATGGTAACTTAGATCAAAGAAAATATATTTATATACTTATCTAACGGTTTTTCTTTAAAAACTTGACAAGGATGGATGCTATTTCGGTCGAAACATCGGGAATTAAAGCAAAATAATATACAATTTAACCCAAAAAATACTTTACTTATATCATATAACTGTGAAAACATTAAATAAATAAGTAATATATATATATTTTTAAGAGGAGAAAAACAGTCTTCCTTAGACTATGGATAAATAGCTCTCTAAATATTGAAAAAATGATCAAGAATAGAATGAATCTATCTATTTTTGAAGCGTCTGGTGTACATAAGCTTATCTTTGTGAACATTGGTGAAAATTCAGAGTGAAATTGCTATATCAAGCCAGCTGAAGTATGTCATTTAATAATTATTATTTAACAATCAATTATGCATATACATTAAACAGTGCTAATTTCATGTTACATTTTAAAAAGAGAATCTAATTCCGTCCTAATAAAAATGATTATTAATTTAATAAATATTAAATGCCATATTCCAACTTTCAGATATATTAATTTCATCCAGAATTTTTACTAATGATGACAAAGATAAGCTTCTATATATCAAAAGTTCCAAGAATAGATGAATTCATTCTATTCTTGGATTTTTTCTTCAACATTTAGAGAGCTATTTATCCATAGCACAAGGGAGACTGTTTTCTTTCTCTTAATTATATATACATTAAGCTATGTTAATTTAATGTGAATGTGTGCATATATATATTATAATTGAAATAATAAATTTAACGGTTTACAAACAATTACAAACAATCCTTAAATCCACAGAAGTACTTTTGGTTAATTTCTTAAACCTGCCTCAACTGCCATTAAATTCAAAAACAAAAGTGGAAGCAAACATCATCAATTCAAATTCCATGAATCTCATATTTTAATGTTAGCAGCTTGTCAATTTATTAAATGCATTTTATTCCTGTTTATAAAACTTGCCTCTTCAATTTTTCTTTTACTATGGTCTCTCTCTTCATGAAGAATTTTCACATTTTCAAAATCAAATTTATATTTACATGTTTTTTCATGATCAAAAACAACTGAAAGGGATATTAAATCACCATTATTTTTACTTTTTACATGCTTATATAACAATTCATGCTCCTTCAATCTCTTCTCAATACTGCACCTAGATTCACCTATATATAATAGCTTATAATCACAAAAAATTTGATATATGACATTACTTTTCTGCTTGACAGGTATGACATCCTTAGAATTATGGCAGTTGAGGCAGGTTTAAGAAATTAACTGAAAGTACTTCTGCGGATTTAAGGATTGTTTGTAATTGTTTGTAAACCATTAAATTTTTTATTTCAATTATAAATACAATTTTGTTTTTAATTAACGAACATTTTATTTATTATATATATATATATTGGAAAAATACTTTAAGTGTTCCAATAATGTCAATAGATATTGCATAAGAAACTACAAAATATCAAAAAAAATTCAAGATAAGTAGAAAAAGTAATAAAGTGTTACTTTGATTATTCTTGATGATCAAAATCTCACAAGAATGATTTTTTTTGCTAATAAGAAATTAATGAGCAATTACTTCCCAAATATTTATTTTAAATCTGAATTTTTAAAAAACAATCACACATCAGTTTAAAAAAATTGCAAAAAGCAAATCTTAATCTAATTTTTTAATACAAATATTCAAAGATAAAAAAAATAAATCAAAACTCAAAAATGTTATTGTAGCATTTTAAAAACCTGAATTAAAAATGTGTATAGAACGTTAAATGTGATATCAAGATATTGGCAGTTGTGTTATATATGTATAAACTTACTGAACAAATGATGAAGACATATACAAGAAATTGTGATTTGGGCCAATTCATAAGAATAGTTCAATATGACATGCACATTTTGGGAGTCATTTATCTTTTTCAAGTGTCTTTATTTATATATTTTAAGAATGTATAGTAATAGTGGAAGTTTTGAATATATGTTAAAAGAAAACTTCACATTTAAGTTTAGCTGCATAGTATTTTCTAACTTATTTTAGTTATAAACTGTTTGGCTTGTTTACAAAATATATATTATTTAATTATAGCTATAAGCTTGAAGAATTGCTTTTATGAGACCATTTGTCATATTTCAGCAATCCAGTTTATTGTTTTCTTCACAATTTTGAAATTGTAAAATTTTATCATCTATATATCAACTAATAAATTTTAATAACAGTCAATCATTGGCAGGTATCTGGAAACATTCATTATTTATTTTTTGCTTATAATCAAATGTAAAATGTTCTAATCATATTATTCTTCAAGCATGATTAAGTATAATAGCAATAAGAGATTCATTTTATTCAGCCTTTGATTTGAGCACTTTCTACAGAGATGATCCATTGGTTGATTCTAAACCAATTATGTAATAAATCTTTTTTTTTTTTTTTACAAAGTAGACCATTGAATAAAATCTAAAAAGTTTTATAAAATAGAAAAGATGAAGAAAAATATTAAGTAGTTCTATTGCATATACACAAGATATCTTAATAAAAAGGTGATTGATTTTTTCTCTTCAACTGCTTGGTTTTTCCTTACTATTATAATCCAGTTATTCATTACAAAATTTTAAGGTGATCATATATTAGATCATAAGTTATGAATGAAATGTGACTGTGTGTTTTACATCTTAAGCCTACAATAAAATAATGTGCTAACTTTAAATTTTGTTTTAAATTGAATGCAGTTTCTAACTTGAAATTACAAAAACTAATTATTTTATAATAGCATTATAATATCTTGTAATGTAGATCTGTCAAAATGGCATAAAATTAAATAATAGCTGTTTCCATTTTTTACTCTAGTGTTGCATTGGTATGTATATAAAGATATACAAATGATAAATTTTGTATAAAAAAACTAGGCCTGAGATGATCTACACCATCACTGTTGCTGGATAACCATGATGCATTTAATAAGTGTGTCAAATTAATCCATATAAATTTTTTGATCATATTAATAACCTTTCATTTTATTTAGGCTATCAAATTTCAATTGAAAAATCAATTGATTATTTCAGTTCATTTTTTCACACCAGTGATATATTTTTGTTATGAAGTTCATCGATCACTAATTTGATGAAATGTTTATTTACTTTCAGGAATGTTATGCAAATGATTTAGAAATAATATGAGATTTTTCTACAAATTATCAACTAAGAGTAAATTTACAGAGTTGAGTTGTTTAACCCATTTTCTATTAAAATAAATTTGGAATGCCAATTATTTTAACTACATTGGAGATATTCTTTTGAAAAATTAGGAAAATACCAACCATAAAATAGATTGCTTGTAGTCACCTTTTTTTGTCCTTTCTAATTAACAAAGGAAATAGAGAGCCTCATGAATTGTTAATTTTGGTTATAAGATTGATTAACTAGTTAATTACTAATAGCAAGTGTTAAATAACTTTAATACAGTATAAGTTGATATAATGATTTCGATCAACCAGATAAAAATTAAGACTTGAAATCAATGATTTGAAATCAAGTAATACCACTTGTCAATTCCAACTGACATGCATAGTGATTGACTTCTCAAATAAACAAAGTAGCATATGCATATTTTTTTTCTAGTGTGATGATTGGTTACAGAGATTAATAGAATGACTTATGAATTAATCCTTTCAAAATAATTTTGGTCAAGATTTCATAATCTAAATCTATAAATTTGTACATATGTTGATTATCATCATTTGTACTAAAACACACTCAAACTATTTCAGAGAATAGTTAAAAAAATTGAAATGATACAATCACTTGTTTCAACATTTGGACTTCAAGTATAAGTCAGGTTGAAATAAAAGACAAAGAAGTTACAATTGAATCAATATTTATAATGTGTGAGCTCTCACCTTTTATGCCAGAGAACTCCTTTTGTCTGAATAGTAGTAATTGCTCCTTATTTATATTATGGAAATTATATTATTATGAGAATAAGAATGCATACATCACTGCAATATTGTTTATTCAATCAAAATTTATGGTTGCTACTGAAAGCCATTACTGAAGGAAATTAAATTTTGCAAGATTGTTTCCTTTGACTTTGAAGATTACCTTAGTTTGAAGAAGCTACTTTATATTGAGACATGCAAAAAATATCTGAATTTGAATAAAAGCATCTGTAAGTTTTGAAGTGAAGTAAAATTATAATGAAGTTTTATTTTTTTTTTGTTGCACCACTCATCAATGTAGGTTAGTGATGGACTCTAGTGTTCAAAATGTATATAGTTCCAGTTCTGTCATTTCTGGTTTTTGTACTTTATACAAATTGAAAAGCAATAAACCATTCAACTGTCTATGTATGATCTAATAATAATGTTCGAATTAGCATAATGTTTTGCATATGAATGCTCTGCTAGTCAAAAAATTAATTATAAATAGAATGATCTTTGTTTCCATAGAAAATTTCTTTTGCACATCTTTTTCAAATTGTTAGTTTTTAGCCATTGAATAGATATAAGAACTATATTTTCCCCACTTTAGAAAACTGAGAACTACATTAATATTTATTGTCTCAAAATCTTAAAGAATTAATAGCAGTTTTAAGAATTGCATTATACCAATGTTCATAAAAGGTAATGAAATTGCATTTATTGTTAAGGCAGAATAAGATTTCATAAAGTATGTTAGTAACATTTCATTAACTTTTACTAAATTTTCTACCTATTCTTTGGTTATATTAAATGTTTTTAAGTGCACCATTTCTATGATACTAAAATAAACCTAATTGAATTTTGTTTTTCTTCATAGGCAGTGCATCTTTTTATCAGTTTTATATTGGCTTAAAAAATTTTTTTTGTTTGTTTTATACTCTACTGACAAAGGTTGTGAATTAAAAAGCTTTACAAAAAGCATATATATAATTTGGTTTATTCATTTCTTACAAATAATGTTACCTTTAACTTATTTACTCTGGATACACTCATTAATTTTAATTGAAAAATCTGCTAAAATTTGTTCAGTTTGATTCTATTAATTAAAAAAATTCATGGCCATGTTTACCCCCCTTCCCCAAATAACATTAAATAACTTTTACAAATTAATAATTGCTATGAAAAACTTGAAACATTAGAAATGATTCCTCTATTAAATTGCATATGTACAAGTTCCAACTATGATGCCATTTTTATGATGTCATCAGGAGACAATAAATATTTGATATTAGGAGTTCAATTGAAAACTTGTACATTTTTAAAAATACAAATTATTGAATTTTATGTTGTATATATATTTTTTGAATTCTTATAACTATTTTTAAATGTTTTTCTTATGGAAAAGGGTAGTAATATATTTAGAAGATTTTAAATGTATCTCAAAATCCTCGCTATTAATGTAATCATAAGAGTTTTCTACTTTCATTTGGAGAATAAGCAATTAATGTAGATATCTCAGGACTGATTATTAGACCATTGATATTCATGCTAAATATAATAATAGTATAGATTTATAATACTTTAATATTATTTTCACATGCTATTAATTATTATTCAACTTTAATACTAATTACTTTAAAGTCTGAGTCAGTATCATTTCTTGTTTTTATACCATTTTGTAAACCATCTTTAGCTATATATTCATAAGAGGTATGTTTGACAATCGTTCAAATACAAGTTCTTGTAATAAGCCGTAGAAAGGAATTACAGGGAGAAAGTAAAGTAATATTGGTCCTTGTAAAGAATAAAAGGTTGTACCATCTAAATAAATTCTGAAATCTGTAAAACAAAATAAGCTAAGGTTATTAAATAGCTTTTCTCAGAATCTGAGTCAAATGCAGGTCCACAGTTTTGATGATTACCAACATACTTTAGATGTATTTCTAATTGTTCAATATGGGATATAACTATCATCAAATAAAATAACGTATTTTGCACATCAAAAGGAATTAATATGTTATGTGCGTTTTTCTTATCTGTGCCATATTTCATTAACCTGACCCTTTGTTGCAATATAAAAAATTGAAACAAAAAACTTTCAAGCACTAACTATATTAGTAATTAATTGACATTTTATTTGTATTATATATATAATTTTAACGATAAATACAATATTATAGTTTAAATTCTTTTATAGTGCTTTTGATTACCTGGTAATCCTCGTCAGCCTTAACTGAAATTCAAATTTTTTAACTTAATGTTACGTATATTTCCATAAGCTATGTATGGCCATATTTGCAATTTGCTTATTAATAACATCATCCTTATATTTATCAATCAAAATTGCCTCTTTAATTTTCCTCTTTTTATGATTTCTTTTTTCCATTAATATTTTTATTTCATTACTACTAAATGTAAACCTATAATTACAAGTTTTTTCATGTCAAAGAATACTGAAGCTGTATTAAATTGACTATTTACATTATTTTTAATTCGATTATATAATAACTGATGTTCCTTCAATCTTTTTTCCACAGAACATCTTGATTCACTGATATATAATTTCTGACATCCACATGAAATCTGATAAATTATATTACTTCTTTGCAATTTAGGAATTATATTCTTAGAATTATTAATCAATTGATTAACATTCAGAGGAACACAAAATGAAATATTATATTTTTCTTTAAATATATTCTTAATTAATTTAGATTGCATGTTATTTATAAACGGCATAGATATCCATTTTTTATTATCTAAAGTAACACTGCAAACTCTCTTCTTATTATTAAATGAATTCACTGTATGCAAGATTTGGTTTTTATCATAACCAACCTTTAAAAATTCATTAGCAAAGAGTTCAGTATTTATTATTTTATCACTCTTATATTTACATAATTTAGCATTGCAATGCAAAAATGATTTCAGACTTGCCATTTTATGTATCATTGAAAACGTGATTTAAAATGAATATATCCTCTTTCTCCAATAGGTTTAAAAATTAATTTATAATTTAAATCAGTAGCATCTCTAAATATTTGTAAATCCAAAAATTTTATTTTTCCATTTTGTTCATTCTCAAAGGTCCATTTTAAATTGTTTAAATTATTCAGATTATATAAAAGAACATCAATAATGTCTTTAGGATTACAAACAAAAACATCATAAACATAGTATAAATTTTAATATCTTCAAAATTATAAGAATTAAATATAATATCTTCATATTTCGACAATGTAAAATTACAAATTTGTGCTACCATGGGTAATCCCATTGGTAATCCTCATTATATGTTGCAATAATATTATCACTTATAAATTTTAGTCATTCAATAATAAAATTTATTAAATGTTTATTTACAGACATATTAATTAGTTCAATTTCAATTAAATTTATAGATTCAAGATGATCAATTGATCCATATAATTCTGTTACATCTAATGAAGCTAACAGATCACTATCATTTATTTTTATATTTTTAATTCTATCAACAAATTCATAATGTGATGCAATTGTATATCTTCCAAAACCCAACATATCTTGTAACAATTTACCAATATATTTAGCTATTTTATACATAAATGATCCACCAAAATCAATCATCAATCTAAGAGGATTTCTTACTTTTTGAAGTTTAATATTAGCAAATATTCTTGGGCATATAGATGTAGATGGATATATATCATAGTATGTACAACTATTCATAAAATGACTTTAGCTTTCTTTAAAATACTATTTATAAATTTCACATGTTGTCCCTCCATGTTATAAATATCAATAATATCAAATCCCAATTTACTCATTTGTGTTTCAATTTTATCATTATATGCATCTTTTTTAATAAAACACATTCGTAAATCCTTGTCTTCTTTCAAACATATATTTTTCTCAGTTCTAAGATTTTTAAATTCAGAAATAGCATAATTCCATAGCCAGTCAGATCTATTAGTTTTTATTTTATATTTAGAAATCTTCTTAATAATATTACTACAATCTTGTAAATTCATATTATCATCAAAAACATTCTGCACTGACACAACCAATTCCATATTATAATCTTTCCATACACTTCCTACATACTTTGAACCATATTGTAATACATATTTTTGTGTAAAACTAATTTTTTCATCAATATAAACAATTTAAAATAAACAATTTAAAATGGACCTTTGAGAATGAACAAAATGGAAAAATAAAATTTTTGGATTTACAAATATTTAGAAATGTTACTGATTTAAATTATAAATTAATTTTTAAACCTATTGGAGAAAGAGGATATATTCATTTTAAATCATGTGTTTCAATGATATATAAAATGGCAAGTCTGAAATCGTTTTTGCATCACAATGATAAATTATGTAAATATAAGAGTGATAAAATTTTAAATATTTAACTCTTTGCTAATGAACTTTTAAAGGTTGGTTATGATAAAAACCAAATCTTGCATACAGTAAATTCATTTAATAATAAGAAGAGAGTTTGCAGTGTTACTTTAGATAATAAAAAATGGATATCTATGCCATTTATAAATAACATGCAATCTAAATTAATTAAGAATATATTTAAAGAAAAGTATAATATTTCATTTTGTGTTTCTCAGAATGTTAATCGATTGATTAATAATTCTAAGAGTATAATTCCTAAATTGCAAAGAAGTAATATAATTTATCAGATTTCATGTGGATGTCAGAAATTATATATCGGTGAATCAAGATGTTCTGTGGAAAAAAGATTGAAGGAGCATCAATTATTATATAATCGAATTAAAAATAATGTAAATAGTCAATTTAATACAGCTTCAGTATTCTTTGACCATGAAAAAACTTGTAATTATAGGTTTACATTTAATAGTAACGAAATAAAAATATTAATGGAAGAAAGAAATCATAAAAAGGGGAAAATTAAAGAGGCAATTTTGATTGATAAATATAATGATGATGTTATTAATAGGCAAGCTGCAAATACTGCCATACACAGCTTATGGAAATATATGTAACATTAAGTTTAAAAAATTTGAAATTCAGTTAAAGCTGATGAGGATTACCATGTAATCAAAAGCACTACAAAAGAATTTAAACTATAATATTGTATTTACCTTTAAAATTTTTTTATTATTATATATATATATATATATATATATAATATTTTTTATAACAGGCATTGTATTTTACATTATATATATATATATATATATATATATATATATATATATATATTCCATCTGTATTAATAATATGACCAGATATTTGTAATTGTTTTCTAGTTCATGATTATTCATCTTTATTTTCTTCTTCTGAGAAAATCCATTAAATAATGTTTAATTCTACATTTGTTGCTTTCATCTGATAGCTTTTTCAACATTTCCTGAATCTCTGAAGTACTATTTGCACAAATAAACACACCATTTGCAAAATCAAGATGGTATACATCCACATTTACTTTTACTCCTTTAGAGTTCTATTTGAATTCACAAAACACATTTTATAAAACAACTATAAAAAGTTTTGGAGATATAGAATCACCCTATTATAAATTTTTTTTCACCATTAATTTAGTCTTATTTATATCATCATGTAATCTGATTATTGTTATTACATTTTATTAAATCATCTTTAGAATATAACAATATCCTGGAACTATATAATACAATGTTTTAATCAAGATAAAAATGCTTATAAAATCAAATGTCTTTTCATGATCTACAAATCCAAATCTTGGATGTGATCTATTATGCTATAACCACTTTTAAATTCACCTTCTTATTTTTGGCTGATTATAATCCAATACTTGTCAAAAATAAGTTGCAATTATCTTAGTAAAAAATTTATATAGAACTGATAAAAGACTGATAAGTCAGTATTTTTTACTAACTTCTTTATCACCTTTATTAAATAACAATATTACTCCTGCATTCTTCTACATTTTGATCATTTAAACATTTAGTATATAACTTAGCCAATAATTTTTCTATTTCTTTATCTGCTTTTTTTAAGATATAAATTATAATTCTATAATTTCATGATATCTTTCCTCTTTTCATAAATTTAATTGCATGTCTTATTTTATTTAAAATGGTAGACAATTCAGAAAATGTAAAAAAATACAGAGGATATTTTGTTTTCTTGTTCTTTATGATGATGCCATCCCTCTATTTAGTAATAGTTTAATTTTTTCTTATGGTAGAAATGGTTTTTCTTCTAATATCATTGTAGTTTTAATTTTTGAGACTTTTTTTATACAATAGAGTATATATGTAATTAATAGTAGCAAAATATTTTTTCCTAGGCTATGAATAAATAACACTTTGTATGTTTAGTGAAGATCAAAAACAGAATGATTCATATATTCTTAAAACCTGTGATATTCACAATCTTACCCATGCCCATATTGATGAAAATTCAGAGTAAATAAATAAACAAGTCAAATTAAAATATGACATATTAAAATAATAATCAATTATCCAAAATAAAGACAGAATCTCACTTTTAATAACCTTATTTTAATAATCGAACAAAAGTTAATATTTGTCAACATAAGCTTAACGTATATGTAATTAAACAGAGCAAATCACTATATAAATTCCTACATCAATTAAAAACACTAAAACTAAATCTATCAATCTTGGTGTTACATTAAATGAACAAGAATAAGATATATATACTTATGGCTTATAACATGAATCTTCAGATGTTTATGTGCATACTGCTTGAATTCAATGCAACATAGTCTTTTTAAATTTCTGATTATCAATTTAATTTATATGACTTATTTATTTCAGAAATAGCATAGTAATTCTGTCATTTTTAGATTGCTCTTCTACCATTATTTTAACTAATATTAACATGTTTTTTTAATATTAAAACTGATCTAAAAATTATTGATTTATTAATTTAAAAAATCTGAAAAGGTTAACAGTTTTTAGGCAATTCAGTAAAAGTCAAAGTTCTTAATCTTATTCTTAATGAGAAAAAAAATACAATCTCCAAGACATTGATTGTTTTACTTCTTTCTAATCTGGTTTCTACAACATTTGCAAGATTACATTGAAATAAACTAATAATCAGCTTTTCAAGCTAATGCACATGCACTTTGAGGATCTTAACAATAAATGAAATTTTTTTGGATAAAAATAAAATTATTTTTTGCTTGTTTATTAAATATTTTTGATTATTTTTACACAATAATTGTTTAATAATTATTTAAAACAAAATGAATACCATATATACTTTGATTTTATTTGTATATGTTTTAATTTTAAAAATAGAAATTAACAAATTTGTCTATATTATTAACAAAGAAAATTGTGGCATAAGATGACCATACCTATGTGAAACTTATCACATAACATCATTCATATCAAAATTGACAAGATACTCTAAAGATAATAAAGCAATTTTAAGATTTTAAAGCAGAATTTGACAGATTTATCAGACATTAACATTTATTCATTTCCATTTTCAAAATAAATTTAAAATAAGAAAGATTTTGTTGATTTTTTCAAAACTGGTTTTTTTTCAGATCATTGAATGTTGTTTTACATCTCATTTTTCTAATATTTGCAAAGTTTAAATAGTAAGTTTTTAGAATGTTTTTTATTTGCAAAATAAAATTATAAATAAATTAAGTCCAATTTATTAAATTTTAGTATAAAATAAAGATTTTTTACAGAAATGAAAGATTGAGAATTGACAAAAACTATTACCAGGTGTAACAATAGAAAATGTCCACATTTGAAAAGGTTAAATATCTGATTCAAACCTAGATAGAATTCAAATCATGAGATATTTCATGAACATTGAAAATACCATAATCATTTCAAGAATCTTACACTATTAGCATATAAAAGTCTATTGATGCATTAAACCAAACAGGACACCTAATCTATTATTCTAATGTTTTACACATTATTTATTTAATAAAAATCAATAAGTAGAAGATTATAGCCAAATATATCATTAACAATGAACTTATCAAGCTTGACATCACATTAAAATAAACTGACTTAGGCTCTCTAGTATAATCATTTTATGGCTTCAACACTAATCTTTAACTGGCTCCAAGTGTAATGCTCTAATCCTAGTGCTGTGTACAAAATCCAACTAATTTATATACTTAATCTAAGACTGGATAGATTTCAAAGTGTGAAACATTGTGAAATATTAGTGAACCCCATTACAAGGGTAAAGTGAATAATTTTTAGATAGGGTTAAAATCAATTATAAATTATTAAACATCTTATATATTAAATAGTCAATAATAATTAATCTACTATACCATAGACTATTATTAATAATTAGTTAAGCAATTTTTAAGATATAACAATTTGTAGTTGACTTCAAAATTCTGTCTTAAAATTATTAACTTATAACTGCAATGTGCAATAATGGTAGATTGGTTTGTGATTATTTCAACTTTGAAATTTTTCTGGACATGCATTAGGTATTTAAAATGATTGGAGTTTTCACACTGCCTTAGTATTCAAGCAAAGCACTAAATTTATAGCCAACTGAAGAGTGATGTTGAAATCATGAAATGCTTATATTAGTGAGCTTATGTTTGGTCATGCAAATGTGATACCAAAGCTTGATTAGCTTAGTATTATTTATTTTAATTGGGTGTAATTGAAATTATTGGAAATTAATTTACATATTATTTCAAATTTAACTTTGAACACCTTTGGTTTATATATAGATATAATTCTTAAAAAATAATTTTGTTCTCTGAAAGTCTTGTTAAATATATTACTATACAACATCTTTTATTCTAAAAATATAAATGTAAAAAAAATGTTACATTATTCCACGTTGATAAAAGGTGAAAGTATAAATAAAATAACTGAATGGTCTATTGTCCTGAGAGTTTACCAGAAGTTTGAGCACGAAGTAAAGACTGAAGCAATAGTCCATGGGTTATGACTCCTAGAATCCAACACTTAGCCATTGCACCAAACCACGCCGAATAGGTATAAATAAAACCCGCTAATAATTACGATAATGTATTTTTCTAATAGTAAAAATAAAAGACTTATAATATTTTAATAATGTTTCAAAAAAATGAAAATCTTTCAATTATTTTTCAGAAACGGTTCATAAAAATAGTACATATTAAGAGAAATAGAATAAGATAATGTGTTAAATACACTTATTTACGAAATTGAGCAGAATAAAACTGTCATAACAAAAATTTCAAAAAAAGAACTGGGAAAATATTTATTTTACATTAGATTGAATATATATATTGCAAATTTCTGTATTTATCTTTTTTCTCACGAAATGTATAATTCAAACGTATTAAATAAATAAACCTCATAGATACAAATTATACATTTACTATATATAAAAACACATCTATGTATAACGCATTACATATCACAAATATATATTTATTGCTTTTGTATTTTAATGCTGCGAAAAAATTGACCAACCATGCAAATTTCAATGGTGCGGAATAATTAGCATCGTGTAAGCGTTTCACATTATAAACACTGAGGCAGATTACTGACAACTTGATTGCATCAATGTTATTGGAATAATACACAACAAGTATTCATGAGCCCCCGGTGACGTGATCCCTCCTTTTGGCACTCCTCAACGGTACAGCAATCTTTTAATTATCGCTTCTGATTATTAGTGGAATTAAATGACTAAGAGATGATAGCAGTGATTGAAAAAGACAAATTGGTCTCATCAGAATAGTTAACAATATATATTGATAAAAGATGATCGTAATTTAGAAAATGATGTTTTAAATGATAAAAAAAAAATATTTTTTTTATAAATGAAATCTAAATAATACTAATATTATGTAATTAACCAACTGAATTTTTTCCGATTAATATATATATATATAAGCAACAAAATGTGAGCACTGGGTCATATGCATACACATATGTATATTTAAGCCCATAGTAGATGATTGGTTTAAAATGATTATACCACTAAATATCACATGAACACCATCTCTACTGTATGGAGAGTTTTGCCTGTTTAAAATGATTATATTATATAAGCACATGTGTAAATCTGATCTATTGTTTATCCATTGCTGAAATTATTTTTGAAAAGTTGCTATATTGATTATATATATATAAATATTGTATCTACAAAATCTTTTATTAAAAAAAATAAAAAAGTCTGTATATTGATAATCTCTCCTATTAAAAAAGTAGAAAAATAATCAAATGATTTTATTGCTTAGAAGTTCATAAGAAGTTTGAGCGCCGGCAGTGCCAGAACTGGAATCGATTAGAGGACCCTACTCTCTGGAGTCTGATACTCTACCGTTAAAAAAACAAGGCATCTCTCCTACTAAATACAAGTTATTTAAATAAAAAAAAATCGAATTATTTAGTTTTCGGTAGTTCATAAGAAGTTAGAGTACCGGAAGTGAAAAAAATGGGCCACGATTCATGGATCTTAAACTCAAAGTCAAATATCTACCAATCTTTTAGTTTTAATGCAATTAATACTATTAATTCGCTCAGAATATAATTCGCTTCATGGGTGGACAGTGATTAATAATGAATATTGTAAAAATATATATATATTAAAAAATAATTTAAAGTTTAAATATATATTTAAATGTTGATTTGATGAAAAATAATATTAGATATTATAAATTTTATTTCCAAAGTATTTATGCTTCATTTTTTACTTTTCAACAATAACACGATTAGAAGTTTGTATATTGCATATAATATGGAACGGTTTATTATTCAGTCTGGGCCGCGATAATGGATCTTGAGTACCAGAGTCCGCTACTCTACAACTGTACTATATGTAAGTGTAAATACATCATATAAGCACATATTTGTGCACACACATGCATAATAAAAAAAAAAAAAAAATATTTATTATTTTAAAAATACATACAACAAATTTGAAAAAAAAAAAAAAGTATAATTCGAAATATTATTTTCCGTTTAGCTTTATAGATACCATCTTATCAAATTGTAGGTATTTTTACTATGTCATCAAATTTTCTTAATTTGAAGTACTGTATTTGAAAATAATAACAAAAATTTATATTAAACAGTATTTTAATTATCTCAAACAATTTTAAATTCAAAATAAAAGATCATATTAAAAAACTCATTTTATTTTTTTTTTACAATTATTATCTGTTTTGTTTATATATATTATGATTACTATTTAATTCTTTTTTATATATATTTTTATGTATGCATACATAAATCCACTCTTATATAAATATAAACACACCTATACAATATATATATATTATTTATTAATTAAATATCACAGCAATTGAAGACATTAAGTTTTTTTTATATGTCAAAGCGTTGACCGGGAAGCGAACCCGGGCCAGCTGTTTGGAAGGTAGCAATACTAACCAGGTCACCAACGCTTGACGACATTAAGTTTAATTAGCAAAACACGTGTCTTGCAAAAGATTAATTGATTTTTGTGTCAAACACTGTCATATATAAGACTATAAGTTTCAATAAATTAATACACACACACATATATAAAATAATCGTTAAATAGCTCAAGAGCTTGGCTTCTTCACATTGAAGAAAGAAGGCATTGCTTACCAGCCTTTTCAATTGCAGTAGAGCGGGGGTTTGAAAATTTTTTGAATCCGGCTTTATTCTTAATTAAGAATAATTAAATAGCCATTTATTAACCAATATCAAATAATTAACCGCATTTAAGTCACGGTTATCTGAAATAAAATTTTTAAGCTTGATTGGAATATGAAATCTCTTCCAAGTTTTATTAAACCTAACTCAGATCGTGGCAATAAAGATATATGTTTTAACACTATACTTGAAGTAATTATATAATATAAACACACACACATATATATATAGTCCCATCAACTAATTTCAATAATTACCAATTAAATAGTTTAAAATTTGTTTTAATACTTACAAGCATTAATGTACAGAACCATTTTGTGAATGGTAAGAAGTTTATGTGCACTTTTCTTTCTGACTATGCAGACAGCAATTTAAACAAAAGGTATTATATAGGATATTTTGAGTTCAGACTTTCATACGACCCTCAAATCTCCACACTATCTCATACCACTGATACACTTGACCACATATATGTCTAAAAGATAATTAATCACCAATATATGTCATTTGTGCTAAACCAGCACTCGTCAGTTGGTTCAGATATCATCTCTACACACATATATATAATAAGTGCTTAGATTTATATTAAGATAGCCAGTCTTCATACTTTAATGAACAGCCTTGAATCCACTTCACCCTCCAACTCTTCAGCCATCCATCCTATTGAAAAATCTGATGATGGCACATTCAAAGGTCACACTGATCGGCTCATCACACCTAGGTTGACCCTAAATCACTCTGACCCCTCATGTGCAGGACATAATCTATTTAAGTACACATACTAGGGTTTGGCAGACAACTGATGAGTGCTGGTTTAGCACAAAATACATATATTGGTGATTATTTATTTTTTAGACATATATGTGGTCAAGTATATCAGTGGTATGAGATAGTGTGGAGAGTTGAGAGTCTTGTGAAAGTCTGAGCTCAAAATACCCTATATATATACATTGTTTGTTTGTGTATTTATATATATATCTCTATATATATATATATATATATATATATAGAGAGAGAGAGAGAGAGAGAGAGAGAGACTGTATGTTAGATACAAAAGGCATTATTAAGAGTTTATTTTTACCATTCACTTTATGAGTAAAAATATTTTCACTTTTTAAATTTTTTATACTATACCTGTTCTGGGAGAAAATACTATATAATAATGGAGTAGTTATTGGTGTATTCTATGCACTGACATAGATGACTAAATATTAATTAATTTATATGCTTATATGTGGTTTGATTAACTTATATATGTATATGAAATATTTTTAAATATGTGGAAATTTCTTATTTCTATTTTAGAACAATCACAGATGATAATAGACAGTAATCAATAAAAATTGTATACTTTAAAGTCTTTTTGTTATTAAAAAAGGGTTCTTCTTCTAAATGCAGCAATCATTCTTATATACAGACAAAGCTATTACAGTAAATATATACATGTTTAAAGAAACAAATCTCATAACTTTTTCTACTTTCCTTATTTTACCTTCCATCGCAGTTGAATATCATAATTTAATAATTTTTTAAAAGGTATAATTGTTGAAATATTTTTAAGTATATGAACATTTTTGTTACTTTTATTTTAGAAAAAGCACTGTCAGACACTAATAGACAGTGATCAATAAAAATTGTATGCTGCAAATGCTTTTTACACTCAAAAGGGGATTCCTCTTCTAAATGCAGCTTTACTTTTTATATAGAGACAAAGCTATTATAAATATACACATGTTTAAGAACCAAAGTTCAAAACTTTTCCTGCTTTTTACACTCAAAAGGAGATTCCTCTTCTAAATGCAGCTCTACTTTTTATATAGAGATAAAGCTATTATAGTAAATATACACATGTTTAAGAATCAAAGTTCAAAACTTTTCCTATCTTCCTTATTTCAATTTTATTTATTTTATTGTAAATGCAAAAGGATTTACAACACAATTTTCATTGGTTACTGTCTAATATCATCTGATTGTAAATTTTCTAAAATAAAAATAACAGGAATTTCCACACATTTAAAAATATTTCAACAATTACATCTGTTAAAAAATTATTAAATTATACATATATATATGCATTAAAAAGAAACTTTTCTGGGATGGAATATGTGGATATATTCATCTATACATTCATTTGCTTTTTATAAATATTAGGCTGAATCTCCCCAACTACAAGTCCTTTAGATATTGCACAGATGCCCATAATTTATAAACATCTTGGCAACATTCTAAATAAAGTCAACTATCTGGAAGATGGCTAGTCAGATTCAGTCTAAGTATTGGTATAATATTAATATTTTTAAGCAAATACATGCATAGATTAATCTGAAATAAACATTCATATATATATATATAACAATTTTATACAAGATTAATTTAGAATTATTCTAAATATTTATTCATTGTTATGGGCCATAATTATAGTATATAGACTGTAAACCATTGGCTATTAAGAAACAGTGCTCATTTTAGAGAAGCCATTTTTCTTGATCTTGCATAAGTGTTTTATTATATATAAGAGCAGAACAATTATATGCTAAATGTACATAATTGAATGTTTTCTTTCTTGAAATATTATTTGATGATCAAGCAGAAAATACCTCAGTTTGAGGTTTTATTTTTTAAGGTCATTATTTTACTATTATAATATTACACACAAAGTTATAAATATATATATTAATATAAGCAAAACATCATCTATTTTTTTCTCACCACTTTAAACAACTCTGAAAAAAGTATGCATAAGTAAAATTTTCACACTTAGTACTATTTTTTTTGTTAATCATATTTATTAATAAAACGTTTTATATATAATTTAAACACATATAAATATAAAAAAAAAGAAAGCATTTTTTACATAATAACTTTTCTATGTACTTTGGTATTTATATTTTCTATTTTCGTCTTTTTTCATCTATGGACAGTTACTGAAATGATACAGCCATCTTTATTTCAGAAGATGTGTGTAGGTAAGAGAGAGAGGGAGGGAGAGAGAGAGCAAAGACCAAAAAAAGGGGCAGAAATGTTAAAAATTAATTTTGATGTGATTGACAAAAACCAAACTATGATATATATACATTCACTTTTATCACCCACTGATTTCTTTAATCTGAATATTTGACATCTTACAATTCTGTTTTTTAACTGTTACTGCAACCAATGTTTTTTTTTTGCCTGAAAAGATATCCACAATTTGCATAATTGCAGCTTTCAGTTTAACTAATTTACTATATTCAATATTCCAGGAGATTCAGCCTAATACTTTTAACTTCAGTATTGATAAGAAATTCAGTGTAATATTATAATAGTCATATAGCTGCTGTTTGGACGATCAAGTAGCATTTAAGGATCAAAGTGAAAAATTCAGTAGTTAGTTTCACTTAATTGACCAAATTAAGAGATTTTTTTTTTACTTTTCTTAACCGGAAATTATTCCAGGAATTTTTAGTGCTAGACTTTACTGCTGCCATTATCCCATTGCTTTATTCAAATAACTATTTTTTTTAATATTATTTTAGTCTGTAATACAGCTCTTTACTATATTTCTTGGTTATTTCTCCTTTTAAAAAAAATTATATGGACGTTTAATTTATATTAAGATGTAACTTTTATTATATTATCCAAAAATTAAATACACACCATATGTAAGGGAT
This sequence comes from Epiperipatus broadwayi, assembly GCA_028023455.1. Taxonomy (NCBI): domain Eukaryota; kingdom Metazoa; phylum Onychophora; class Udeonychophora; order Euonychophora; family Peripatidae; genus Epiperipatus; species Epiperipatus broadwayi. The sequence goes on along the minus strand of JAQFVV010006516.1, from coordinate 713,016 downwards.
TTGAACTCAGACTTTTAATCTTCCTACAGCTATCCAATCTATCTTATGTAACTGATATACATGATCATATACATGTGAAAAAGATAAATGCTCTCCAAACTGTACATATTTTGTGCTGAACCAGCATTTATTAGTTGATCCAAACCGCCATCTTCCACACGTATATACAATCAATTCTCAGTTTATATTAAGATAGCAAATATTCAAACTTTAATGAACAAGCTTCAATCTTCTCCATTAAAGTTGTCCATTAAAGTTTGAAGATTTGGTATCTTAATAAACTGAGGGAGATGGTGAACTGGACCAATTAATGAGTGCTGGTTCAGCATGAAATATGGATGCTGGAGATCATTTATCTTTTTCATATGTATGTGGTCATGTGTATCAGTCATATAAGATATATTGGATAGCTATAGGGAAAGTCTGAATTCAAGTTTCTTATAATTACATTAAGTTTAGTTTAGACAATATACATTTATTTAAATATTATATATATAATTAAAGAGAAAGAATCATGTTGAGTACTGAAAATATTCTCAAACCAAACACAAGATAGAGATTTTTGAAATAATGAGTGATCATCTTATTTTTAAATCTACATTTTAATTATATAGACCAATCTAAAGCATCTTAGTTTGAGAGCATGAAAATATTTTTTTATTCCTTTCTCTTTAATTACATATGATCTCTGAGCTTAGTAAATAACACACACACACACACACATATATATATATATATCAATTGATCAGTAATTCATCTATTTCCTTTTTTTAATTTTGTTTCTTAGTCAATGGAAATATAATCTTATTTTTATCACTAAATATTTATACACTGTAATTATAATATTTAATTGTTTCTAAATATTAATTTTAAATTAATACATAATCTAACTATAATCCAAATTCATAAATGAAAACTTTTTTGACATGTTATTTTTTTTTTTTTACAAATTCTAATCAACTTCTCAACCTCATTTTTTTTAGCAATTAACTTACTTACATTTTTCTACAACTATGTTTTTTCATTTCTGCCTCATCATTATCAAAATGTGTTGTGACATTCAGATTTCAATTTGTTTATTTTAATAGTTTAATCATAAAATCTGCTTGTCTAATTATAGACATTTCTTTGGGTGGAGTGGGATACATTTTTAAGGTAAAATATATATAATATGTTGTAGCTAACTCTCTTATTCTCTCTCTAAGCTCCCTCCAATGTCATTTCTAAAGCAATAAATGTGTTACATCATAACATAGTTTAGCTATTGATCACAAAAATATTAAGGTACTAGCATATATTAATCATGGCATTTAAATGTGATGATGAGTTTTGTAGCTTCATGCATCATCTTCAGTGCTCTATCTTACAAACTATTTAAAAACATTATTGTTACTCATGTCTTCACTTCATATACAGTTTGAATCATTTCAAATGTTACAGTAGTAGTTTTGCCAATTTAAAACAAAATGTAATGTTAATATATTATTCCATTGTGGGTTAAGGTACAAAAACACAATTATACTTCATGTCATAACTTGTAATCCAGATAGCAACAGCTTAAACTTTTTTGTGTTGAATAGATAAAGTATGTCACTATATAACCTATGCATTAATTCAGAGATGGTGCTACAGGTATCTTGGAGAAAGAATTAGTCACAGTCACTTTTTCATTGTTATTGAGCTATGAAATATGGTGCATGGCATCAAAAAAGCATTATGCTGAATGAAAAACCAAAAACATCATAGACAGGATAAGATCACACCATTTGTAAAGCATGTCAAAATATATACATACAAAATTTATTATGTACCAGATGTATGCAGCCTTTTGAAAGGCCATTGTTTTGATAACTTTAATTTGACATCATTATTTTCTTCACATTAAATTTTTTGTAATAAAAATTACATATTATTAAATCTAATATTTGTAATTTTTTTTAATTAATTGTCTTAGCAATTTCTTTTAAAGATTTCAAGTAAATATATGTTTTTTTTTTAATTTATTAAACATTGTTGAATATGTTATTCATCTGAACTATATTAAGGAATTGATAGACCATGAAAGCATTTTAATAAAGCTAAATTAAAATTAAGAATTTTAAATATATCTATTGTATTTAACAGTATTATGGTACAACTATATATTTACTGGAGTAACCTCTGAATAAAAAATAAAAAAAAATATTTTTTGAATATTTGTCAGTTTATGAATAAATGGAATAGTTTTTTTAATTTTCTGTTTATTAATACAAAATATTCTGGCCAAAATTTTAGCCCATAGTTATTGTAATATTTTTTAATTAAATATAATATTTATATGGTTGCTTTAACATTTTTTTGAAGATATAATTTTTTTTTTTTTAGTAAACATTGCTGAGTATGTTCATCTGACTATAGTAGAGAATTGACAAACCATGAAAGCATGGAATGTCTTAACACCAAATTTTTAATTGGTGTTTGTGACTGTTTTTGCAGCTGGATGGAAACCTTTATCCCAAAATATACAAACAGTAGCTGAGCTACCTCACTCAGTGCTAATGGTCCTGCATACCCTACCAGAAGACACTAAACATGCTAGATGAAGCCAGTTGAATGCTGAAGTAGTGACCACCCCACTACCATTCATGAATTTGACAGTGCTATTATGGGTTAATGGTAGAACAAATAATTATTTTCAGCAAAAAATACACCTCATTGTGAATTTGACATGTTACATTGGACAAACATTAATACATTCACCAATCAGACAACAGAAGAAAATAGGCTTTTATTTGTAATTCACAAAATTTAGAAGTATTCTATTACTTCTATATATGCACCTTTTTTGTTGCTGTTATTAATGTATGCACTGAAACTTTATTGTTCTTCTGTTAATAAATTATCTTCTACATTTCATTCTCTTTATAGGTATATGTGTCACTTACAGAGTCAAACTTTATTAAATAATGTACTAATTTATACATGCAAACTTCATCATCAAATAAATTGTATTAATGACATTTAAATATGTGAATGATCAGGTAATGTTGATAGGTACAGGTTCTTTCAAAACCAGCTGAAAATAATTATTTAATGCTTAAGACATATACTCCCAGAGATTTATAATTTTTTTATCATGCAGATAACATATGTAATAAAAAAGAATATAGTAGATCACATATAGAAGATAAAGGATCAGTAAATTGTTTTCTACATATTTAGTTGTAATTAGAGATATTAGAAGTCAGAAATTTTCAGTCAACTTATTCTCTCCTCCATCTCAAGCAATTCATACACATAACCACACACATATGAAAAAGATACATGATCCCCAATATATATGTATTTTAAGTAGAACTAGCACTCATCCATTGGGCCAGTTCTTAATCTCTTACACATTTATAGTGCCCAGTTTGTATTAAAATAGCAATTCCTCAAACATTAAAAGTCACATCAATCTTTTCATTCTTCCAACTATGCAACTGTTCATTTCAATGAAAAACAATTAGTGTTTGAAGAATTGCTATCTTAATAAAAACAGAGCATTTATTGAATATATGTGTAGATGATTATGATCTGGCCCAAATGATGAGTACTAGTGCTGCATGAAATACATATACTGGGCATCATGTAACATTTTTACATAAGTTTAGTCATGTGTATTTGTTGCTTGAGATGGAGTGGAAAATGAATAAGCTGAAAAATCCTGAATTCAAATCCCTCTAATTACATATATAAAAAACATTCAGTAGAAGCAAATTATATACTGTCTTAGAATTACATACTTAATTTTACATTTTTCCAAGGTATATATATATATATATATATATATATATATCTTTAAATTCAAAAACTATATATATATATTCATTGAATGCAGTTAATACTTAAACAATACCAATATCAATAACAATTTTAATCTGTTGACATGGCAACATTCTTTTAACAATAAAGGTGAAAATTCCCCATTATTTATAGTGTAGTATGTATACATAGACACTAAAGATTGCAACTTGAGTACAGAGAGTGAAATTATTCATACAAAGAAGTTTAAATAGATACTTATTACTTTCAAACTGCATCCAACAATATATTACTTAAGTAATAAAGAAAACAATGCTCTAAGCTAGATAGGTTTGTAAATATAAATTAATTAAAAGCAGTCAACACTTAAACAATACCAAAATCAATAACAATCTAGAATTTCAATCTGTTATCAAGGCAGTCTCCTATTAACAATAAAAGTGGAAATCCACAATTATCTAGGGTCTAATATGTATTTATAGATACTAATGATTGCAGCTTGTCCACAGAGAATGAAATTATTCATACCCAGAAGTTTAAATAAACTTCATTAAACAATTAAATATAACCTGCTCGGAAAGCAGACTAACAAATAATCATTTATGACTTTCAAATTCCAATTATACATACAAAATGAATTCTGGATAACTATCTCTTGCATATTATTAATAAACATATAAATTGTTTACTGCTCAAAATAAGAGTTTATAAGATATTTGAACACTGGATGTAACAGAGTTGGGTTGCAATCCATGGATGGACCTTGAGCTGCAACATCTGCTATTCTCCACTGCACCAAACTGTGCAGAGCTTTTGTATAATAAACCATTGTGAGTAGACTGTATTAAATAATAGTTATCTTATGCACTAAAACTTTAATATCAATTAAAAAAATATTAGTAATGTTTAAATATGAATGACATTGCTAGAATGTAAATCACTTCAAATGAGTTGAAAAAAACATTTAATGCTTTAAATATATATCCTGAAAAGATTGGTCGATTCTTTTTATCATGTGGCAACATATTGCATGAAAGAAAAAAAACTATGGTAAGGAGCAGATAGCACATAAAGGATTTAATATTATAGAAAAGAATCAAAGAATATTTAAATTTGTAAATTATGAAAAAACTTTTAATTCTATAAGCATTTTCTTTGGTTACTAAAGCTTACAACATTAAATCATAAAAATTCTCACACTCTCATGCAGGATAGAGATTGATTTATATCCACTTTTAACATCTTGTAGAGGGATGTAATCATAAACATATGTCGAAAGACATAAATGTTTTTGGTCATATGTTTATGGGGTTATGAATATAAATCAGTCCCTATCTTGCATGAGAATGGTGTATTTCTTCAAAAATAAATCTTCATCTGGATTTTAAAATTTTGTAAAAGATTATACCATGCATAAGATGGATGAATGAGATAATAAAGCTTTCTAAAGTGATATGAAAAAACTATGGATTGGAATAACTAGTTTAAACTTCAAGAAATCTTTATTATGCAATGGATTGATAATTATGACATACACACACATATATACCTAAAATCTTCCTTTTTTTTCAAGCTGTAGAGTGATTGGACAGTTTTTTTGTGTTGTGTGACAATTAAATAATGCTTGTGTCAATCATTGTGATGAGGTCTTATATTTAATCATTTATTGTTTATATATATTTCTATGCATGATTACTTATTTAATTATACACACAAGCATGCTTATATAGAGATAAACTGTTAATTCAAAAACTTCCATTATCCAAATAAAATTAAAAATTATTATTTTGTTTCATTGTTTAACAATTTTATGCTGAAATAAATATAAACCTATTCTATATTCTAAAGGGTTTTATTGTTTTTAACCATTTGGCTATTGACACTCATAATTTTCTATATGTGTGTAAATATAAGTATATGCAGTAAAAATAAATTTATTCTTGTGGACAAGAGGCATCTCCAAATCCCTTCACAGGGAAGTAATGGACAAAAAAATAAGATTCATAAGTTAAGCAATTGTTAAGTGGTCAGAGTTTTAGTATTTTTTTCTTCCTTGTTTGACTTTTATAAATGTAAGCTTATTTACTGACCAATAATTGAATGACCTAGTCGGTTGCTATGATGTCTGGATAATTTTGAAATTTCATTTAAATTTTTACTCCAACTTATGCATGTAGCAGAAAAATGCATTATCATTATGCCACAAGGCTTATATATATATATAGCTACATAGGGTTAATCATTTGATAAACTGAATTGAATTATAGTGGTGAATATTTTAAAGAAAAATGATTTAAACTATATGAAGATTATTACAAAATTTTTATAAAAAAAGAAGATGGTTGATAAGATCAAATGATTATTTTATCAACCAGACAGATATATAGAGAGATGCAAACTAGAGATGTCTGTTCACTCTTTTATTCAATATTTATTTAGATGATTTGTCTATTTAGATATGACTGTAATTAGTATTAGAGAAGGAAGAGTACATATAAGATTAGCTGATGATATAGTAGTGCTTGTAGATAGAATTTAACAAAATGTTTGTCAACAAAGATCAGTCAAGTTTTAAAAAAACTGGAATAAAAACAAACGTAAGTAAATCTAAAACAATGAAGATAGATGGAGAAAATAAAAATTAAAAGTATAATTGAGCAGGAAGATATATTTACTGCACTGTGAAAAGATGGTCAATTGTTGATGGAAGAAATAACAAATGAATAAAAATAATATTGAGACATGGTGATAATAAAGATGAATTATACATATATTTTTTGTTTGCTTTTGTTTGGAATTATAATTTTGAAATTCTACTGTTTTGTTTTAAATATCTATAACACAAAAGTCATCATCCTGGTAATTCACTATTTATAAGAAGGCAATATTTTTCTCATCAGAGAAATATTATATTCATATTTTTGTTTCCTTTATATGATGTAAAATGGTGAATTCAAGAACTAAAGATTCATGGATTGAAGTACGGCTCTGTTTCTTACAGAGTTTAAATATTATATGACTTCCAGAAGTTTTATTTTATATTTTTGTTTTATTATCAGAACATTGACAATCACTCTGATCAATCCAGATAATTTGGAATTTTCACCTTCCAGCTATGTGTGGCTAGGAATCTGTTTAATAAACAGTAATTAGTTGGCTTGCTGAGTTAACCATAAGTCAGTTATTTGGGGAAAAGTTCTAAGTTTACTTTTTTTAAATATCAAATATATTCTCAGTGGTCCAACACCAGAATGACTCTTTTCACTATATATAAAAATAAAGTAGTTTTTGGATTAAACCATGTATTATTTTTTATTACTTCCCAACATTTCGATGAAATAGCATCCACCACTGGTAAGGTTAAGTTTAAAAAAAAACATTTGAGTAGTAATGAGTTTGAGTGTGAAGTAAAGAATGAGATTGAGTATGAACTAGTTGAGCATTCAGAACATATGGATTAACAAATGATTATTTTTTTCAGTTTTACCATTAATTGATTTTAAGTTTATATTAAAAGAAAAAGATAAAATAAGTGGTCTGCACAAGGCTGGAATACATGGAATATGTTGTTCTTCATCAGCTTGATTTAAACCAGACAGTCTTTTTAATATTTCAGTAAACAATTTAAATAAAGCTGATAAAACACAATTTATTCCAGCCTTGTGGAGATTAACTATTTTATCTTTTACTTCTAAGATAAACTCGAAATCAATTAATGGTGAAACTGAAAAAAATAAACACTACTTCATGCTCAATCTCATTCTTTACCTCAATCTCAATTTTGTTACTACTTAAGATCTAATGGTTTTTTTTTAAAAACTTAACTTTTGATAATGTCAGATGCTATTTTGTTGAAACATTGGGAAGTATTACAAAATAATATATAATTTAATCCAAAAACTACTTCATTTACATCATATAACCTTGAAAACATTAATATATATATATAATAAATCGACAAATGCACATAAATATTTGTAAAAACATCAAATCTTTTAGGTTTGTAACAAGCTTGGAAGTGTCATAAATTGGCAAGATTTGATTGAATACAAATATGTATATTATAAGTATATATGCATAAAAAATTAATCAATAATGTGTATGTACAAATTATATATATATATGTTAATAGATTTTGGAGATAGTTCAGATATGAATGAAATTAATAAGAAGATAACTGATACATTATTATGAATTGCATTAAAGATAATTGATACAAAAAAGTAGCACTTGAGCACTCAAATATTTACTGAGACAAGACAATTTATGAAGAAAAAAAAGAAATATGAAATAATATAAAAATAATGCATAAACAAAGGACTGCATTCTAGAATTTTACAAAATGGTATGAAAAAGAGTTATTAATGATATAAGAAAATATAATTATGACTTAGCAAGGAAACTATAGAAGAGAATAAATGAATAGATGTATCAAAAGTAGAAAACAATATCTTGGTATTGATAGAAAACTTATTTCAGCAATAAAAAGAAAAAAATGGGCACTATTATGAATTGTATGAAAGTATTCTACAAATAATTATATAATAATAAAGATTAAGTAAAAGTACTCTCTACAATTATTACATTTTTTGAATAATCTGGCATTTTATATGAAGAAGTGAGACATGCAATTAAATATGAGAAGAAGGAAAAAATTTCAGACAATACTGGAATAATAATACATAATTTAAAAGAAGCAAGTGAAGAAATAAATTATTATAAGTAAATTATATATCAAATGTTTAAATGATAAAGATGTATCAGATGCTTGGAAAAATGCAATAATAATATTGATATTTAAGAAAGGTGATAAAGAATATATTAGAAATTGCAGAACGGTTAGTCTTTCTTTTCAATTCTATATAAAATTTTTATCAAGATAATTACAACTCATCTGCAGTAAACTTTGGATTTTAACCAACCAAAAGAACAAGCTGGATTTTAAAGTGATTTTAGCATATTGGATCACATTCAAGTATTGAGAGCAGTTATAGAAAAGACCAATGAATTTAAGTTACTATTGTACTTTGGATTTATAAATTATGGAAAAAATATTTAATTCTAGCATTAGATCATCAAGATATAAACCCATGATGTTATCATATTCAAAATAATAATTACCAAAATACATCAGAAATGATTAGATTACATGATGCTAAGAAGGTTAACTATAAGGGGGAGGGGGGTTTGATAGGGTGACTTCATATTTCCAAAATGTTTTATAGTGGATTAGACAACTTTCATATTTTTCCATTCTTTTTTATTTCATATATAATTTTATATAAATAAAGGTACAATAAATAACAAATAACTCCCAAGATGCATTTTATGCTGAAGTATTTTGTGGATTAAAATGGTAAGTTAAGGAGTAAAGACAAATGGAGATTACCTAACTCATCTAGATTTTGCAGATGATATAATTGTTTTTGCAAATAATGCTTTTGCATTTCAGAAAATGTTGCAAGGGCTATATATAAAAATAAAATAGTAATATAATGGACTTATTCGATTATATTAGCTTTAATGAAGATAGATTTCGTTTACATGGTTAAAATTAAAATAAAATTATTAATATTATTTATTTCTAGATAGACTGTCTCATGCAGAAGTTATATTATCATTATTTATTATTTATTAATTGAAAGAGATGACAATCAACTTATTTTTAATTTCATTATGAGTGACAGGTATAGATATAAAATACCATGAACCAATTAAAATACAACACCAAAATTAAACATTTGAGTAAGCTACTTAGTCATTGTGATCCAGGGAGTCTCATCTAATATACAATTACTAAAAGTGACATTTTTTTAAAACATAAAGAAAACATAAGTGGACAAACTATGTTGACTCTTACAAATTCTTATTTCTATTCTAAAATCTATTGACATTAAACGTATCATGTGTAGAAAAATATAAAAACTGCAGGATAAAATACAATATATTATAAACAAAACAACTTTTCTTAATTATATATTCCTTTATCAATTGAATGAAATATGAATTTAAAATAACTTTATCAATTTGAATTTCCCTTTTCCATTATCCATATGAAAATATTTAAATACACACATACTCTGATTTATCAATCATATTTTTGATTTATTTCAAAGAGACTAATTTAGCATTCCAATTTTAAGCTTCTATCAAATTACTTGAAAATATTTGTTTACTGCAATTTAGATTTCATTTCCTAAATAATTCTGAAAGTCAATTTGAAAATATCTTTGCAACTATATTTTCTTTATCTAATGCAATCAATTAAAGAGAATTTGAACCCAGACTTTCAAGCTCCCTTCATATAAGGAAATGTAATTGAATTATATTTCTTTATATTTCACAATAATAAAGAAGTATTTTTAAATATTGCATTACTAAAATTTTATGCTTACTTTTAAACTTTGACTTAACAAACACTTCAGTTTTTTCCTGTAAAATATTTAAATCTAATATATAAATATAAATAATAATAAAGTAATATGAATGTTTTACATATTATTTATTAATTAGCTTCTTTTAGTTCTTTAAAAGTAATAATAAAACATCTGCAGTTCACTTTTCTTTAGATCAATTTTAAATTTTGACTGCTGTTACTAACACTGATTATCTTAATTCTTTCATACTCCAACTTCACCTTTTTTTTATATGTCAAAGGGTTGACCGGGAAGCAAACCCAGAACAGCTGCTTGGAAGGCAGCTATGCTAACCGCTAGGCCACCAAAAAGACCCTAATGATATTTTTCTTCACATCTGAACATTTTATTTTTACAATTAAACTTTTTTTGTATATGTATATTGAGAATCTTTATATTATTTATTACAAATGTAAGCTTTTAAATGATAAAGTCTAAAAATTAATATTGGAATTTTATAAAATAGGAAAATAAATAAAACTAAATGGAGTTCATAACTATAACAATGACATTTGACATTATTGAACATAATTTTGTCTATTCAAAATAAATTTGAGATTAGATATTGTTAAAGAAAGAAAATATATGTTAAAATTAAACATTAAATTTATTGTTATTTAAATTTAAGAAAAAATAATCTCCACTAGTATTGATAAAAAGCCAGTCTTGTTACCCAGTAGAAATAAATGGCTTCTGCTTTGCTGTAACAAACTATTTATGACTTGTCTTCTTAAAAATAAATATTTTCAAATAAAATATAAATGTAGTCACATGTGTAAACAAATTACTGCAAATTATAATTTCTTTTTTCAAACATAATTTTTTTATTATTTGCCTTCAGGTTAAACAATCCACCGATCAGAAATTGTCATTTCTACTGAGATCAAAATGGGACAGGTATAGTTTTTTTTCATATAAAAATTAGATATTTTAATTTCAATAGGTCTGTCTGGTGCTAGAATCTTCAGATTTGTTTTAACTAATAATTTTAAAATGATTTCTGTGATAAAATAAAACTGCACATGGTAATCTAGTGTTATAGATAGCTGCAAATTAATGGAAAAAAATAGCAATTGTAGTACCATTTTAATGTCCAAAACAGCAAAAAAATATGTGGCATAGCTGTGACTATCATGTATATCATTAAAATGCATGCAAGATTTGATGAATTATTGAACAATGCAAATTGCACAATTTATAACATTGATTTTAAAAAATATGTTTTATTAGTTGAGAATAAAGAAATTTGCTAAAGGATGACTGTAATGTTTTATAGACTTATTTCAGGTTTTTACAATTTTGAGAGACTTCTTTAAATTTTATCATAAATATATATTTCAATATAAAATATAACTTTTAAAATATTTCATGGAGCTATTTACAGTACTTTATAAAACTGGCATTACTTTTAAATGACATACACTTTTTAGAATATTTTCCAGAGTAGAAAAATTAAGCTGATTTTTAAAACAATTGTTACTCAAACATATTCACATAAATTTAACTGACTCAGCAGCAAATAAGAATCAAGAATAAACAGAATAATTTTACAACAAAATTGTATTTATTATATCTTTTATACACATGGTAGCTTTTAGTTTTCTAAATAATAAAAAAATCTAAAAAAGGCTTTTATGTAATAGAGATGAATGTTAATTGTTTTCTCCTAGAATCCATTAACCTTGTGTTGTTTAAAAAACTTAGAATTTTATTATAACATTCACTTCTTTCATCTAAGGTTCATTAACCTTTTTTTATACAAAAGTGGTACTGTGATCACTTCTAGTTTGAATTAAATCTCCTGTAATATCTGTAGTATTAGTTTCTCAGGTTTGCATCAATTTGACGACAAAATTTGAAATTAAAATATATGTATTGATTTATTATTTTTTTAAAAAATCTGAAAATGCCAGTATTTTGCAGAGAAAATAATATAAATGATATACTTATTGGTAGATTGTTTATTGTCAGATCCTGAAAATGCTTGTTAGATCTCTTGAAAGTGAACGTTCTTTATTTCATTTTGAAAAAAAAAAAATTTCCCTCATTTATTTATATATTTATGATTATTTTGTAAAATATTTATAGAATATTTATTTTAATAAAAAATATTAATGATTTTATACAGATTTTATTTGAAAATATTTGTTTCTACGAAGATAAGTAAAAAAAAAAATAACCATAAAAAAAATTGTAAGTGGGTGAAAAAAAAAGCCTCCACAAGAACTGTAGCAATTATTTTTTGGCATTTTATATAATTATAAATACATTTTTAAATTTTAGACTGGGATTTTGTTTTATGTTGTCTTAATAATAATTTATTTAGATTTTAGATATAGAGTCAAAAATATTTTATTTTTTTATTCATTAAATATTTTTATTAGCAATGTAGTAATATGTATTTCAGTTCATTAATTTTTTTATATTTGCAAAATTAAAATATTTTAAAAAATGTTTTTTATTTGTAACTTATATTTCAATAATATATAGTAAAATTTATTGAATTACAATAAAGATTTAATCATTAAAATAAATTGTTACAAAATGGCCACTAGGGGTTATCAAAACAACTGCATTTGAAAAGGGTTAAGGCTATAGACTTTTTAGCTTCTGCACTGTGACAGATTTAATTGTTCTCCTAGGTTATAGCTTTGTAAGCTATCAGCATTTGATTTTTATATAAATGTTTATTTTATATAAAAATATAATAAATTGGGTTTGATTTGATAGAAATTTATGCTTAAAAGTAAAATAAATTCTAAAAAATCATCTTTGAACTTTGCAAATATTGAAAAAATAAGATTGTAATAAAAATAAAGGGCAGTTTCATCATTCAATAATCAGAAGAAAAAAACTGATTTCATGAAAGGAATGATTTATTTTTATTGGCATTTGTGTTTAAAATTAGTATTTGATAAATCTATCAAATTATGCTTTAAGATATCAATTTTTTAAAATAATTTTTACAACACTGTAATATAACAGAAAGTCAGTGATGACATGCTTTATATACATTACACTAGAACTTATTATCTTGCTGTTTTTAAAAATAAAACACATACATATAAAATAAAAGTATAATCATGTATAATTTTGATTTTCAATAATTATTACACAATAAGTGTGCAAAAATGATCACAAATCTTAATAAACTCTGCAAAAAAAACAAGGTTTCAGTCATTCAAAAAATTTTTTTAAGTAATCTTGCTAAGCATGTTGAATGTGGTATCACTGATCAAATACATCACTGCTTAATCAAAGTTTATTTGAAGTTGTGATGTGATGTGCTATGGCTTCTCCTTTTGAAGTCAGGAATCTCTTAGCCACTATGCCAAGAGAAACCTCTTAGCTATCTTATCTTACCTTTCCATTCTTCACCCTAATTTTTTTCCATATTCTTTTCTATCCTGCTTTATTCCATTTTCATAACATCATCTTTGTCCACTCCATGACCTTTATATCTAGATCCCCTTATCTTTTTCCAAACCCAGCATAAAGATTAAGAACCCACTTTCTATATAATCAGTTTATATTTATTTTCCTACAACTTCATTATTTGTACCTTTTCTGCTCGTAAGAATTTACATTCAATTAACATAGAGGTCCCCAACCTTTTTGCACTTACGAGCATATTCTATAATACTGGCCAGGTGGCAGGCACCATTTATTTTTTCAATGTAAATTTATAGTTGGATATTGTTAATAATACACATAATATACAAAAAAATATTTATTTCAAAAATAAAGTATAGTGTGCCCTACAATTTGATTGCAATATATATAATACAATAATTTATAAGAAATTTTAAAAATTAAATTTATTTGTATCAGATAAATAATTTTTTATCATATTCGGATAGAGGTGGGCACATGTAAAATGTGTCTGTGGGTGCCATGGCATCCACAGGCATAGGGTTGGAGACCCCTGAATTAATAGATGCATAATATGTTCCATGCTTTCCTTACATAACGTGCAGACTAAATCACCCATATTTCTTTATTTAAGTGTATTTTCCTTTGTTGCTAATGATCCTGTTCAAGCCTTAAACAGTAAACTACTTTCCTTGCTACTACCATAAATTAACTCATACCCAATATTCTGTTTACTTCTATATATATATTTAAACTCTTTTTACTCTACATATTAGTTTTCTATCTCTCTAACTCCCTATTTTTTATTAATGCATCTATTCTTCTATCCCATTCTTTGCCACTATAACACTCAACAATTATCTTAACACAATCATCCTACCTTTTGTACAAGTATACTGACGTAAAATCTTTATCCAAATCTTCTGCATACCATAGTATCTTTCTCACCCATCTTGTTGTGGTATCCTTTATTTGTAAACCAATTAAATACTATTTTCACTTTTCTTCTACTATTCATAAATTGCAATTTATTAAATATTTTTATTTTGTTTTTTGCATCTCTCATATAAAAACTTGACCATCCCATTTCTCCATGAATTGCCTAATTTGCCATCCACACATTTGCATCTAATGCTTCCTATTTCTCTTTGTATTTTTTCTAAATAATCTAACACCCCTTTACTAACACATAACACATTATTACCATAAGCTGATCCTGGTACTGCCACTGCCTTCCATACAATTCTTGCTATATCATATTTGTTATATGAAACCACTGTTAATTTTTTTATCAATCCCTTTCTTTTTTTTGCTTCATTTAATAATTTATTAGCTGAAGTGTTAAAGTCTAAAAACTGCTAAATTAATGTTTTAAGATAAAGATAATAAAGATCTGAAAACAAAATCAACTAAGAAAATTCCATTTGAATATCAGTCTTTACTGAATAAAAATGATGGTAGTTATGGACATTTTTATCCCCAAACAAAACAATAACAAATAAAACAATACAAAATACTGAAACAAAATATTTGATAATTCTACTTTAAAACACATAAGAACATTCCACAATAATATATTATCAACTTTATAAGCAGAATAATAAAAAAAATGATTGTCATTTCAAAGAGGTGATAATAGAAGAATGTTATAAGTTCAAAGAAATTATTTTTATTTCAATGAGTAGTAAATACCAATAGAAGTTTATCAACTAAACTGCTGCCTTTAAATGTAGAGGTAATTAAGGTGTCATGATTTGAATGCATGTATTTTCTTAGTTCAATCAATATTTTACCTGGACACATTAAGAATACAGTACACTTGAATATTTTGGACAATCAGGTTTATTCCATATAGTAGACATTGTTACAAGATAATGCTACCATCTTTCAAAATAATAATGCTTCAATTCATACATGCAATGTAGTCAAATGCTGATTTGAGGATTATAAAAACAATATTATATAATTCCTATGACTTCTTTAATTATCTTTTTTTAAATACAACAGCCTTTGCAGATCATTGCTGAACAAGCAAAAAATTAAATTCTTCCTCAATACAAATAATTCTTGATGTAAATAATAACTTTATATCACAATCTTAGATATAGTATCATAGATACTTTTATTATTTTTCTATATCATATATATGTAATTAGAATATGCATATATTGTTTATTTTAAATTTGATTATGCAATTCATTCAATAAATTATCTCTTTTCTTTGCAATTGTAAATTTAGATATATAAATGTTTAGATATTTATAAAGAAAAGGTAAATGTATGGAATTTTAAAAAGTGACTTTATTCATGCTGAGCATGCATTTGAAAGCATGCTCAGCATGAATAAAGTCAATTTTTAATACTCTATACGTCTAACTTTCTCTATAAATGTCTAAACATTTATATGTCTAAAATTTACATTTGATAGTAAAAATAAAGATTTCACTATGAGACTAAAATCTTTAATTGAAAAAAATAACCTTCAAGAAAAGAATAGGAAGCTATTTAATAATGATAAAAATAAAAAGATAAAAAAGATTTTAATTGTGAAAAAAAAGATGAATTACAAGAAATACTTTTTTAAAAATGTAATGATTAAGAATAAGTTTTAGGTAATTTATTAAAATAATAGAAAAAAGAAAAACATTGATAGTAAAAAAGTTCTTTAAACTATTAAACAAAACTTTAAAAACTTGAATGTAGTGATATGAGAGATGTATTTAATCTGTCTTTTGACAAATATTGTTGAATTATATATTTAAGCAAGAATACATTGAGATAAATACAAATAGTTTGATTATACTTATAAGCAACTTATGAAATCAAAAATAAAACAAAAATATTGTATAGTATACCATCAGATTATTTATCAAAAAAAAATTGTGTTTTTATACCTTCAAAAATACTTTAAAATTTTTATTATTATTTTCACAGAAAGTGTTAGTAATAAAAAATATTTATACTGACAATATCCCATCATACATTACTGGAATAAGCAAGTCTTGGATAACACTGAAATATACTCTAATAATTGCAAATAACTTCTGTGCATGTGATTAATTACATATTTAATCTCATATTTACAATATTTGTCAAGATGTGTGAAATTGTAAATGAAAAACAAATTGTCAACTATCTTGCATAATGGGTGTTTAATGTTAAAAAGCTAATTTGAATATATTTTCTTGTGATTCATACCTAACAAGCTATAAATATTCTAGCATGGTTAGAGATATTTGTATTCCCAGATATTCTAATAAAGATAGATTGTATTTATCATTATTTAAATTAAGCCTGTAAGAATACATTGATAAAGAAAGATTATATATATATGATAAACAAAAATGCAAGTTAAAAAACTTGCTAACGCTTGTATTTATGTCCACAAATGGCGTTCTACCAAAAACACCGATCAAGCATATGTTTTGTTTACATAAACGTCAGAGTAGTATTCACTATCTCTAACTATAATTCCACTTTCAGATCATGATTTCAAGCTATTTGCTATCATCAGTGAAAGACAGGAATAAAGAAACTAGATCTAAACACAAACTCTGAGCATTTATGAAACAATTTCTATTCAGCTTGCAAGCGTGAATTTTTTAGACACGTAATGTCTTCAAACTCAGCATAAATGTACCTTTGAGGTCTTTCTTGCAATGATATAGATTGCAGAGGCTTCTACTATGTGGTGATGCTGAACTGAGATCAGACCCATATAGCTATCTGGTTTGCTATGCTGAGTTTGAAGACATTACGTGTCTAAAAAATTCACGCTTGCAAGCTGAATAGAAATTGTTTCATAAACGCTCAGAGTTTGTGTTTAGATCTAGTTTCTTTATTCCTGTCTTTCACTGATGATAGAAAATAGCTTGAAATCATGATCTGAAAGTGGAATTATAGTTAGAGATAGTGAATACTACTCTGACGTTTATGTAAACAAAACATACGCTTGATCGGTGTTTTTGGTAGAACGCCATCTGTGGACATATATATATATATATATCATCAACCATTATCAATCCACTGCAGGATGAAGGTCTCTCCAAGTTTAATCCATCTTCTCCGATCTTTAGCTTCTCTTCTCCACAACACCCCTGCACATTTTCTTATTTCATCCATCCATCTCACATGTGGTCTCTTTCTGGGTCTTTTACAATCTCTTGGAATCCAGTTTAAAATTTCAATTGTCCATCTATTATCATCTCTTCTAGAAATATGTCCAGCCCAACTCCATTTCAATCTTTTAATTTTTTCAATAAGGTCAGTAACACCTGTTTGTTGTCTTACCCATACATTGCGTTTTCAATCTCTTCTTGTTACTCCCAACATACATCTCTCCATACTTCTTTGAGTGGTCTGAAGTCTCTGTATTGCTCTTCTATTAAGTGTCCAAGTCTTAGATCCATAAATAAGAACTGGTAAAACACCACATTTGTTAAAAACCATCCTTTTCAAACACATAGGCATATTTCCTTTTAGTATCAAGTTATTTCTACCAAAAGCACTCCAACCAAGTTTGATTCTATGATTAATTTCCTCCATTATGTTTCCATCTGTATTAATAATCTGACCAAGGTATTTGTAACTGTTAACTTCTTCTAATTCTTCATAATCAATCTTTATTTTCATATTTTGAGCAAATCGATTAAACATTACTTTAGTCTTTTTAACATTTATCTTTAGTCCTACTTTTCTACTTTCATCTGCTAACTCCTGCAATATTTCCTGCAGCTCTGAAGCATTATTTGTAAAAACAACTACATCATCTGCGAAATCTAAATGACTTAAATACTCTCCATTTACTTTCACTTCTTTAGTTTCCCATTTTAATCCACAAAATACTTCTTGCAGCACTGCTGTAAAGAGTTTTGGAGATATGGAGTCACCTTGTCTTACACCTTTCTCAATGTTGATTTTTCCAGTATCATTATGTAATCTAATTGTTGCTGTTGCATTTTTATAAATATTCTTTAAAATATGACAATATCCTGGATCTATAGCTTGATGATCCAATGCTTTAATCACTGAAGAAATATGTATAGAATCGAATGCCTTTTCATAATCTACAAATCCAAAACATAATGACAACTCATATTCATTTGTCCTTTCTATGACTTCTCTCAATACCTGGATATGATCTATTGTACTAAAACCACTTTTAAATCCAGCTTGTTTCCTTGGTTGGTGGAAATCCAAAGTTCTCTGTAGACGAGTTGTAATTATCTTGGTAAAATTTTTATATAAAACTGATAAAAGGCTGATAGGTCTGTAATTTCTAATATCTTCTTTATCACCTTTCTTAAATATTAATATTATTACTGCATTCTTCCAATCTTCCAGTACATCTTTATCATTTAGACATTTGGTATATAACTTTGCTAAAATTGTTTCTATTTCTTCACCTGCTTCTTTTAATATATCAATTATAATTCCATCATTTCCTGGAGCCTTTCCTTTCTTCATACACTTAATTGCATGTCTCACTTCTTCATTTAAAATTCTGGGCAATTCGGAAGATGTAATAGATATAGGAGGTACTTGTTCTTTATTACTATATAATTCTTGATAAAAATCTTCTACCAATTTCATGATGTCATCTCTCTTTTTAGTAATAATTCCATGTTTTTTTCTTATTGCAGATATAAATTTTCTACCAATACCAAAATGTTGTTTAACATTTTTGAGACTTTTATTTTCTTCTACAGCTTTCCTTGCTAGTTCACAGTTATACTTTCTTATATCATTTTCAACTCTTATCCGTACCATTTTACAAAATTCGAGATATTCAACTCTTTTTAATACATCATTTTTGTATATCTTCATATTCCTTCTTTTCTTCATAAATTCTCTAGTCTCAGTAGAAATTTTATTAGTCAATTGCTGCTTTTTTCTACCAGCTATGTTTGTTGCAGTTTTTAAAAGTGTACCAGTTATTTTCATATTAATTTCATTCAAATCTGTATCATGTTCAAAATCTCCTAACACTTGAAACCTATTTGTAAGTTCTAATTTAAATTCATTAGAATGTTTCTGAAGATTAGGAATATCAACTGTAAATATTGTTTTTCTTAATAATTTTTGTCTCTCTAGTTTTACATTAACACGTAACTTACACCTTACTAATCGATGATCACTTCCTGTGCTAAATTTATTAAGAACATTACAATCTTGAAATATGTATTTTCTGTTAGTCAAAATATAATCCAATTCTGCTGTACCTTCATTTGGATGCTTCCATGTCCATTTCCTTTTAACATTTTTCTCAAAAAATGAATTCATAATATAAAATTGTTTTTTTTCTGCAAACTCCACAAGTCTATGTCCTCTCTCATTTCTATTACCATAACCAAAATTACCTACAGCAATTTAATCTTTCATTTGTCTACCAATTCTAGCATTAAAGTCTCCCATAACAATTTTAAAATGTTGTTTACTCTGATCAAAAGCCTTTTGTACATCCATATAAAAATCTTCTACTACTTCATCACTATGAGAACTTGTTGGGGCATAAACCTGAATTATCTGCATTTGGTATCTGCTATTAAGTTGTATAACTAATCTTGCCACTCTGTCTGATACACCATCAATCTCCACAATATTGTTCTTCCACTTTTTATTTATAATGAATCCTACTCCACTTGTATTTCCAATATGTGTGCCTTTATAATAGAGTATATGTCCACTTTTTAAATCAATTGTTTTTTCTCCTTTTCTTCTAACTTCACAAAGTCCAATAATGTCCCATTTAATATAAGACAGTTCTTCTTCTAATTCTTGCAATCTTCCTTCACTTGAAAGTGATCTGCAGTTGTAAGTACCTAAATAAAAAGTTGTCATCAAATGGCAGCCTGGGTCCACAATCAGGGGATTCTTAGCACCCTCCACCTTCGGCCACCAACCGCTGCCTTGGTTGGTGACTTTACAGCCTCCTGGAAATAAGGGCCATGCTTTATTTTTGTCTGTCATAATTGTATATATGTATTGGAAAAATATTTATCATTTACACAAACATTCATTCTGCCTTATCAGGCACTGAGAAGAAAGACCACGGTGTTTCTTGATCTTAAACTCAGAGGTAAAAAGCCAATAAACTTACCACGCTGGCTAATGCATGTTGGTGAGCAGCCCATCCTTGTTTGTATACTATATGAATAATCACATAGTAATAACAGCTGCAACGACAAGAACGTATGGAGTGGACATTAGGAATTTGCCCTGCTTGGTTCCTTTAAGGCCTCCAAGAGGAATCAAAGGGTCTCCTTTCAGTTAATAGCAAACTCCTTTCTGCAGCCATATATATATATATATATATATATATATATATATATATATATATATATATATATATATATATATATATATATATGAATAATTACTTAAACAACACACATCTGTTTAATAATATTAAAGGAAATTTTACTTACCTTATCTAGGGTATATGAGCACAGACTAACACATGACCCACCACTCTCCACTCTATCTAATAACACTGATACACTTAAACAGATATATGTTGAAAAGATCAGTGATATTAGATAGAGTGGAGAGTGGTGGGTCACGTGTTAGTCTGTGCTCTTATACCCTATATATTACATATATAGACACATGTATATAATAAGCCCGTGTTTCAGTTATTACCTTATTTATAGAAATTTACACAACCTTTTAAGTGACAGTATTTGATGACAAAAACTGGAAGGGGGGAAGCAACAACTCTAAAATGGCTTATGTATAAAGATGTTGAAATGTATGAACTAAATAGCAGCTAGACAATGAATAAATTTTAATGTATATTTGTTAATAACAAAAGCAAAGGTCTGCATGGTTTATTATAATAATAGAATAGTAGGTTGTGGAGCTCAAGATTCTTGAATCATGGCCTGGCTGTTAATTCAGATGCTTAAATTTTATATAAACTCTCAGACAAAAACAACTGAATTATTTATTTTTTATTACAGAAGCAAAATACTACTTCTATGAAGCAATAGAATATAACATATAAATGTATTATGTTATTTATTTCATAAATCTTTCTTTTATTGCAGCACATAAGGGTAAAAAATTATTCGATGTTAAATGCTGTCATCAAAAGAGATCCATGGCAAATAAAATAAAAATTCTGTATTATTTCTTTAATTACAATAGAAAAAAAAACAATTAATATTTTTGTCTCTGTTTGAATCATTTTAAATAATTTTTATCAAACTTTTTTTTTTTAACTATATATGCACCTGATAATTATCAGCAGAAAATAACCAAAATCTATATGCTCAATAAACTCACACAAATTTTATGGCAGCCCACAATATTATAGAATCTAGTTCATATTATAGAAACTTTCTAACTAAATTAGATAAGCCAACTCTAAAAACTTTAAAAATATGGTAAAAAAAAAATTAGGAAATGCATTTAAAAAAACAAAACAAAACAAAATATAGAGACAAAAATAAACTTAACCAAAATACAATGTTAATCTGAGTTCAAAACTACTCTCACAATCCTAGCATAAAAGAAAAAAAAATTGATGACAAAAGATAAATTACAATAGTAAATTTTAAATTATGACTATAAAGAAAAGAAAACAAAAATAAAATGCTTTTATTAAGAAAAAAAAACTTTCAAAATCTTTTTTTTTTAGTTAAAACATAAATTGAATAGTATAAAAAATAAAATTAATTTTATTTTAGCAGATAAAAAATATATTCCCGATTGATTCCAAATCGCGATCAATATTTTGAAAGATGAGAATTATATTTCACTATAAAACAGAAGCATAAATGCTAATAAAAAGTTACTATATATATTCAGATAAAAACTCAAAACTAAAAATAGATATGTAAAAAAAGTACTCTAGACTGCACAAAAAATTATGTTATTATTTAAGTATTTGAAAACCAGGCACTCTTAACAAACCTGGAGCTTTAATTGTAAATATAGAGATTTGAACTCAGACAATAATGTTGACATCAGCATGAGATGTGGATTTCCTTCATCAGATTTTTAATGATATAGATGGTTGAAAAGTTGGAGGTAGATCGAAGCCTGTCCATTAAAGTGTGAAGGCTTGCTATCTTAATATAAACTGAGTACTGATTAAATATATATATGGGAGATGATAATCTGAACCAATTGATGAGTGCTGGTTTAGCATGAAATACGGATACTGGTGATTATTTATCTTTTCTACATGTGGGTGGTTATATGTATCGGTTGTATGAGATAGTGTGGATAGTTTGTGGGTGTTTGAAAATCTGAATTCAAATCCCTATATTTATTATTTAAGTTAAGCTGATAATAAATCTACAAAGGGAAAGTAGAAAAAAAATAGCAACACAGAAATTATTCTCTTACATACGCTAAAAAATAACAAAAAGACAATTTTCATAACTATTCTTTAAAAATATGTCCAATCATATTGCCTGTTTTATATACGTTAAAAAAAATGATAATATATATATAAGATATTATAAAAAATACAAAAAAATAATTTATTTATATAATAAATAAGGTAGAATATCAATAAAAACTGGATTTTATTTTTAAAGAAACTACTAAATGACGCATACAAATGCATACAAAAGCACTTAAAAAATAAGACTATGTTCCCTTCTTAAACAAAGAATAAAAATTTGTCTCAAAAATTTAATTATTCTACACGTGATGCTATTAAAATTATGCAATATTTATTAATTAATTATTTAATAAAAAATTATTTATTAGCTTTTGTTTTTTTAAATGATTAATCCATTACTAAATAAAAACATTTCACCCACTTTTTTTAAAACATATCTTTGTTTTGTATAAATTCATATAAAAGAAATAAAAGTTTGTAAAATAAGAAATATTTTTTTATATACATTTATCTACTTTACATGCTGTAAATCAATAAATAAAACAGAAAAACTATTAAGAAATTAAAAAACGTTTGCATAAGAAGAAATATATTTAAAAAATATTAGATTTAATTAAGAAGGAAGTCATATGGAATCACTAAATAAATGTAGTAAAACATTTACATTTAATAATTCCCATAGCAGTAAGATACTCATAATGCTCAAAATATTTAGTTTTAAAAAAACTGTCAATTAAAAATTAAACCAGAAAATTTAGTCGTAAAGGAATTTTTGAGAATATTATAATTACAAATGCTACTAATTCAGAAGATCATAATTTTTAAGCACTGAAAGTTATATATTGAGTTTCGAGCTAGGAAACTTTAATTTTCAAATTCATCAATCTACTACTGTGCTAAATTGGACAGGGCTTTGAAAATAATCCTTATAAGTAATTATTATTATGTATATAACTCCATTATTTTTAGGATTATTTTATTTCTATATCTGACTAACAATCTTCTGCAGAACTACGAATTAGCAAATACATTTATTTTATTAACTCTCTCTAACACACACACACACATATATATATATACTTCACTTTGATTCACAAGTATACAGTTTCCTGAATTCACACCTTTGATATCATCTATTTTAGATAGATAAATGCATTAATGATTATCACTAATTATTCAGTAGGCTAGAGATTACCATATGTTTTCTAGTCTAAACTTTAAACTTAGATAAAGATTAATATTAATCGAACTTTACCACTTTCCTCCTCTTGTGTATTATCTTTTTTTAAATATATTTAAAACTTCAAGTTACCTTTCTCTTGAAACATATGAATAAGATGGAAATATTTAATGTGTGGAATTAACCATTTATAATTGTTTAATTAGAAAGCACTTAACTTAGAACAGTAGTTAATG
This sequence comes from Epiperipatus broadwayi, assembly GCA_028023455.1. NCBI lineage: Eukaryota > Metazoa > Onychophora > Udeonychophora > Euonychophora > Peripatidae > Epiperipatus > Epiperipatus broadwayi. The sequence goes on along the minus strand of JAQFVV010006516.1, from coordinate 688,674 downwards.
AAAACCAAGTGCCCTGTTACATGTCAGTTTTATTTTAACACTTGGCCTGGAGCACTTAGTTTTCATTAACTACTGTTCTAGGTTAAGTGATTTCTAATTAAACAATTATAAATGGTTAATTCCACATATTAAATATTTTCATCTAAAATACTCATTAAAAACATTAGAACACCCACATGAATAAGAAATCCAGCACAACTCTCTGTGAAATAAATATATTAGGGTCCATATTTCAAAATAGTGATCCTCAAAATCATATGAATTCTAACATATTTATTTCACAGAGGGCAGTGCTGAATTTTTTAAATATATGAGATGATTTAATATTTGATATTTATTTCAGTTTAGCATTAACATTGGGATTATTAAAAATATTGTATAATAAATAAGATATCTGAATAAAATAAATGACTATCCAAGCTATATTTCAAATAACAAATCTTATAATTTCTAATCTAATAAACAATTAGCAATAATCATTAATATGTTTATCTAAAATTATAGGTATCAGTTTGATACCTGTAAATCAAGTTGTAATAATTTGATAGTCATAATTACTGAAGATATAATGAAGAATTGTGCGAGATTATGACTTAGGCCAATAGAAATAATACTATCGAAGATGAAATGCAACTTGGAATCATTTATTTTTTCCAGATGTCTTTATAATGTTTCAAGGGTAAGTGTTAGAATGGAATTTTTAAAATCATCTACAATATCTATCTACATATTTTTCTATCTACATATTTATTATACTACATAAAAAGCATACATTCATTCTTCACCTATATACTTTATAAATTGTTTTTAACATCATTAAGTTTTAATATAAAAAATAAATGTTATTAATCTGGATGACTTATTCTTTGATTTTTTCAGATTAATGACATTCCAGATTTAGTAAGGTTGTGTAATTAATAAATAAATATAAGTCATGCCTTTTTTTTAATACATTTTTATGTTTTTAAAATATAGTGAGCTGCTGAAAAATTAAATAAGTATTATGTATAAGTATATACATTAAATAATAACAATATTTTTTAATTTTAATATACATTACATTAAACATATTTTATATATTAACATTTTTTTCATGCAGCATCATATTAAATTTTTTATGTATTTGTTGAAGATAACATTTTTGCAATAACTTAATAATATACATAAAAAATAAATTTTAAATTTTACATAAAACTAATATACCATGAAAAAACTATAAAGCTGATGAAATGTAATAATTGTCAAAAATAAATTGAAGGACTAACATGTGCTGTCTACTTGTGTGTTGTTACTAACAAGTTATTAGTATTTAAGAAGTTTAAATAAAGCTTAAAATTTTTTATACATTCAATATTTACTGATAGATGATGGAAATAATCCAACATATTATCACATGAAGAATTTAAACATTTTAAAACTCATGAATTTCAAATTTATTTATAAATTGTATATTTTGATATGCTAGTTTTATAATTAGAACATTTTTAATGTTTTAAAATTAATCTATATATAATTATGAAAAGAGTGACATATAGAGGTACTTATCAGTTATTATTAATAAAACATCACATGACCACCTCCTCTTATGCTTGTGTATAACTGTTGTTAAAACAGGCAAAACTCACTATATATATTGCCACACACAGCAAGCTAGAGTAATCAAAGAATGCCAGAAGGCTTCTGCATAAAATTCCCATCTAGTGCCAGACTAGTTTCTGGATTATGGCCTTCATCAGTGAGGAGCCTTGGATCTGAGAGCATTGCATCTAGATCTTAGGATCTAATGCAACCCTCCAACAACCACATTTTATCTCCATTTAACTACAAAACTATGAGTCTTAAACTGAAAACATCTTAATGTTTTCAATCCAAGCCCATTAGCTTATATAGTTATATGGGTGTGAACTCAGTTCAGTACCCATACATTTTGCTGTCTTTGGTTTTTTAATAACCATAGCCACCATTATCCTATTAGGCAGGATTGGTTTTAAGTCAATAAACATCACATGACCACCTCCTCTTATGCTTGTGTATAACTGTTGTTAAAACAGGCAAACTCACTATATATATTGCCACACACAGCAAGCTAATATAAGCTAATGGAATTGGATCGAAAAAATTAAGGTGTTTTCAGTTTAAAACTCATAGTTTTGTAGTTAAATGGAGATAAAAGGTGGTTGTTGGAGGCCATAAGCCAGAAACTAGTCTGGGGATATTAGATGAGTAGACCCTAGATGGTGATTTTATGCACAAGCCTTCTGGCATCCATTGATTACTCTAGCTTTCTGTGTGTGGAAATATATATAGTGAGTTTTGCCTGTTTTAATTATTAATAAAAGGTTTTTAAAATAAAAATAAGAATCTTTCAACACCCATCAGAATCAATGACCAAGACAGAAGAACTTTATTTAGAGGATCTTTTTTGTCCTAACAAAATAAGTATTATTTTTTATATAATTTATTTTTAAATATTTATTTTAATGATAATATTGATAAAAAAGAAAACCAAAATAATATAATACTTGACTTTTATTGATTTATATATAGATATACTTCTGTGTGAATATACATATGCACACATAATGAGAGTCAAAATATAATGTGTGCTACTGGAATAATTTAGCATTGTTAAGCGATTTAAATTATTATGTGGCCTATGTTTTACAAGCTAATAAATAAAAATGTAATTTCATGATAGTTCATTTATAATTTAAAGTATGTTTGCATGAAGATAGTTAATTTTGTGTTAATTTTGACAAAACATATACGAAATATAATAATTAAAATAATACATATTTAAATTCTTCCATAAATTTATTATAAAAATCTGTTTCTTTAACAGACATTTTTTCTTTCTATATAAAAGAGAAATTAAAAAAATATCTTTCATTAAAATAACCAAAAAAAATAAAATAAAACCTATAAATCAGGGTACCATAGGCTTTTTTGTTAAAATCTAAAAAAAATTATCTACAAAATGATATAAAATATGAAGCAATGTGTGTAAAAAAAATTTCTAGATTTCTGAAAATATGATTAAGAAAATTAATGATAAAATACTATGTGCAAAAAAAATATTAAAGTATTTTTATAATAAAATAAAGTTTATATATGTTTTTCCCCCTTAGGTTTTCTTGACTTTTAATCTTTTTTATTGTTAATTCCACATGCTAATGGCACTGTTTTTCTATCTTGTTCACTTCAGCAGTGTTATAGACTGATGTTATTTTAGTAATAATCACTCATTCAGTCCAGTTTTTAGTCACCTAACAGTTTATTTTTAAACAAAATGAATTATTTAATTCTTAAACGCTCATTGACTTAGAGTTTGGTTGAAAAAGTAACCAATTAATAACTATAAACTGATTAATAGAACTGAGTTAGCTTTCACAAAACATTGCCAGAATTGTACACAGCTGGGAAGTCTAATCAGAGAAATAGAAAAATATTCAATATGGTGCCATAAGAATTTTTCACATTATGCTTATCAAAAAGAAAGGTAAGTTTTAACTTAATCTGAAAGCTTATTTTTATATTTCAAATATATTTTTGTTTATTTCAATGACATTTTCATTAATAAAAATAAAATATATTTAATTTTTATATGCATTAATATATTTTTAATGATTACAACCATCACATGGCAAACTATTATATTTGGAGGCTCAGATGGTTTTTTTCTCTCAATATAAATTAAAGCCATAATAAATTATAAAATTATTTCATCATTTAATACTTATATTAACTTTTAAAATATTAATTGTTATAGAAAATAATCTCATTATCTTACAAATTAAATTCCAAATTGATAGTTATACATAAAATTAAAACTTAAAATAATTAAGCTTTAACTTAATTAAATTGAATCTTTTGTGTAATAACATTTACAAAACTCAATGAAATATATTTTTGAAAGTGAGTTAATAAAATATACTTTTTTTTTCATTTTTCATTGCCATTTTTTTTTTTTTTTTAGGAAAAAATTAAAATCACAAAGTTCAAAGACAAAGTACAAAAGAAAAACATCATAAATACATGACTTAGGGTAATGTGTTTATTTATTGTGTTGTGTTTATTTTTTAATTTTAATTTTAAGTATGTTAAAATAATAAATCTGGAAGTCATGAAAATATTAATCAATTTTTGTTATTTATATTCACACATAATTCAATATAAATAAACATTTTAAAGAACATAGTTATGTATTATAGTTATAATCTTATATTATTCTAATAATTACAAATTATTTATTGTATAATATATATAATAGTGCATTTTTTAAAATACCAATAACCACACATTGAAAAATAAAGATGAAAAAAAAACACACACAAAAAAATGAAATGAAGGAGTTCTACAAAAATCTTATTGGAACTGTAATTCAAACATTATTGAAATACCTAAAATTGAAATTTGGAATGGGTACTTCTATGATAAATATTGTTATAAGTAAAAGATAACAACAACATACTGGGAAAAATCCATTAACATCAAAAGAAATGACCACATATAATGTTAACACTTTATTTTGTGCAGATGTAAAAATAATTTATAATACCATACACAACTTTTAAAGAAAAGTTTTTTTATAATAATCACTAGTATCTTTGATTTTAAAAAATTTAAATAAAAATGAAAAGAATAGAAATCCATAAAAGAAACTTTGATTTTCTACATTTTAATCCATGGTGCATGCATATGCAGTATGAATATTCATATATTTATATTATACACCCTTTCACAATGTATATACTGTATGTACATACATCTTTATATATATGTATGTGTGCATTAAAATGCAAATTATATAGTTTGATACTATTTATAAATCAAGTATTATAAGATACAGATGACTACTGTGAGTGTATGTTTGCTTGTAGTTTCACTATTGATCAAGTAGAATAATTTGTTGCATTTGAAAGATAAAAAATTGTAACAAAAATAAATATTGCAATACATTTAGGTTAAGTATACATAAGTGCATTTTACATATTTTCAACATGTATATATGGTGCTCTCACACACCTACATATATGTTAAAATCCTTATTATATGATTTGCTATTTTAGTTTCTGCATCATTGATTTGGATCTAAATGCTGCAGATACAGGTTAATTATTTATTATACACGTTTATTTATATCTTTACTATTAATCAAGCAGAAAAATTTAGTGAATTTAAAAGACAAATAGTTATATCAAAAAGATATTGCAACATATCTAGGTTAATTAAAAATTCTACATCTTTGAATTACACTTATTCTCTACATGTTCAATTACTGTACAGCATATTTTTCTAAAAATAAAATGAAAGCAGCTGGTGAATATAATAAATCAATAAATAATAATAAAATTATTTAATAAAAGAAAACAATCTGCCAAAACATAGTAGAGTTTTACATATTTCACTTTTTTCTTTTTTGTGAGAAGGTGCAATATTGAAATATTGTGAACCCATAGCTTCTAGTATTTATATTTTATATGTAACAAGATACGGCATAAAAATCTTAAGCTTCATTTTTGTCTCACAACTTATAGTATTTATTCAAATTACTCCAAAACTCACAATAAAACTGGAATAAGCAAACATATTTAATGAAACATAACATATAAATAAATATTTGATGTTTCTGTAGAAATAAAGATAGCTATAAAATTAAAACTTGAGGGCAGATATTAAATCAACGTAAACAAGAAACACATTTAAATAATTACATTTAACAAAATCTAAAAATTTCTCTAAAAAAAAGTAAGACTAGATAAAAAAAAAATAGCTAAAAAAGAATGAGGAAGTGATAGGCTACTCAATAAAATTATCAAAGAGATAAATGTTAGAAGACAGTGCAGCAACTTTATATTATTAACCATGTAATATTGCTTGTAAACACCACCTCCCTAAAGTAAAGACAGCTTCCCTCCCCCCTTATTAATAGAATTCGGATATTATTATTTCAGACACATTTATGAATATAAATAAAATTTATCTGCATTAAAAAGCCAATTATATGCAACTCATATTACAAAGTAACATTATTTCTCTGGTGCTTATTAAATTAAAGTATTGTAATTAATTAATACTTCAATATTAAATTTGGAAAAATAAATATACTTTGAAGATGTCAAAACTTTTTAGACTAATTTTATTTTCAAAGTCCAACATATTACAATATATATTTTTTACTTCCTTTTGCATTCACATTATAATTTCTTTCTCATTTATTCCTAACTTTATTTGATCAATTTTACCAACATTTATCAATGAGTATATTATTCTCCAACATACAGTAAGTCAAATTCTGTTTGAACATGCAAGTAAAACTTTTACAAAGTCGATTGTATTTATTATCAGTCTCATGGAAAATATTGATGCAAAATACGACCAATTTTGTCATTAAATCAGATCAACTTCACAAGGATCCAAGCAAGATCATTTACTATAATATACCACAAAATTAATATAGCTTTTCAAGTGGAAGAATAATAATAAATGATACAATACTGTATTAAGTCAAAACTGGTTTGATTCTTTTACTTCATCATTGCTTGATAAAACAGTTCTAACAAGAACAATAACGATTTCTAAACAAATTATACTAAGTATTTATTTATACTAATCATTAATTCATGAAAATTTAGATTGAAGTATATCCTAAAAGTTCAGTGAGTTGTACAAATACTATATACAACAGCCCCAATGATTAAAACTAGAACTCCAAATTTTTTTAGGTATGACTGTTACATATTGCTACTAAATGTGGTATTATTTATTATAAACAGGTATCACTTTAATAGATTTAATTACAGTTGTTATGATCCTAAAATTTGACTAATATTGGGAATAACTATCATTTTAAGTCTGGAATTTGAAAATATGAATCATTAATTGTGTAGTTAACTTGTGGGCAAGTTACTTTAAAAAATGCTTCCTTAGAAATTCTCAGCTATCTAATATATATATATATATATATGAAGATAAAATCTGTTTTTGAATGTAGATGTTGCTATTAGCAACAAATTTTATATACATAGATACAATTTTTATCTAAAACAAAAAACCTAATTATTTCTATTCTAAAGACTTTAGTTTCATTTATCTCTCTACTATTTCAAAATCCAAATTAATTATTAAGATAAAAACACATTTGATCCACACACACACACACATACAAATTCATTCTCATTAACAATTTAGTTGAATAAAATATTGATTAAACAAATGCTCATAACTAATTTATGATGTTTTATAAAGATGAAATTTATGAAAACATCCGAAAGCTGATTATGCTTAAGTCAGCATCTTTATTTCCCATATGAAGTATACTATATATCAGGGGTGGCCAACTTTTGTGTTCATAAGGTCTACTTTTTATTTTTAAAGTGTGTTGCGATCGACTTGGTGTCATAGGCGATCGACGTAGTCTAAGTGAAGAGATATGTAAAATATATACTATTTTTATACATCTACCTAGTAAAAAATAACAATTATTTAACGGGCCAAAAAACTCATGCCCAGGGGAATTAAAGCAACATGAGTAGTTATTAACAATATTTATTAATTCAAATTAGCTATATTAAATCAAGATTAAAAATATTATTGAATGATACGACTTAGTCGACTTCACCTATCTAGAATTGAAAAAAAAAAAGAACAAAAACAAAAAAAAATTAAAATCTTGATTTAATTTGTTTCACTCATTACACGACAGCTCTTGCCAGATTGATCTCGCGAAATGGCTTTGCGATCGACCGATGGATCACGATCGACTTATTGGACACCCCTGCTATATATGCACCTCTTCAAGTCATGCTCGTAATTTATGTTTCCTAGTGCTTTCTCAAAATTATTATTCTATATGTTAGGTGATTTAATAACAAATGTTTTCTTGAACGAAAAGACAAACCTTCTTACAAACGCAAACAGATGAATTTAAAAACATAATTCAGGGATTACTATAAAATACGAAGGTCAGCAAACTTTTTATCCATCAACATAATAAATTCAATTTTCCTGGTTTAAGAGTCTCCTCTATAGTGAAAAATTTTAATAAAATAAAAGGGCTTGCAAAAGGAACTGCAATAATAACAAAACAATATCCAAGAGCAATCACAGAAATGAAAAAGCGGATACTAATGTGAATAGAAGATCAGTTCATAAGATTATACACCCAAAGACTAGAACTTTGTTTGATTAAGAACAGACATAAAATGACAGGAAATCATTTTCTGGAAAAAGTGGATGTTTTCCTTGTTAAAAATATACATATGCCTACTGGAGCTATAGTTAAATCAAATTACATTTTAAAAAATCTGTATTTTCCAAGAATTTTCCAATAAAACAGTTTCATTTCCATATTTACATTTCTACTGAAGATAAATATTATAGTTTTGTGTAAAAAGTCATCATCTCAAAAAATCACAAGAATTTAAACTATTTTGAAAGCTACACCACTTGCATTTTCATACATTGATGGCTAGTATAATATTTGAAGATTATTTTATGAATTCCTTTTCACATGAGATGAATAAATATTTCAAAAATCATTATATTTCCTTCAAAATATTGCTTATTTTAGACAAGTTGTGTACTGGTCACCCAACGCTATATCATTATTGAAATAAGTGGTTCAAGACCTCATTGCAAACCTCAAGATATATCATTAAAGAAGAAAATTCTTCGATGAATTGAAACATTAGGCACACATGTAGAAATAAAATTCATGTATTATTTCGGATGCAATAAAGAATATTACAGTGGAATAGGCAAATATCATGTAAACTTGATTTTAGAGATTTAAAAAAATAATAAAGCATTTCAACAAGTGATAAAACTGTAAAGCAATTGAAACTAAAAGTGGATGAGCAATTAATTGACTCACATAATGAACTATTATCAAGTGCTGATATCAGTGAAATGAAAGTTTCAAATACAAATGACCAGAATTAGAGATAAACCTCCAAAATTTTACAACCAAAAACATTGGAGATTACAGTTAATAAATTGCATTTTTATTATCGGGGGGGGGGGGGGATAGAGGAATGCATCTAAGCAGTGATGCTTTCAACAGATTATGTATGAAGGGGAAAAAGCAGTCATTCAAATCTTTCTGGATACATTTTCAGTAAGGTAGATATCATTATTCATTATTAGTCATTAGCTCAGTTCTCTGTTGATGAACCTGATTAAAGCTTCTTTAACATCATTATTAGCAGCATTTACAGATTAACATCAGTATAGTATGTCATTATATTGATTTGATATTTATTGACATTACTTATTTACCACTATAGTATCACATCTTTAGTTATATTACATTGTTGTAGATTTTGGTTAATTATGAAAGAAAATATAAAAATAATGTATGTTTTCCATATGTCTGGGTAATCCATGGCTTTTCTCCTCACAATTGTATCTCACAAATTTCTCCCTTTAATTCTTTATTTTTTAATCACCCATATAAACATTTCCCATTTGAAATAGATGGCAAATTACCTATAATTATCTGATGGGTGTATATATATATATTACATTATATTAAATATTTTCATGGTTATATGATGAAAATAAAATCATATTTGGGTTATATGTAAAATTTTGTTTTAATTTCCAACTTTTGATAAAATTACATTCATCCTTGTCAAGATCAAGGTCTTAATGAGGTTTTAGGTAATAACAAGATTGAATATGAACTAAAGAACAATTATTCTTATATATATTTGATAGTTGATCATACAGAAAATGTGATTTAACAGATCTGATGAAGCACAACATATTCCAGCCTTATGGCAGTCAAATTACTTTATCTTTTTCTTCTAAAATCAAATTGGAATCAATTAATTGCAAAACTGAAGAATGTAAAAAAAATTTTATGAATGATTTTGTTATCTTTATTCCATCCAAGAAATTTCATTTCCTCTTCCTTTCATTTAATTCTGGAAATTTTTTTCTTTCAATTATTATTTGAATTTTAACAAATCATCATCTTGGAGCATGCTTACAAAAAAATAAAATATCTTCAATTTTCAGTGTTTACCTTCATAATTTTCTGGGCTTCCCTATCTGTCTTCTATTTAATATCTTGAGAACAGCAATATAAATTTGCCTTTATCTTTATTTATATGCAAAAGTCTCTCTTATTAACATGTTAATATTTCTCACAATTACTTAGCACACCTATTATTAAATCTACTAAATATTTTTTAAGAAAGGTTAACTCTATTGCAGCAGTCAGTCTAATGAAGAATAAAAAAGCAATTAGAATAAGCATAAGAAATATACAAAAACATTCTAAACTCAATGCTTTATCAACACCTTGTGTATGTATTTTTTTTTTAATTTACAAAGAACAATTGATATAATAGCTAAACTCAGTATCTCTGTTTTAACAGTAAATTATAATTTCCTGTAATGTCACCAACCACTTCAATCCATATCAAAAACAAGCTCATTAAAAATTGTTCATCTTCATTGATATACACAACATTTCTCTCATTATCTGTTTTTCTAAGAAGACTAGATATTGGGAAGTCCAAAATCTGACATTAACAAAAATCTAAAAAAAATTCTCAATTTTTTCCCATTGTGACTAATAAGTGGATTATTCAGAGAGTTAGATATTAGTATTTGGAGCCCAAATACTTGGATTTTTAGAATTAAAATAACGCTCATAGTCTTACCTTTCTCTATCCATAAAATGAAATTTATGAACAAAGAGAGCACCATTTTCCTCTTTTATTAGCCATATTCATATCTTTCTTTTTAATGGTACCAATTTAAAATATTCAAAGAGGACTACATCCAAACATAACAATTCTCATCTATACCTTTATCTTTTGGTTTTTAAACTATAATTTTAATTTTTATTTGATACCTCAACAATTAAAATCTATACAAACTATGCTCTTGTGGTTGCTAATATTTTTGAAATCATTTGGAACTTGATGATATTACAAATATTATTGTGAAAATCAATCCTTTTTTTGCCTGCTTTATATTCATCTTAGTATATAATTTATTAATTATATTGTACTATTTTTTGTAATGTTAATGATATTAATGATATTGTTTTTTTTTTTTTTTTAATTAATTCTGAGCTAATTGAGATCACATGAAGCATAGCAACTCATTTTTTTTAAAAGAAAAGAGTGGAAATAAAATAACACATTTGAATATACTTAAATAAAATTTGAGCCGTTATAGTTGTCATGATGTCAATTGATTGCTTAAGAAGTTGATTACATCAGATTTGATTGACAGAAACGTGTTCTGCAAGAGATATGATTGTATCATTTTAAATAAATTAATATTTACACACACATTTATATCACCACGTAAGTATATATAAACTTGATATGCGTGTATAGATGTAGTTATATTATAAAATAATTTATTAACTGTTTTAACAATTATTGAATCTATATGTCTAAAAAAAAATATGTTATATTTTTTATTATAATTTAATTCAATGGGCTTTTTATTTGTTTTGTTTTTAATAATTTTTAATACTATGAATGAGTTGCAATAATTATAAATATTATCTTACTGAATTAATCATATATATATATATATATATATGATAAAATAATATCAATATATTTTATTATTTACAAAAACCAAAGTTTATTTATAGTGCAAACAACATTTTCAAACAACGCCACCACCTTCTAATATGATAATGCTCCAGTTTTCATACAATCAAACATTGGTTTGAAAAATGTGAGAATAATGTAATATATTTTACATGAGTTCACAACATATAAAATATTAATCATATGCTAAATTGCATAAAAGCTCATTTGAAATTTGCACACTTTGATGATAGATTAAGCATTTACAGTTCCACTCAGTAAATATAAACCGAATTTTTTAAATAAAGTTATTGGATTGAGAACTGATTTTAGAACTTTCATTACCCTCTACCAGTGTGCTAAACTGCACAGAGTATGGTTTGTTCAGTCATTTAATATAAAAATTGTAGAGCACTTGTTGAGTAGATAATATTCTCCACTAACATTTGCATAAGAAATGACTTAATATTTCATTTGATGCATTTTAAATGTTATATATTTTATTCCACATGATTCTTAAGTAGTGGTATGATCTACTTGTAAATTTATTAGGTGTTATTATTATTTTGTCAAATTGTGTTGAGTGTTAAAATATTAATACAGAATGTTTAGTTTAGGACTGTATTATATTACATTAGAACTTGTAATAATTTTTTAATATCTTTTTCTTACAAATTTCGCTAATATTTTTGAGTTCCAGTCTTGTCAAGAATAAAAAATATTCCATGATTTAAAAATCTAGATATAAAAAAGGGCAGACTTTGCTTAAATGCAATAAGCATCATTGAACATTCTATATCATAATAGATGGCACAAAAATAAAGAACTGTTAGAATACTACAGTGAAATGCAGATGAAGTATATTTGAATTTTAATTACATATTTTGTCTAAAAAAATATGAAGAAATCAATTGCACGAAAAAGGCTGAATACCTTAGCATATCATTCAGGTAGGAGCAGGAAAATAAATTACACAATAAATAAGTACGCATTGAGCTAGATAAAACAAAATCATTATGACTTTCAATAATCTTAGAGTTGAAATTTCACATAATCATTAATTCCTATGCTTACCTGAACTTTTAAAACAGTAGCAAACTTTTACATAGTAGTGCCACCTAGTGCAAGGCTTAGAAATCAATGGATGCAAGAAGATTTGTACATAAAATCTCCATGTAATGCATTAGATCCTAAAATCTCAATGCAGAGCTTTCAAATCCAAGGCTCCTCACTGATAAAAGTCAGAAGCTAGAAACTAGTCTAGGGGTAATGGATGAATAGACACTAGACATGAATTTTATGCACAAACTCTCTTGCATCCATTGATTACTAAGGCTTGCACTGGGTGGTACTACTATGTGGAATGTTTGCTTCTGTTTTAAAAATAAAATTTAATTACAATAAAAAAATTGCATGAAAATAATAAAATACTTCACAGTTCATCTAGTGATTTATGCAAATTATGTATATATAAGCATTTGAAAAGGTTGAAATATAGCATCAGTCTAAGGTGATAAAAATTCGACAGGCAGATCAAATAATAATCTACAAGAAAATAATTGTTTCTCAGGAATGCATAAAAAGTTCAAACATTGGAAGTGACAGAACAGAGTTGCAACCCATGGGCCTGAGCCACTCTACCATTGCACTAAATTATGAAGGCAATAATCTATTTTAAATAAATTCCAAATATTCTATATAAAAAATTAAATGATAATTTATATTATAGAGATTTAATTGACTATAATGTTTTAGAGATTTAAAAAAAATGGCAATAATCTTTAAATAAATCCCAAATACTCTATAAAAAATTAAATGATAGTTTATATTATTGAGATTCAATCGGCTTATAATGTTTTAGATTAAAAAAAAAGTTGATTAAATTGGAATGTACTTATATTAAGTTTTCTCCCAAAAGGAAATAGACTAATAAGGTAATAGAAAAAGAAATAACACTTAGTAATCAATGGTGGTAATTTGCCTTGATTTGCGGGAACACAATTTATTTTAGCATCTTAATTTTAGAGGAACATAAGAAAATTTGTGGAAGATACTAAAGAGAGGAAAAAGCCTATTAGTGTTTGACTAAGATTTTGAATTTGAAAGAATATGATTAGTGTTTAACTAAGCTATGTATCAGAAAAGTTGGAAAAAAAAAAGGAAAAATATAGATACAAAGAACGTTAAAGTAAGAGTATGCACAATAAAATAGGGCAGCTTACGTTTTTCATTGTAGTAAACAGGGTATAATACAAAAATGAAAATTTAAAATATTGAGGAAATTCTACATTTATCTCTTTTTGTGAAGGATAAGTTATCAAAATATGGCAAATACTTTAAAGGAAAAGATTGTATAGCATTTACTGGCTAAAGCGTTAAACATATATGTTGAAAATTATTCACAAAATGATAAAAGAAATAATTTATAAAAAATATACCCTACTACAAACTTTTAAATTCGTTGCTAAAAAAATTACAAAAGAAATCTACAAATCAAAAGAAAAAAATTCTGATTAGATGATAATGATAATAATAATAAATTGTAATAAAACGAGGCATTTGAATATTTTCTGATTCTACACACACTCTGTAGTTGACTAAATGCTTTAAAAAAATCCCAAGAAATTAAAATATGAAAATATCATATTTGCTGCTTATCCAAATTCATGAGATATAAATTGCTCCAAATAATTTGCGAATTATGCTGAGCAATTTTTAAAATTAAGATAGAAATTAGATTTAGATAAATACTAATGGTTAAAATATTTGTTTAACCCAGATATTATGATAAATGAAATTTTGAATGAGGAATAAATAATAAAATTTATTTAATCAAAAAGAAAAAAGAAACGTTTTTATTTATTATTGCGGCTTCATACAAGAATAAAGGTGACAAATAAATTATTGAAATAATTTTAAGCTTAAAAATAAAACAAAACAAAAAAGCGATAGGAAAAAAAAAGATTAATGGAATTAAATTCAAACTAGATATTTCAATTCCTTTGCTAAGAAACAAACAAAATTATACGCAAAAAATTAAAAAGCAAATCAATCATTTAACTTTTAAACAATGTTTTAAATTTAAATGAAACTTGAACAATTTTGAAATCAAACATTTATTGGATCCTTAGGTGTGAAGAATGTAATATAATAAATTTGTGCAAAAAAAAAAAAAGGTATCGAGAGGTTTCTTGATCTCTCAGCATCGACCACCCTCCCCATGTATGTACAATTATATATGTACATACACACTTGTATTTATACATGTCTTATGAAGCTTAAATATTTAATGTAGGCTTTAAATATTTATATACACGTTTCTTAATTTGACGCTTTTTAATTAAAATCGATTTATAAGGATGAAACAATTATGAATCTGAAAACAGTTTTATAAACTCCTTTTATCTCAGTTATTTAAACTTAATAAAACGGAATATTATGTGATCTAAACAAAAATATACAGTCATTAGCATAGCTATCTGTCATGTCCATAGCCAGAGAATTCAAATCTTAGTGAACTTATACGTTTTTTTAGGTAGATGAGAATTTTAAAGAAAATTTAGGATTTTTCATCCTAATGGGTTCACACCAAACTTAGCAAACTATTTAAATATTATTCAGTAAATGAGTATCTAATTATTTTTTAATAGGGAATAAAACATGGAAGAGAAATGCCAAAATCCTTACTTACCAATTGATAATTGATTATCTTTTAAGTAAATAACTTTGTTTTCTCTGTTCTTCTTTGGAAGTACGTTGAAGAACCTATGCCCTGAAGTAACTTATTAAATGCTATATTTTTTCTTTATCTATAAACTTATATGTTTGAAAGAGAAAGAAAAAAATATTTTAAACATATCTCTTAATTCACATACTCATTTATATATACATATTTTAAAAATCACAACTCATTATTATTGCACTTATATGAATACAACAACAGATACTAGAAAATGACCTCTAAGATTCGTTTCACCTGAACTAATTTTTTCAGTTCAAGTGTTTCTCAAATATCTTTTATATAAATGGCTTTGCAAGCATCAGGCCTCTCCTCTAATAATTAGTCTTTTAATAAATACACGATATTATCCTCTATCAGGCTTAATCCAGATATAGACTTTAATTTTATTAAAGATCAAATACGTATTATTATTATTATTATTATTATTATTATTATTATTATTATTATTATTATTATTATTATTACTACTATTACTACTACTACTACTACTACTACTACTACTACTATTATTATTATTATTATTATTATTATTATTATTATTATTATTTAGGTATGATGTATTTTTCTTATTCAGCATTTCAGTATCCTTCATTTATCATTCCTATACATTCAACATAAAATTGCAGAAATTGAAATAGTATCTTTGAAAGTATTCAACTAATGAATTCTGTTTTAAGATCTTGGTGTAAATGAAGGAAATTAAAATGTTGAATAAGAAAAATATCTTCATTATATGTAGATAATAAAAAGAGATACATTGAATCTTTAATAAAAATTAAAAATATATATCTGAAGGTAAAGATTTAATAATTTTTAACTAAACAAAGAATGATTAATAATAATTATCAGCAAATGACTGATGGAAATGGGAGCATGTAAGGTTGATTGAATAATTCATTTGCTTATTTTGTTACACCGCAATAAAATCAAACGTCTAAATATCAATACTAAACATACAAAAAGTATTGACTAAAAAAGTATTGACTACTTAATATATATATATATAGAGAGAGAGAGAAATAGGATAGGTTTGAATAAAAAATCAAGCATTCAAAGGAAAGATTTGCTTTTTTTTTAACACGGGTATCTGAGAGTCTATCCATCTGCAAATGAATGGACTATAATGATAAAATAGTATAATTTTTAATATAAAAATATAAGGAAACCGACGTAAAAACATTCACCAATACTTAGAATAAGTAAATCACAATCACAAGACACTAGGGTTAAAAGAATTAGTAAAAAACAATGGTAAGATGCGGTCTGCCTGATCAAGATTTCTTTATGTCAAGGGTATTTTTAAAATTGTAAGACACGTACATAATATACGCACTTACATAAATATTCTTAATTAAAAAGAATTAGATTGCGTTTACTCAACAACTAAAAACTGATTCTTAAAAGTATCTAAACTATTTGCAATTTGTAAATACTTTTAATTAATTTTGGGCAAAATAATTATTTAATTAATAAAGTACATCCTACTTGATCTAATAAATAGTCCTTTATTAATAGTAAACTTTTCTAAAGGGCTACGCAATACTATTTTAGCGTTATAATTTGATGATACTCTACAGAAATTTGAAAAAGTAAAAATGTATGTTTATTTTTTAAAAAAATTCATTTTTATATAACTTAAATGTCTAGTATATATATACTTCATAATGAGTCCCGCATACTCGGATTAAACATATCATTAACACACACATTCGTAGATATAGATATCCACCTATGCTATAATAAGTAGAACAATTTTTTACTTTATATTTTTGCTTATTTAATTTATAAGACAAATACTCCTATATTACATATAATAACCAATAAAATACTTACATATATGCATAAATACATAGTGCGACAAGTTTCAATAATATAATATATACAAGTATTTTTTTTAAAAATATTGTATTAATCATTTAAATTCAGAATATGTATTTTTCATTTTTCAAAATTTTATTCAGAGATTTACTATATTTCAGTTTTTTTTTTTTTACATATTTATTATATTTTTAAAACTAATTCAATGATTTATTATTTTAGAATTGTGAATATAATTTTGCGCCCTCTTGCGAAAAATTGATATATAAATTTGCCAACTTTTTTCACCCTATACATATATGTGTCTATTATTTGTATGGATTTTCATAATAAAATAAATTTAAAAAATAATAGACGAAAGAGTATTAATTTAAAAAACAACAACAATAATATGTAAAATAAAACAAACAAACAAAAAAATCCAGTGGTATTTAAATTTTATATATATAAAATTAATTGTTTTTATGATAATATTTTTATTGAATAACTCAACTACCGTACCGTAATTTAAATGTTTTAACCAGCGTTTTAAATACGCATAAATTTATATTTTTAAAAAAAAATTAAATCAATAGAGAGAATTAAGTAAAAAAACAGGAATGATTTCTAAACTAGCAGAGAATTTTCATTAAACAAATGTTATACGTACATACAGACTCTTTTTTTTCTTTCAATTATACATAGGTTTTAAAAAGCTTTTATTTATTTTTTATTTTTTAAAAAACAAATTATTATTTTTTTACAATATATGTATAGTCATATAAATAATAGTATTTAAAAAACCCGTAGTTAATTAAATAAATAACTGACAATCAATTCAATACATAATGATTAATATTCTTTCCCACTGATTCCAATATCTTCCTGTTAGGATTGAACATAATTTTATTATAAAAACACGTTATATACATAAATGAGGAAAATACCATTTAGTCAATGTTTTTAACTGTAAATATATGAATACTAACTTTTTTTCTAATTTTCTTTTTCACGGTTACAGTTTATTATTAACCAAAGTAACGTGTTCTCACTTTTAAAGTTTACTGGCCTTTTATCGAACGCAACTGGAGGTTTTCCAGTCCAGTTAAGTCAGAGCGATCGCTTTAATCAGTCTAATTTTCCGAATCGCTGCCTCAGATTCAAAACGCCAGTAATAAAAATGCAGGCCGTCATAGATGAGAATACATTAAAAACAGGCAGCGTCGTTACTTTCATACCCTCAGGGGTACCAGAAAAAAGTTAAAGAATATACTAGCTAATATATCATTTACCACATGAACGTTCAGTGTTTAACTTTAAATAGAAAAAAAAAAAATTAATTTCAGAGAAATCAAAATTTCAAACACAACCTAATAAATTTGTAAATTATGGGATAAAATAATGACATTTTGCAACAACAATAAAGAAAGATGCAATCAAATACTGCTTCTAAGTAATTAAACTAATTGAAATAGCAACAAAAGCTCAACCCTAAAAAAGATAAGTTTAATAAAATAATGGGGGTTAAAAAAAGGGGGTTGCATACCTTTCTTTATAGCTTCGAATGTGTAACAACCCGAGAAGCGTTGCCATTGGGTGAAGGATCAATTTCCATTGTTTTTGATAGTAAAATTTTCTTACATCTATACTTAATTGGTTGAAAACGCGCGCGCGCAAAAGAAGTAAAAGACTTCAGAAAAAAAATATTCCGTTAACAAAACCTTATAACTAAACCTAACGTTATTCTATTTTATAAGAAAAAAAAACATATAAATACACACATATATAGGAAAGCTTGATTTAAAAAGGAAAATCCACATCAGCTTGTAACACAGGCTAAGCATGAAATGCCGCAAATAAGCGACAGGGACTTTTTATTTGAGTAATATACTGTTGACTTTGGAAGGGTTAGAAAAATAAAACCAGCTTCGCCGTGCGTATTTACCTCCGCTCTTCAGATATCGATCAGACAATAAAGTGCGTTACTAACTTTGCTCATGTCCTACACCATAAGTGAACAAACTTTTTAGTAAACAATCGACTATAATTTAAGATTTTTAATAAACAGTAATTAAATATATATAATCAACAACAATACATATTTAAATTATATAATCAAACTATGAAGATAATAAAATATAAAAATTTTCTCCCGCGTTTTTCTTCTTTTATATTCCAGGGTCGTTTGTAAACAGAAGCTTATTTCTGATTGGAGTATTCTACGCTGCCATATTTGATTTACGTTGATAATAGATGCAAAGACCTTTGAGCTCGTGCAAAGAAAAAAAAAGTAAATAAATAAATAAAATGTAGAGAGCTAATTATTATAAAGTTTCATATATTTTTTTTGTATTTATGCCGAACATATTACAAAGTACGACAAACTTTTTTAATATAGTACATCGGAATACATGCAACACACACATATATATATCTCCAAACAACTGGGAATAAATATTTATTATTAAATAGTCACATATGTACTATTAAAAATTAATAAATTAGGAGATAAAGTTTTATCTTACGTAAGCAAAATATACCGATGAAAATATGTAGCTACTATTAATAAAATAAAAATTGAGCTATATAATATAGAATATACATTGCAAGTACATAATATGCAAGATTATTAGTTATAAATATTTTATAGTAATATATTTTTTTAATATTCTTAACAAATATATATATTTTTACATTTTAATTCTAGGTAATAATGCATAATTATGCTATTAATAGTATGATTTATTTTAGACACCCAATTTTTTATGTAAAATATATATAGAGAGAGCAATTAATAAAATAATTAGAAAAAATCAAAGTAATTAATTTTTAAAAAATATAAGCATATAGTTAGTATATAATTTTACTACAAAAGATAATTAATAATCATCAGAAAAAATGTTAAACAAAATAAATGTACGTGCCTTTAAAATGTTGATTAGTTCATTAGCGACTGCAGTTAAAATAACAATTGTAAATTTATAACAAATGAAATCATACATTGTTTTTGTTTTACTAAATAAATTTTAATTTAATTTTTACGAACTATATTTTATCCTTTGTTTCATTTATTATTACATTTTTTGTTATGTGTGTATGTTAAGTTCTCATACTTACATTATTAAAAAATAATAATAATAATAATAATAATAAATGGTTAAGACCAAATAGTTAAAAAAAAAAAAGAGCAATCAGTTATAGTTTTTTCACCCCCGCAGGACATGTACTCGTAACCATATGAAATTTTAAAAGGTTGAATATACCGTAAATTTGCATAATACTTTAAAAGCTGGGTTACAGCCGATCACTACATTTGTATATACACTGTCTCTGTTATGACGACTTCAAAACAACGCCCGAGGCTCATATACTTGAAGTTTTATTGGACTACGACTGCTAAGCGTAGATCGGGATATTAGTTAAACACGAGTTACTCTGACTCTTCTTGAATCCTCAACATTGCAAAAAAACAAGAGGTGAGAAGAAAGAGACGTATAGAAGAGGAACCACAACAATTAATGAATACTGGTTTGAATTGGATTTTGTCACAAACTGACATGTGGGTGCAGCACAATACAACCCAATCTGCACTAATAACTTAGAAAAAAAAATCATATATTGCATATAAAAGCAATGTGTGTATATATATAATTAATATTTTAAATATATATATATTAAATATTGATGATTTGAATGCATTTTGATTTTGTATATATGCGTATAATAAATAAATCGATATTGCTAATTAATATAAAAAAAGTCTCATTACGATTTAACTCTTTTTTTTAAAAAAAAAAAAACAACAATTGTCAATATGCCTATACAAATGTGTATTTCCGTGCGTATATTAAAATACATTACAATATGTGTATCTAAATAATTAAAGAAATTAATAAATACATGTATTATCCTTTAATTTTGAACATTCATATGAACTACAAAAGCACTGCTAAATATTTAATTCTTTCTTATCAGTAAGTAATAGAGAGCGTTTCTTATTCAAAATTCATTACAAATTCGTGACCCCATTAGATTAATTTTGAGGCCAATGAAATTTATATAGAGATTCTTAGTAATGTAAAAATATATCCTTATAATGACGCTTAAATATTAAATAGAAATCGTTTCATAAAAAGACGAAAAAATATTAATAATCACCAATCAATCAATACTTAACTTATCAGTTATTTTATAAAGCAAAATTGATTAATTGGTAATTTTACATTCATACTTGTTGATTCGCAAAACTAAGAAAATATCTTTTGCGAATTAATTTTTCTCTGAATACAATGTTTATTTTATCAAAAAATAAGTGATTTCAGTTCTTTCTCAGTTCTTACATATATTTGTTACGCAAACACACAATACTTAAAAATAAGATATTTAATTGACGAAGTAAACTATTGGATAAAGTATAAGAAGAATTATACAAAAGTAAAATTAAAAAAAAAAACAGGTTTAATTAAAAAAATCTACAGTCAACTAGCTGATATTTAGATAAATGGAAATTAAATAATAGGAGAAAAAAATTAAAACTCTTTTAATAAAAATTTATAACTATCTGCTTAATGGATGGAACATTATAATTATTTTCGTCAGTGTCATTTGAATATTATTCTATTAATAAATTTCTAATAAAAAAGATAATAATTTTTAATTATATAAATTAAGACAAATATAAATAGATAACGTAATAGTAAGTATTACTATTATTAATCGATAATAAATAATTTTTGTTGAAACGCTAAAATTATAGAAATATTGCCTTTAAAAATAAATAAAATATTAAACACTAAGAAGATAATTTTAATATTATTAATACAATATATATATATTTGAATAAGTTGTTTTTTTTTCCTATTGATTTTAAACAAACTGAAAAGATATATGTATGAATTTTGATGTATATAAACGAATGTATTGTTATATAAAAAATTATTAACTATTATAAGCAATTAATTGAGAGTATAACTTGATATCATCTAATCCTCTCCCTCCTCCGCACTTTTTTTTTTTTTTTTGGCAAATTAATATATTTTTAGTTTGTTTTGAGTGTTTTTAATACTATTATTAATTAAATTTCTTATTTTATTACATCATTACATACATTATTTTATTGCAATAACAACTTTTATTTTAAAAATACAAAAAATAAACAGTGGATTAAAAAAAAAATCATACGTTAAAATTAAACATCAAAACTTAGAATCTAATTATTGCTATAAGGATACCTGCTAATCATTTTGCACTTTAATGATAAAATAAATTGTATTAAAAGAATGATAACAGTGACCAACTACGATAGATAATGATCAAGTGCTATTGCTTAATCATATAACAATATTACCTAATTATTTTGTCCATCTAGGCAAAAAATTTAATTAGGATCAAACATTGTAAAACAATGTATTAAAATAACAGAAAAAATACGCAAGGTTTTATTTACTTTTGGATTAAAGTCAGGTAAAAAAAATTAAAAATCTAATAGAAAAGAGAGAGAATAACTCTGATCAATATTTTCATAAGTAAGTATCTATAAATAAAATTATATAGTGAAGTGCTTGATGGAATCAATTCAAGCAATACTTTGATACATTGAACCGCCAAGACAAGACAAGTACATATAGATATCTGGATTTAAAAAAATCTTTTGCTTTATATAAAGTTAAAAAATATTAATATCCTCATTATTATTTCAAACCTTATTGATCTATTGCAGAATAAAGGTCTCTCCAAGTTTAATCCAGTTTACCCAATCCATAGTCTGTATTCATTGCATCATATCAACAAACTTTCTCATTTCATCTAACTATCTCACTCATGGTCTATTTCTGGATCTTTCACAATCTCTTGGGAATCAATTTAATACTTTAATTTCTAATCTATTATCATCTCTTTTAATAAAATGTCCAACCCAACTTTATTTCACGCTCTTAATTCTTTTAATGATGTCAATAGTACTTGTTCTCTCACTCAAATATTTTATTTTTGCGACTTCCAATATATATATATCTTGCCAATAATGTATATGTTATAAATACTAGAAAGGGCTTATTTAAAAAAAAAAAACTGCAAAGAGAATCAAAAATTCTAACTATGACACTAGATTGAGCTCAACATTTTATTCAGTTGGAACAAACTAAGATTTATTTTTTGCTTTTATCAGCTAGGAGTTATTCTTTCTAGAGTCTCTATTTTTTTAAATATCAATTTTACTATTCAATTGCAGGGAATATAAAAGTAATAAAAATAGCAATAGTAATAACAAGTAATAATTTTTTTATTAAAGTTCTCTATCCAAAGACAATAGATTGGTACTATAGTCAAGCAATAACCCATGATCATCATCAGTCACAGTTTATGGTTTCTTTAATACAGAAATGAGGAACCTTAAGGCTGATGCAGCATTGCAAACAAATAATTGCATTCGTTTGAATGAGTCCAAAATTTGCAAAACAAATCCATTTATTTTTATGTTTTTGTTCTTTTTTTTTTTTTTAGTTCTTTTTTTTTCAATCTTAAAATGAACATATTTTAAATACCAAAGAGTAAAAGATTTAATGAAATTCTGCTCTCTGATTCACGGCAAGCCTCAAATAAAACATTTAAATCAGAAGTGCTATTTTGTCACCTGCTATGCTCAAAATCTATCTCTAATCTTACTTTTGAAAGTACATTTTTAAAAATAAATTTAATTGAAATTTTTTGAATGCAGCTTTTTAGTTGCAGTTAACATAATGCAATGTTTTAATATGATGAGATTTTGCACTCTGCCTTAAAAAAATTTGTTAATCTGCTGATTTAATTAGATATTATGTTACTGGTGCAGTCATTCTTTCAATTAATAGCCAAAATCAAGCTACCTTGTTGAAAATATATAAAAAAGCTATTAAGTAAATTATATTTATTACTAACTCAAGACAAATTTTCATCATTTATAACATATCTCAAATCATATTAATAATTTTTATTAGTTATTCACTAGACTAGAGATTATCTACTTAATGAAATTACATTACAAAAATATTATATCTCAAATCAATATCCTTTTTTGAGAATGCTTAGACAAAAAAAAAAACCACTTCAAACAAACAAAAAAGGCATAAAATAAGGTAATTTTGTGAACCTCCAAATATTTTTTCCTAGATCCAATGTTCTTGGAATCTCTCCAACTAATTTAAAGCCGCTTCTAAATGAAATGTAACTATTTCTGATATATATTATTATTGTCAAATTCATATCATGATGCATATAGTTAATGACTCTTAAATATATCAGAAATTAGAGACTTAATAAAAGCACTTGTAAATCCATCTCGTAGTTGGAATTTTCTAAGTCTTTTTAGTGGTTGTGATAGTTAGCCATCTAAAAGGATAAAAAAATAAAAAAAAACTTATAACTAACTAATATCTTCTTAACATAATCCTTAGTATCTCAATAATTAGAATGCAATCACAAACTAAATGAGTATTTTTTTTTTCATCATTGCAATATATATTGAGACATTTATCTTATTACTACTTAAAATTTGACATTATGTAGCATAGAAATGAAAATACATATTTTATATCTATTTTATGGAAAAAGAATTCCTAGAATGTGTAATTTGTTAATAAGATGATATTAGATGTCAAACTATTATGCTTAATTAGGGTGTAATGTTAAATGCTTCAAAATCAATTGGTGTTGGAAGTCAATGTTTTCAGAAAAGAACATAATAGACCTTGTGAAAGTTTATAGCCAAGAAATACAAAACATAGTGAATAAAATCATAATGGTGATTAATCAAAGCAATATATCATATTAGTTAGCAAATTATCTTTTACAATCAATGTATCATGGAACAGTATTGTTATAAGCATATAAATTGAAAAGTGAATTATTAGAAGTTAATCAATGGAAGAGGATATGTCTGGAAACGTCCCAAAAATTATCTGTTAACCAGATCGAATTCTTCAACCAGTAAACTTATTATAATGAATTGGTGTAATTTAAACAGTCACAATTTGAATTTTTTTTTAATCTAAACATCATGAGTTTGCATAATCTCCTTATAGATGCAGAGTATGTGAAGGATTTTGGAGGAATGTCATAAACGTTATATTACAGATCCATGAGAAATCACCTGATTTAAATATGATTGAATCTCGGTAATCTAATCTTGAAAAAAAAAAAAGAGATTGATATTCTTTACAAATATCTCTCAAAAAACTTGAGGCTTTGGAAATGGCTTTCTATTTTTTTTTAATAATGTTAACAAAATATAAATGCTAGACCTAGTATATATTAATAAAGACAGTATTATTGTTCATGTTTTGTCCAATTCTCTGCATGTGTATATACATACGTACTCACACACACAAACCAAATGGACTTTAAGTACCGGATTAGATGAAACTAAACAATGTTCAAATTAGTGACAAAAAATTTTAAATGTTTAATACAAGTAAATTATCAAAAAAAAAGTAAGAGTTATATTTTTTTTATATATAGAAATATATCTTGAGCATGCAAATTTATATTTAAAAAGCAATTTTGCCTATAATATCATTTCATAATGTTTCTCTATAATAGTTTTACATTCTTTATTATAATCTAAAAGTCTGTTAAATAATAATCAATAAGCGATGCTGTTTCATATTTAAAAATACATAGAGGGAAAAGGGTGGACCGTAGATACTTTTAAGATTCATAATATAAAATTTTGTATTGTGAAAATTATTTTTTCTACAAAAGATTTATCTTTTAAAGTATATATATATAACTTATTTTATTCAATTCTTAAAAAAAAAGATGTCGAAAATATTGTGTTTATTACTCGTGTAAGTTCCAACAAAAGTGTCTATATACGTATATATGTATACTATATAAATACAAACAAGCACAATATTTATATAATTGTGATAAAAACGACAAACAACCTCAATATTACTTATATCTTACAAACATAAACGGTAAAAATAAAATAAAAATCTTATTTCTGTAATAAAAAATATTTTTGTTCCTGTTTTAAAAATTATCCAATATTTATATATGATATATTTATGTGCATAAAGAAATAAAAGCATTGATTATTTATGAATTGTTTTTTTTTTATTTATCATTATTATTTTTAGTTATTTATTATAAGATATGTAATTTAATTTTAGTAAGAATAAAAAAATTGGAAATAGATTCAGAACTGAATTGATTGAATACTAAATAAAATGTTTTATGCATGAGTTTTCAATTATTAGTAATTTTAGAACTATCCTTTTTGTCTTTTTTTTAAAAATTTCATTGTGTAAAATTAGTACACTATTTATTTTTTAAATATTTACCAATCATCCATTACATAGAAATATTTTAATTAGCTTTATCTAATTGTTTTTTTTTTTGTGTGTGTGTGTGTCCACAAATGCACACAGGAAAAATGCTTTTACTATTACTATTATTATTGCTTATTTTACAATATTAATATTCATCATATTTAGTTAGTGTCCAAAAAAGAAGAACCTACACATCAAGCCCACTGTCCATTTCTCCTACCGTTAAATAATCATAAGAACTTTCTTTTAAATTATTAATCTTTTATCTTCTCAATTATCTTTGATTCTAAATATATGTCATACATTTTTTCTTTCTATTTCATAACTTACTTAACAAACAATTTCTTTCTATTTGCCTCTTTAATTAATAGCTCCATATTCAAAAACTTATCTAAGTTTTTCATTTTTTTCCAAATTCAAGTCAACAGTCCCCCAATCTTCTTATACTTCTTTTTAATGTCCAGATTCTCCAAACAAGATATTTAAATAGCATTTTTTATTTTCAACTTTAATAGCCATACTAAACTCCCTCATTTTATTCACTATTATAATTATCATTTTAATATATTTGCCATCTCTTAAATATTTAAAAGCAAAACTGGCTGATGCTACTATTATTATGGAACTTTAATTTTTGGTACAGATACTGATCATTAAATAAAATAAATACAAAGTGCTGGGTTTGATAAAGAAAAAGACAAGTTAAATAATTACTTGAGTAATAAAGAAAAAATGGATTAATCATAGTTTAGTGTTCTGAAGTTCACAAAAAAGTTAAGTTCAAGCTTGAGAAGTGATAGTTTGAATCACGATCCATAGACGTGAGGATCAGAATATACCATTTTTCCATTGTATCAAATCATTTTTTGATGAAAAGAACTTTAAAAAATACAAAAGAAATTAAAAAAAAAACCCTAATATATATATATGGTAAACAGTATTGCATTCTTATTCAATTCTTTAGTATCTTCATAAAAGGAAAAGCATTATCAGTTTCTAGTTATAATAGATTTACTCAAATGCAAGCAAGTTCTTTTTCTTAAATCCAGCAATTCCAAAATTAGATAGAGTAAATAAAAAGATCTCTATTAATGATGATTTTAAGTAGAAAAATCTGTTGTCCACCTTTAATCATCTGAGTTTGAGATACTGATTTTAAAAAAAGATTCTATCAAAATAGTAGAGAGAGAGATTCAGTACTAACGAATTCAGAACTGATTCGCTGTTAAGTAATGATTGGCTTGGCTTAACTGAATAAAACTATTAAATATTCAACCTGGTTTAAGATACTCAAATAGCTGCGATTCCTAAGGAATTTACTGCAAATTTTTTTTACAGAATATGTATATATATATATTCAAATCGTGTAGAAAAATTACATTGAGATCAATATATTAAAATAATGTTTGATTATTTATTTATTTAAAGAAACTCTTTAGTTGTTTTTTTTTTTTGTAAAATAGTTGCTTCTTTTGTAAATGTAATCCATGAAGATTCCAAACAGAAAGTGAACTCATTTATAAGTTTACATTTTTTTTTTTTTTTTGTAATGTACAAATTGTCTAGTCATTAATTAAATAATTCATTGTTTTGTGCTTTACAATAGAAGGTTTTAAATCTCATTTCAGTACAGGTAAGCACACTTGGCTAAAGATGATTCTACACCAATATATAAGACTCCCAATTATGTCTGAAAAGATCAAATTCCACTGACGTTATTGTGGGAGTCTGAGAAAAATCTGTTTGGTATTTCATATGAAATTTATTTTCTTAGAATATTCTTTGGTTGATAAACTTTATGGACAAATATTCTTCTTGAGTTTCATATTTTCAATGAGACTTTTTTTATTATCTCTGATGCAGAAATATATGATTGAATGAATAATCTCTGCAAAAGAGCAATGATAAAATCGCAAGTTTTAAATTCAAAAGAGAAATATTTCAACAAAAAGCAAAATATGTCATCATATCTTAAAACACTTATTTTCTTCGCTTTTTCGTTATTAAATACATTCTTAGGAATATATATATAGGAAACTGATTAAAGTTATGTACTTACCAGGCTAAGATTGAGGTACAGTATCTGTTAAAATTTTTTTTAAAAATAAATGAAAAAAGAAAATTAAAATGTAAACCAACATTTGACAACAACAAAAAAAAACAACAAATAAATTTAAATGGAAAATTTTGTAATATTAGTAGTTAATAAATTAAAAAATCAAATAAAATCGGATATTGTTTGACAAAGACATATATATGTTTTTAACACTCTGCTATTGAGAAGCTATTTATGTATGTATTAAAATAATCGACTTTAATTTTTCAGCTTTATAATTTTACCGGATTATTACTTTTTTCCGATGACACATTTTTAAATGTTTTTAGTAGCTGATTAGGAAGTTCAATAAAAAACAATAAAATAGCAGTGATTAGAAAATAATTTATTGCTTGAAAATGAACATTAAAAACTGGCTATTACATTAATTAATTAAGAAGATAGATAACGATTTTTGGGATGTTATGTCAAAAATTCAAATTTATTTTATTGTTTTAATTGTTTAGATAACTACTTTATTGATTTATATACTTTTTACTAGTGACTTTAAATATGTTGTACAGTGTGCATATATATTATAATGACAAAATAACATAAAATATAAATAATATCCACGTAGGCTCATTACCAAATTGAAGAAGGTAAGCAAATAAAATATAAAGCATCATCTTATATATATATATATAGGAAGAAAAAGAAGTGTTTATGATTAAATACATACTGTAACAGACATTAGTTAACATATATATCAATATTAAGGTCGCTATAAAAAAGTGGGCTTATAATATATATTTAATTCTAGAAATATTATGAAAAAATGTATTTCTAAATCAATTGTAAACTTTTACCAAAGATTAAATTTATAGTTTATCATATTACTAGAAGATTACATAAACAGGATATTGATTTAAAAAGAAAACATATATAAAAACATATTCGAATAGGCGAAAAATAAAATAGTATTTTAAATGATCCATTGCCCTGTCAAAAAACAAGGAAAGAAAAGTTTCATTCACTAGCATGTAATTGCCAGAGAGCCAGAGGTTTTTTTTTTTTAAATCAGGGGTTTTGTCCTTTTAGTTAAAAATAAATGCATATCCTTTTAGTGGCTTGAGCTAGTAAGTTAGCAGAATTGACTGACTACAAAACAGTCTTAAGTATGTTTGAAATCTTTAAAAAAATCCAAACTAGTAATCTGTAGATGTGGCAGATAAATTCACCAACCATTATGTTACAGATCCATATATATATATATATGTTATGCGTGTAAAATTAAAATTTTGCTTTATTTTGAAAGATTTAAGACATTATGATAAAATACTGTTTGCTGCTAGAACAAAATACTCTAGAAAAATTTTAAATCAATAAAAATGCTTCTTTTTAAAAATGATATGAGGTTCATAAATTGTATTGGCAATATATATATATACAATTTAAATCTAAAACGGGACAACCATTTTAGACATGAAATAAGCTTGAATATTGCATATAAACAACGTAAAATTAAACAGAACTATAAATTTTAAAAATCAATTTTGTTTTTATTGCGCAATTATATGTATAGTGAGAATAATTATTCACATTTACATGCACACACACATTACTAATAGCTACTTAAAAAAAAATTATCAACAGCAAATACATCATTAACTGAAAATATGAACAATAACTTATTCACGATTTCAATATACTATATATTTATAACCAGTCTTGATTAAACCAAACATTTGAGCAAATTCCTTATCAATTTTCACTCAAAATTGAGAAAAAGCACCCACTGTATAGTATTTATATTTCATATACAAATAAAATGATATAATAAATAGAAAGATAGATTAGATAAAGTAATACCGGAAGGAAAGCAGATTTCTTATTGCCAAAAAGCATCAAAATAAAGATTACAGTGATAAAACAGTAAAAATAGTTAATCATTATTCATCTTGGTGTTAAAATGCTAGAAAGGCGTTATGTACTTCTCAACACACATTAAGATAGCAGCTAGCTTTGAAAATTTTGTCAAATATTTGATAAATGCACAATTAATATGGGCATAATTGCAAATACTTATTATATCCTAAGAAAGTTTGTTAATTTTTTTTTTTTTTAGTTTCAAAAAGTATTTGTGCAAATGTATCATATATTTTAACTTAGTGCTTCAAAATATAATTTTTAACTAAGGCTGAAGACTGTACAATAACATTTTGATAAGACAATGAAAACATCAATAACGATTAGTTATCTTTATTAATTTATCGTAGCGTCTTATATCTTATAACAAAAACTTCCTTAACTCATTATAGTACTTTTTAATAGTAACTAATTTATTTTTAACTTTCATACATGTACGTGTATGCACATATAAATATAAGCTATGTGTTTTAATCGCTCAATAAAATTAGATATTCCTTTTTCTATCTATAAGTAATTTTAATTTAGTTGTAGTTATTTTACTTGAGAGGGGTGGGTGGAAATATTTACTGATTCTAACCTAAATGAACGATTTATTTGAGACATATTTCAATATAAATAAATTAGATGCAATTAGATAAGCCAGATGGACATAAAAAAATTATTCTATCAAAGAACGACTACATTTGTCTTTTTTAAGAGAAAACCATGTACTTTAAAAAAAGTAGGGTAACTGAAAATCTAATCAAATGTGATAAAACGTTATCAGAAAAATATATTCAGGAAAAATAATTTGTGATAAAAATCTATATAGAGATGAAAATGCTGGGCATTAACATTTCAAAATATTTTTGCAATCGTATATATTCTAGTTAGATAAGGGTAATTGAGTAATTAAGTTTTGAAATCGCATAACCATATATATATATATATATTCATTAACACAAACGCATAGAGTTTCTCAATAACTTTGATTAACAAGTGCTGTCTATCAGTATTAGAGATATTCAAAGTGCATACAACTTAGCTTCTTTAAAATATATATATATTTTAAAATTAATGAATGATCGGACAATTTTTATAAAGAATCAACATTTTTAAAATAAAAGTCACTTGTTTGATTTGACTAAATGATAATACCCGACCATAATTAGGGAAACTCCAGTGATATAAATATTATTAGAAAAATTTAAATAAAAAATAAGAAATTAATAATGTTTCAAAACAATCTTAGAATGCAAAATTAATTACAAATTTGAAAAGAATGTTTTAATATTAAAGTATATATATATATGAGAGTATTGTAATTCTAGAAAGCAAGTTTTTCTGAATCTAAAGATTTTCTGGTAATGGCATTTCAATATTGGTGGATCAATATGTAAACACTTGACTGTTTTTATTTTTATCTTGTAACTTCTTTCTAACTGGTAGTATTAATTATTAACAGAATTACTCTATGCCTTTGATCAGAAAACTTATTATATATATATATATTGTATTGTCGTTTAGATGGTCATGCAATATTTCAATACAGAATAGCAGGAAGAGTATACTAGTTCAGTTAATTGTTAGTCTAAGACTTTTTTGTTCTTGTTGCATTTTTTAAATTTTAATTCTACATATTTTACCTCTCCAGAATTAATTCTTATTTATTGGTCAATTTCTCAAGCAATATTAGTATATATACCTAAACACTTTAAATTTTTATATTGTAGAAAAAGGTTTTTTTTTTTTTTAAAAAAGTATTTGTCAACAATTGACAAATTAATTTAATTATATTTATCAATTTTTACTTTATTCTGCATTTACCATTTATATTATGATAAAAGTGATCTTCACATTACACAACCTAAGCAAACTACACAAACACGCACAAACACATATAAATTAATACACTGTACAGGCTTACACCTGCACATAAAAATATAATATAATAAAATGAATAAAGCTTAAAAAATAATTAACAAAACAACTCAACAACAAGAAATATCAAGTTCAATATAATTTTTTAAGGAAGACAATCTAAGCTACATCAGATTCTTAAAATGCTGAATCTCTTCATTTATTTTTTATACTCGGACCTTTTACTTTATTTATAAATCTTAGCTTTTTAAATTATTTTTCTTCTAATTTAAAGCTCTGTTTTCATTCTACTAATACAAATGTAATTGAACTAACTTGCAAATAATAACAACAATAATATAATAACAATAATTAATAGATATCCAACAATTAATTATTGCTCTGTTGTTTGGAATTTAGATACAAATTATTAAGAAAATAGATACCACTTAATGAAAAGATTTTTTTTTTTCGGTATATAGACAAAAGAGTACCTGAGGTAAAGAAACTTATCTTCTGAAAAAAAGAATATTAAGTGTTGCAATATTTCTTTTAAAAAACTGTTTTGGATAAAATAGATGTACTAAAGATTATTGATTTTAAAATAATTTAGAGAATTTCTAATGCAATAAAAACAATGATTTATTTTGTGTTAAAATTTACAATCATAATTGTTATAACTGAAAGTTTGTGCTCATAATTGTTATAAAAGATCGTAATTGTTTTAAAAATTCAATAACGTTTAGAATTTTAAATAACTTATTTTCAAATATTTATAAGTTAACTTTAAAACTTCATGATTTGACATAAAATGCAAATTAATTCTTATTCTGTAAATGATGTACTATAATGGATTATTACTTACTAAATGAAAAGAATTATTATTATTTTCAACATTTATAGATTTTTACCTCCATTAAATGATAGATTAATATAAAAATTAATATAAATAATACAAAATGTAATCAGAAAAGCCAGGCTTTATATTCATATCTATATTTAAAACAATTTATGATGTATCCTAATTAAAATTCATCACTGATATTGTGAACATGAAATCATAAAATCTTAGCCATCTCATTAAAAATATCTCATAATTATAATTATCTTTTGCAAAACTTTGCTTTTGGATTGTAGAACATATACAATTAAAAAATTTAATAATTTAAATCAAATTAATTTCAGATTATCTCTAACAATAATTTAATCTGCTATTTAAATAGAATGACCTGGAGAGAGGTGGGATGGGGGAAAGTTTAAGTCATTTATCAATCTTCCATTAGTACAGTCTCAAGAGAAAAAGTGACAAAATAAATTTGAATATTAAAAATATTTCATCAACCAAAAACTACTTTCACTGTTTTTCATTCATTATCATTAAAAAAGAAAAGATTTTCATTGATATATATTGACATTATATTCTTTCCAGTAATGCAAAATCCGCTTAAAATGATAGGAAAGCTTCATGTTTATGCTTACTGGTAATCACTAGTGATCATAACTGAAGGTGATATTACAGTATAGAGTATAAAATCATAGCAAACTACCAGCTATATATCTATTTTTGTTTTGATTATTAGTGTATTACTTGATATGAAAAATATTTATATCAACCAGGTAATAATTTCACTGATTTTCTCTTTATTATATTATAAACTTTTTCTACAAAAAGAAAAGGCCATTCATTAATTAATATATGACTTTGCCATATTACAAAAAGTGCAAAACTCAATCCTGATAAGAAAAAAGCTTCTAGAAATAGAGTAAATAAATAACATTTAAAAAAAAAAAAGATTTACTAGCTGTATAATGTAGTATTCCTATGTCAGCTCTAAGATAAGTATAATGAGATGGCTATAAAGTATTATGGACCAAGTCATAATGCAGCATGTACATAACGTATTGTCATATATTAGAAGTAGACATAAAACAAAAATTAAATTGAAAGAAAAAAAAGCTACTACATTTTGTAAGAAACATTTATTTTTTATTATTATTAATAATAACTTGGAATATTTTGATAAATGAGCCCTTCAAATTTTAATTTTATGTCTTTTCAACATATAAAAGTTCATATCAGAGTAGTAAAATTACTTCAATTACTATTTTTATTTCAAGTTTATTTATATTAGTAATATATATTTAGGCTTTTATATAACTTCTTGCAAGTTTCTGACATTATTTTCTTAAATAAATCAGTATTATGATTATTTATATTTCAGCTTTTTTTTTCTCTTCAAAATCCGTTATAATTTAATAAAAACTTTATAGAGTTAAAAAAATAAAAATAATTGGGTGTTTTATTGTTTGGTGATTCATGAGACGCTGAGGGCTAAAAGTGGCAGAACTGGAATGTGACCCATACACCTTGAGCTCTAGAGTTTGCAACTCTACCACTGCACCAAACCATGCAAGGTACTAAAGAGTTTAAACAAATTTTTAAATGCTATAAAAATTTTCAAACATCGATTAAATTTCAAATTGATACTAAAATCTCTCTCTCTTTTTTTCAGCTACCAGACAAAATATTTTTATAAATGGATTAAATAAAGCTGTTTAAATAAAACTTCAGTTATACAAAAAATATATGCTGATTATATATATATGACCATATGTCTTGGTTTTATTTTGAATATGTTCAATAGAAAATGTTTGAATATTGATTCAAGGACCTTTTGCTTAATTTCTACATCCATTATTCTATTAAATATTGACCAGATCATGCAGAGAAATTTTGCAATCAATTAGCAGATACTATGTAAATTGGAAGGGCATAGGTTTTAAATGTTTTTTTTTTTGTTGTTGTTGTTAATTTTTGCAACAGTAACTGCAATAAGATTTTGCATATTAAACAAATTCTTTGGGAATAAGATTACAGAATAGATTATCACTGATGAACAATAAAACAAAATAAATACCATTCTTGACATTTGAATTTAGTTCATTAAAGTATGTTGTTCAAATCATGCTAAAAACTTCTGAATCAAATTTTGAAAATCATAAAAAATTCCGAATAAAACAAATATTCTTTCTTCATTAAACTCTGAAACTATTATCAAGACATTTTAAAGAAGTAAAACCTATTCTTCAATTAACGAATAATAACAATAACAATAATAATAACATATTCAGTTTCACAGGTTATTTAATCTTGAAGCACCATTCACTCCCCCACACACTTATTCATTGTCCTAAATTTTATGGGATAAACACAAGGATTTTAATATTAAAATTTTTTAATTTTGGTATATATTTCATCCTCCCACTCACCCCAGTCCCTTCTATATTAATATAAAATATGCTGATAAAGACAATCGCGAATTCACGTCTCAGAATTTGAATGCAAACTTATGGAACTGAAATTCCAGATAAAGAAATGATTATATTATTAAATAAAATACAATTTATACTTTTCAATCCCTTTCAGATACGTTATGATTTTCTATACGGGGTTTTGCGTTAAAAGTTACTAGAGTTTTTAGTGGGCAAAATGTCAGAAAATGTTTAGGCTATAAACTAGTGACATGATATTTAGTATTGGGATAAAAAAAAATTCTTAGATTTTATACGATCTATAAATATATTTGATGCTAATTTTAATATGTATTGTTTGGAACTAACATTTTTAAAAATATGCAGCTTTCAAAAATCTTTAATAAGTTAAATTAATAAATTATTCAATTTTATTACAAGTTAAAAAAGTCATACTCGCTTATGTATTCTTGCATATATATAATTATATTTTTTAGTTAGTTCTTTTTCATTCAATGGATGATTAACATTGGGTGATTAAAAATATTTTCGTAATTAGCTTGTTATATATTTTTATTTTTTTGGTAATATCACCCAATTAATGATTATTATTATTTTTTAATCATTTTCATTTTAATGTATTTTTATTTTAAAATATTTTTTTTGAAAGTAACACCCAGTACGTTTGTTTTTTATGATCATTTTTTTTTTATTCGGATGAGATTTATTATTTAATTTATTCAACTATTTGTTTTACAGCCTAAGATTACAGATATTTAATTCTATGTTTACAAATCATATAGACGGTAAATACCTCCATACTACTGTCGGCTATTTTTTTGCTGTTAAATAAACGAATTGATATTAAAAAATTCGTAATTACTTAAAAAAAATTCAGATACTATATAAATTTTTTTTAAAAAAAAGATCGATTATACAGTATATATACAGCATTGTAATCAACATCATAAATAAAAATTATAATCAATTTTTAAATTTGAACAATAGTAAAAATTAAAGTCCCTCCTCCTCCTATCCCCCAAATATATTTACACATATGTGTGCACACACAATAACGCTTACAGATAATACTTTCTCACGGTTTATGTGAAAACCTATATAAAATTGGCTTTTTTTTTTATTGCCTAATTCCAGTACTCTTATAAAATTTCTTCAAAGCTTATAACATTTTTTCAGCAGAAAAGCTCGCACTTATTACATAAATAAAATCACATTGCTCATTAATTTATTAAGCTACCCAACTGGCTTATTAAACTGTATATATATCGCAAATACCCCCACACTAAATATAAAAGTAAACTATTTATCTTTTTGTATATTAAAGTTTAAAGAAATTCGTTTTCGAAAATAGTTTTAACTTTGTTAATTCTATTATATAGATATCTAGTTATACTTATTACTCTATTTATATAAATATTCACACATGGTTTATGCGAATTTATAAAACGTATTTAAAAATATGACTATATATATATATTTTAAATTCCTGTTACATACAAATTAAAATATTTGACTATATATAAACACATTTTGTAATTTCACATTAAGTGGGTATATTTTTATCTATGCAGTATACAATTTATTTGAAATAATATTAATTTAATCATTGAGTATTAGCATTACAATATATATATATATATATACAAGCATACGTATACATTTACATATAAGATAATGCTATTGTATTTATGTCTGCCTATTAATATTTATAACAAAATTAGATTATTCTGTGTATATATATATTCAATGATATATATATTCATTTGGTAATTTGCTTTTTTCACTTCCGAAAATTATATATATATTATATCTGTGAGTGAGACTGAGGTATATATTTTTAGCTACAATAGATTTTTATCAGTGTTAATCATAGCTTTTTGTGTCTCTAGATATATTATAAACTAAAATATATGTCGATGTTGTAGCGAATGTATATTTCATGTATTTATATATATATATATACACAGATGAACAATAGTTTAGATCTAAATTTAAGATGGTGCAATAAATGTTGATTAAGTGCCAATCACTTGTTTATAATGCCTTATTACACTTAAGCACACATCTTCACATATATACTCACATATACAGGAATCGCAAAATACATAGAGAATAAAGCCTACTTTTAGATATTTCACTATCGATAACGACATACACG
Organism: Epiperipatus broadwayi; assembly: GCA_028023455.1. Taxonomy (NCBI): domain Eukaryota; kingdom Metazoa; phylum Onychophora; class Udeonychophora; order Euonychophora; family Peripatidae; genus Epiperipatus; species Epiperipatus broadwayi. Next base: position 651,026 of record JAQFVV010006516.1, on the reverse strand, counting down.
CTTACTTATATATACATATTTCCCATACACATCACAAACTTATAAAGAGAATAAACCTATTTTTAAATATTTCACTACCGATAACGGATTATAAATAAATTTATAAAATTTATTTATTACATTTAAAGAAGTCAATAAAATAAAATAAAATATTTTTATCTATTCATATATTAACGTTAGTTCAACTATTATAAGAAGTTATTGAAATAACATCGACAAAAAGTAATTACTATTATAAAAAAAGACACAAAGTTTTTAAAAATGTTTCTTTTTTAAATACTTTGGGATTACAATAAATATATATGGTCAGTGGTATTTATTAAGAAAGATTAATGTAAATAATAAGAAATCAGAGAAATTATATATACAAATATCTAAATCATTATATCCAGACAAGTCTAAATATATTTATTTATTTCGGTATTACTGTTTTATCTATTAATAAATGCGACTATAGTTTTCACTTTACAGATCAATTTGCAATGCATATATTATCATTTTTAAAATTTCTGTTTAAGATTAAAATTTGAACTACAAACTATGATGGATATCCTGCCAAAGTAGGCATCATATTATTTACCAATAACTTTCTTTAAAATCATTAATTTGTAGTTTTGCAAAGATAAATTTAAAATATCGTAGCGATAAATTAGGAAGTTTTATTGAATAATTTGCTTTTATTTTTTTAATATTTACTCCTAACTATAATTAAAATATATTCATTTTTAATATGGATTATTTTACCTGTATTAATTATTTTATACTAAATTTCAAACATGTCGTACAAGTAGTTTCTACTTGAGTAGCTAGCAATCATTATTTTATTGAAAACTTATATTTGTCTACAATTAATTAAATTGCATCCTTTTTAAAAGGCAACCTGTATTATTATAAATATAATAAAACGTATATAAGTTAACTTTATAATACAATTTCAAATATGATGTAATAATTTGTATCCAAATATTACTAGGAAATCTTTCAATTTGTATTGGATACAAAGTAATTACGATTTATTTGCTATTCTTATCAACTTAAATATTAGCTAGTCAGATCCAAAAACAACTTATTGATGTTTAATGTAAACTTAGTCAAATTTAATATTATTATTTAACAGTGAAATACTTACGGGAATAATATTCGTAAATATGTGTGCACTTTCTTGTTATAAGGTTTTATTATACTTTTTTATGAAATCTAAAGTTTTAAATTAAAGTTTATTCTTATTCAATTTAACTTTTCGATTTAATAATTAATAAATATGTTTACATGAATAAAGTGTATAATATTGTATGTATGAATATATAGCCTTATTTTGAGTATGCCTTAAATAATTATTTTTTATAATATTTTTAAAAAGTGAACGTATAGTATCTTCTTGACTTTATTTATATTCGCTAAATTTTTTTTTTTTTTGCTATATGAAAAAACAATCTAAATTTTTTATAAGAAGCTGTGTATATTTCCTATTTTAATGATATCTTAGTGGGAGGTCGTTTGCAGGATTATATTTGTTGAAAGAAAGAATCACGTTGAAGCTCAACTTTTTTTGTTAAGCAATCAATTGGTCTATTTGTAATTAATTGGTTTTATTGTTTCATCAGAAAAATTCATTATAACCTCTCCCTCTTCAGTTTGTCGCTTGGAGACTAATTTAGTTTTTATGATTACGTCGAAACACACATTTTGCGCGCACACCTATATATTGATTATAGTTGTGTGAATTACACTTTGTAAAGTAAAAATAAAAGCTACAAATATAAAGAGGGGAAACAATATTCTTTTAGAAAAAAAAATTTGTGAATAATAAAAGATATTATATACAAAAGTTACTACATATATAATTTTTAATTTTGGAAAACACTTATTTTTAGTTAATTACTCCAAATTTTCTTTTCAATAACATTTCCAATAAGCTTCCATATTAAAGTAACAAATAGCGTGGCAACTGACCTAAGTGTAATTAATTTTGTGCGTCTACTTAAGCTAGAAGAATAACTTCAAGTGTAAAAATATTAATTCTAGTTATGAAAAAAAGTTCTCTAGGCTATAAATAAAAGAACAATATCATCATCAATAACAACAAAAACCTACTCCATTAATAAACTTTGTACTTTGATCGCAACTGATTAATTATAAACTCGAAGAGTTAGTAGTTTGACATTTTATGTACAACATCTATCTACAAGACAATTTAGATTTAAATTTTAAAAATTAATATAATATGAGGAGTAAAACAAAACCTTTTGGGGGAAAAATTGCTTATTATTTAAAAAAACTAATATATATATATAGCAATATTTAGAAATAAATTAAAAAAAGAATTATAACTTTTTGGATAATTACAGCAAATTAATAATTAACATTTTTATTTCGGCTATTTTTTTTGTTAAAAAAAATCCTCTTCTTTTTCTAACTTCTGATATATGTTTTTGTTACAATACATATTATTAGACAAATTTTACAACTAAATATAAAATTAACGTTGTTTTAATGCACTTAATTAATATATTTTTAAAATAGGCGAATAATTTTATTATTTAAAATATATTTTAAACAAAATTATGTGGTTCAAGATATTTTTATAAAAGTAAAAATAAATAGTCAGAATATATAATTAAATAAAATTGTTAACAAATTAACTGCAATATATTATATTTTCATAAAATTTCAAAACTATTAATTATTGCGAGAAAATAAATATTTATAATTTTGTTTTATAAACTTTTATTTAAATACATTTTTATTTATATATCTATCTAACACTACTTGTACTACAAATTTTTTTATAGTATTTTAATGTGCATTAAGTATATATACATACCTTATACGTATATATAAACATTAATTTTAAAATTAGATGTACAACTATATACTAATCCATAATTTCCTCATTAGCACAGAAGTAAGGAAATAAAACAAATCACAAACTTTAATTTAAATATCGCACCTTGTTTTATTTTTGGATTTTTTTTTCTACTTTGTATTAATGGTATTGGAATGATAGGTGAAACGAACAAACAAAAAAAAAATATACACTGTATACAGAAGAGATATAGCATTATTATTGTTACAAAAGTATACGTTTTGAGATGGAGCGTCAGATCAATAAGTCAGATAATATATTTTGTACAACTGATGTTAAGATAAATTGCTCCAAAATTTTAACATTTTTCAAATAAAATATAAGGAACATTTTTATGTAATTTGTGTAACAAACATAGAGAAAAAAATTTATACAAAAATAATAATAATAAAGGCTAAAAATCAGATATTTCTTGTTTACAATTGCAACATTATTTTTAATTTCTGAAGTGTGTTTTTAATGCCTCGTCTCGACATATAATATACACACATAATAGTAATAAACGAAATAATTTAACTTCAGCTTTTATCACAGTAAGTTTTTACCAGTTTATTTTAAACCTGGATTTTTTTTTTTTTTATCTAATATATAATTTCATTTTGCACTTTTCTTTTTAAATGCATATATCCACCATAGACTCATATAGATTCTTAATGATATATATATAGTTACCAAAGTCTTAAATAAGTCAGATCATTTTTTTAAAAAAAAAGAAAAATGTAATATAAATATATTAATATTTGGAAATAATTTTCCGAGATTACTTAATTTTAAACTGCGGTCTTTGCTTTTAATTTTCTTTAGGATTTTAAAAAATACATATTTACAAGTTTTATGTATGTGTATACATATATATATACGTATGTGTGTGTATATATATATAATTAACCTAAATTACACTTTCTTAAGTAAATATTTAAACATACTTACAATTAGTGACTAAATAAAAAAAAAAAAAATAACCTATTTATTTTTAGCTTCGTATATTTATCACCAAAAAAAAAAAAAGGTAATAATTTAGCTTTATTAATTTTAATTTTTTTAAAAAATATATATATCCAGCACACATCAATATATATATTATTTATGTGAGTTATAAGTATACAATCAAGTATTGAATGTATAAATGATGTAAACATATATATATATATGATCGAATGAATCGTAAAATTTATATTGCTGCAAAATATTTTTATATTTCCCCCCTTTTTTTTTATTTTAAAAATTGATTTATATAAGTTTATGATAGATTTTTTTTTTTTTACTGTTGACACAATTAAAAATATTTTTTTCACAGTTTTGAAAAACAATAATTTCATAGTTTGAAATTATAATTTTGAGGCAGTCTTTTCAATTGCTAGAATAAACATAGAGTTCATGGCTCACCTTATTTATTTACAGTTTTTTTTCCTTCTGAAGTCCTTTTTAAATACTGGATGTCGCCGCTGCGTGAGAAAATAAACTACTCTGAAAGTAACCATCGTTCCCTAAGTTAGAGTTCGTGCCGGACATAGGTGAAAGAGAGGTATACGAACCTGGAAACTGCAAGCCTTCGTACATCTTAAATTCACCTTTATTTTCCGATGAGATAATATTGTTTATGGAGAACGGATGGTTAAAAGAATGTGGATCTGCCTTGAGATGGCTAGCCAACAATGCGGCCGAAAGAGGCGAGTTTTCCGGAAGTGGACGCGTTGACATAGGGAGGGTCATATTATGACTGGAAACAGAAATATGATGTGAATGGTTTCCAATGTGCGAGGCTTGACTGCTTTTATGACCGTGGCCGTGACCGTGGTGGCCATGGTCGTTGTCTCCCATACCTGCAATACAAGTGGCTGTACAACAGCTGGGCGCTGTGGACGACGCGGTACTAGTCACGTTCGTGAGTGCACTGCTGGAATCAGTGTTTCCATTTTGCCCGCTGGGTGACGAGTCCTCGACATTTTGGGTGGCTTTTTGAGCCTGTCTGACCGCTTCCTTCTTTTCGCATTTAAATCGCTTTTGACGGCGCAAGTAGCAGCCATTTTCAAACATATTTCCAGAGTCTGGATGTAAAGTCCAAAAACTTCCTTTGCCGGGCTTATCCGGGGTACGAGGGACTTTTACAAAACAATCATTAAACGATAAACTGTGTCGAATCGAGTTCTGCCAACGTTGTTGATTTTGCCGGTAAAAAGGAAACAAGTCCATGATAAACTGGTAAATATCACTGAGAGTCAACATTTTAGTGGGGGATTGCTGAATAGCCATAGTTATTAAAGAAATGTACGAGTATGGCGGCTTAGCGTGGGTATAACTCCGACGGTAAGTTTTATCATTTCTAGCCCGTTGAATTGCGCTGGCACTAGTTCCTGTGGGGGTGAGGGGCTGAGCTCGATTAACGTCCATGCGTACTGGGGATAAAGAGCCATTCATATTCATTGAGCTCATACTGTTCATAGATCCCATGCTATTCATTGAATTCATGGCCGATGTGTTCATACTATTCATGCTACTTAAAGAACTCATAGGCCCCATTGAACTCATCGATCCCATAGAAGCCATTGAGCCCGGATGCATGGATCCCATACCACTACTCATTCCCATTGAACCCATGCTTCCCATACCTGTAGGTCCGATCATATTGCTGCCCATTCCTTGCGGTGAATATGCCATATTATTCATAGAAGCCATTCCGTTCATAGAGCCCATTGAACCCATGGAGTTCATGTTGCTCACCGGTTGGTACGCTTTATGTGACAGCATCCTACTATTTTGAAGTACTAATCAGGTGTTTCCCGTACCGATAACACTGGAATACTAGTGCCAAGTATGGAGGTAAAATAAGACTGTTCACCGTTGACCCTAAGTAAATAAGCTTAATGCCAAGAAGATGAGTTTAACCCGCCTCTTTTGATTCTTTCTATGCAAATTGGTAATATTCAGTTAAAGCTTGGCGAGTTGCCTCTAAAACCCGCCCACTAGCAAAGCGTCTCAAATGACGCGGGAGTAGTTTGTCTTCTATCAACTGTCTATCAAAACTTATTTAAACCCGCAGAAACCGCCCAATGAGTGATTCTCGATAAACCACTTCGTTAAAAATCGTGGATTTTAGTCGATGCATTAACATATTACGGGAAATTCAGATTGAGGGGTTTGACGCTTAGTTAAGGTAAAAAAATATATACATATCCTTTATTTGATTGGCTTGCCTCAACGTTACAACGGTGCATAGAAATATATTTTTATCATAATATCTGCCACGCTGAATTTCTTGCTTATAGTGACGTCACTGGAGTAGTTTTACTTTACCATAGACTTCGTAAGCAATGTCATCTTTAATAATAATTATTATTACATTCATTTAAATACAAACGCTACATCTCGGCTGTAAAGTATCGCCAGTCTTTCAAGGTGGCTATTTTTTCTTCCATATTTGAGATTAACATAAGAAATAGATTCGTGTATTCAACCGAGGCATGATTGTGTTTTTAGGATATCTTCGCTTATTCTTTATTGGAGAATATTATATTTATTGAAAATGATTTAAATTGGGTTTAAGTAAAAAAAACAAAAAAACAATATTTTTATAGAAATTGTTGCTATTAATAATGTACATCTTGACAAAAAAAAAAAGAAAAAAAGATTTGAGTTGGATTTTTAGTAAACATCTGCCAGTATAAACTTGTCTTTGTCCCATCTTTTGCTTCTACCCTCCGCAAATATTTTACGCTAGAATTGCTATTCTCTCAATGAGCCAGTTTTATAATATCAAATCCTCTAAACTAGTTTGGAAGATGATGGCAATAAAAAAAAAGTTTTTTTTTTCTATTAATTAATTTTCTATTTTATAACAGTAAACTACCTAGTTTTAAAGTTAAATTAAATGCTGCTTCGATTATTTTTGATAACCTTCACATATATATAAACAGTACATTTGCTATAGTCATTCATATACGTAATTTCTAAATATTTATATAAATTTTTCGTAATATATGTTATAGCTAATTAATAATAGCTTTGATTTTTTTTTGTTAAAATATATATATTATTATTACGTGTCTACGTTGTATATAATAACTGATAACACTATCAGGGTTATTTTTGTTGACGAGTTATTGTTGATGAAGTTTTTGTAGTAAAAAAAAAAAAAAAACACGTGCACTTATGCATAGCTCTTGACAAAAAAAAAAATATCGGTGTGTAAAACAAAATAACATTTGTAAATAAGATGTAGTCGCTTATATGTATAATGTACATATGTGTTTTCGAATTTACTTGGCAATTTTTTTCAACTGATAAATTAAAATAATTCGAGCAATCAATTGTCTGACAGACGTTTCTCCATTTTATTAACTGTTTTTATTATTATTATTATTTTGGTCCGCCCTCAGTTTTTTTTTTTTTTTTTGATTGAGACCTACAGTATGGAGACTGTGTAGTGCTTGTACGCGTTGTGCGATTCTTTTTATATCCTCTCCAGTTCTCCTCATAAGTTTGACAATACTTACTGCTCTTACACATACACCACTGCACTCTCGCTATGCATTTGGCCAAATCAGGCGTACATAATTTTTCATCTATACAAGACGTCGAAGAATGGCGACAATACGGCGACGATTATTAGTGTTATTTCAGCTAGGTGAATAAAATATGATGGTTTGCACACGTTTTGTATTAGAAGCAGCCAACTAGGAAAAAGTTTTGACAAACGTAATATACTCTTTCTTAATAAAAATGTAATTAAATTTACAATTGATAAAAATATATTTTACATACTATATTTAGTAATACAGTAGCAAATAAAAATTAACAACTTTTGGTATAAAGTCGTATTTGTTAGGGTTTTAATCTTTTAGTTTTTCTTTATCTCCATTATTGTATGTGTGTATATAAATATAATGTTGATAAAATATAATACGAATATAAATGCAAGTGTGCGTTTTTTAGATACACTTTTTCTTTACGTGTACATATATATATGTAAAGGAGAGAGAGAGAAAACGTTTTAAAATTCATAATATTTATATAATCCAGCTGTCAAAAGTTATTTATTATTTACTAACATATCACCAGATTATGATAGATATTTAATCAGTCGAATGACGGAAGGATAAAAAGAAAAGTCAAAAATTTTATCATGGTTAAAAAAATAAAACCGGGCGAATAAAACTCTAGTTTAAAACATACAATTTTTACAAAGTGAAAAAAAAAAAAAAACCCACGGATAGGTCATCTCCCAGACGATACTAATATAAACTTAATTAAAGTCAATGTAATCAATAAATATTTAATTTTAGCAAAATAATACATTTTTTATTTTTTAAAATTTGTATTTATTTAAAAATATTATAATAATAGCAAATATATTACAATATATAATATTGTAGATGTTTATAAGATTAAAAATAATTAATATGTAGCGCCTCTATTATAAACATGTCACTAATATATGACTCAAGTGTCTGTTAATTATATATTGTTTGAAGATATATATATATTGATTTTACCTTTTTTCATCTGCCATTTTCTTTCGATTATTTGTGCTATTTCTTTTTTTATTGTTTATTGTTCTTGCATCAATTACAAATTTCTTTCAATACCGGTTTACCCGTGCTTTTATCTTTTGAATGTCATCATTTTTTTTTCCAATTGTCTCTCGGTTATTAATGATTTTTTCTTATAACATCGAATACTTCAAAATTTTATCTTTTCAACTTTTTTTTTTTTTTTTTAATCTTTAAAAAGCAACTAAAGATCTACCTTTTTTATTTTTTTAAATTGGAAACCAAAATAACCATTTACAATTTTTTTTTTTAAATGTCCACATTTTCTGATATATAAATACTCCCTTTTTTTCCCCATCACTGCAACATGTTTTATAGCATTGCATTCAAAACATTAATTTTCTCCATTATTTCATTTTACATTTTTACTTTAAATTGGTTATTACTATCTCCACTTTTAATATTTAAATACATGTATATTGTCTATACTAAACTTAATGTAATTATAAGGGACTTGAACTCAGACTTTCAAGCTTTCTACAACTGCCCACTCCATCTTATAAAGCCGATACATATAACCACATACATGTGAAAAAGATAAATAATCTCCAATATACATATCTCGTTGGTGCTGATCATTTATATGTGTGGGAGTTGGTGTTCTGGACCAATTGATGAGTATGGGTTCAGTACGAAATATGTATATTGGAGATCATTTATATTTTTCACATGTATCAGTTTTATAAGATAAAAACAGGCAAAACTCTCCATACAGTAGTGCCACTCAGTGCAAGCCAGAGTAATCAATGGATGCCAAAAGGCTTGTGCATAAAATCCCTATCTAATGACTACTCATCCAATATTCCCAGACTATTTTCTGGCTTGTGGTTTCATCAGTAAGGAGTTTTGGATCTGAGTGGCACTACTATATGGAGAGTTTGCCTGTTTTAATAACAGTTATGAGCAAGCATAAGAAATGGTGATCATGTGATGTTTAATGGTTTTGTAGGGAGCTTGAAAGTCTGAGATCAAGTCCCTTTTAATATCCAACTTTTATTATTTCACCTGCCATTTAATATTCTTCACCTCCCATTTAATATTCGTTTACCTTTTAAATAAAGTTCTTTTGAAGTTATTTATTATTTCTTATCATTTTAAATTCCACTGGTTATATATTTCCTCTTCAAAACACACTCAGATATTTTTTCTATTAATCTAAACATAAATCTTCAGAGAAACATTTATCGATTTCTTTCTTTAAATGAAAATAAGAAAACAATTAAAAACATATTGTAACCAATGGAATTTTTACAGCATAAAGAATAGGGCAGAAATATTGCTTTCTACACGGTATATATAATTGATTATTAACTAAATAATAAACTGCTTAAATTTGGGTTTAAAATATTTTTAATAAGTGAGACCAGAAATTAATTATACTTTGGAATTAAATTTTGAATTAAAGTCAAAGCATGTATAGGAATGAACTTTGTAATTCTCTGTAAATAATGTTTGTAAATAGTCTTTTACATATTGATAACTAATTGTTTTGCATATAAAATCTCTAGAATTATTAGTTATTTTCATAAATGAATTTTTGTATGCTCTGTGTAGATGTATAGAATATGTTTTTGATTATTGAAATCTTCAACATAATTATTTTTGCATAAATTAATTATTAAATCTAGATCTAGGCAAACAGATCAAAGAATGTTGTTCTTTATGAAATGAATGAAAACAAATGAATATTGCACTTCTTGTCTTTAATATTATACCAAGTTTGCTCTTGAATTTACTTCTATTTATCCTTTTATTAATATAGGGGCTGAGTTTTGGCTATAATTTTAAAATTCTTATAGTGTAATGTCGAGACTATTGTATATCTGGAAAAAAAATTTGAATAATATTCAAAGTATGATTTTAAGTAGATTTTTTTTCTAAGAAAACATTTTTTGAATTAGCTTAAAAAAACATAAAAGGAATACAAATTAATAGTAATATGTAGTGTTTGTTATTTTGTTTTATTTTAATTATGGTTTATAATTAACTATTTATCTATTCCTGAGAAAAACTGATTATACTCAGCATGGAAACCCATTTGATAATATTCATTATGAAGCTCATATAAATAGAATTTAAATTGATAAAGCATTTTATTGTAGTCAGCATGGAAACACATTTATTAATATTTAAGTGGAGTGCATTTTTTAAAGTCTGGTAAGACCTTTATTGTCATCAGCTTGGAAAAGCTTGTATTAGATCAATAAATGTAGTTTTAGATGTGAAATTATAAAACTGTGGTATATAAATTTTTTAAACTTAAATGTAATATATTTAACTTTTTCATATTAAAATGACTTATAACTCCATTTTTTTTATTATTTAACATTATATTGTTTTTATAATATTATTTTTATGTTTTTGCAATCATTTAAAGTATTACCACTTATTTTAATCAAAAGTTTATAAAATTGTAACTTTCTAAGGTTTTTTTAAAAACTATTTTTATTTTTTACTGAATTTTAAATATCAAATGTTTTATAATTAACAAAATTTTAAAATTTATATAAATGGGTGCATATATTTATATATAATTTATTAATGTTACTTATTTATATCTTCTATAAAAAAAATTACACTTACATATAGCAATATTTGATGAAACATCAACCAACCTTATACATATGTTTTTCTAACAGTCAAATCATCAGCTGCTCAGGAGATCAATTGAGTTTACATCAAATATAGAAGCTTAGTTTCTATTTAAATAGACTTGTAATGCTTAATGTGATATTAAAATGTAAACCCTCTGATCTGCATGTGGAGATCTTTAGAAAAGGTATTGATCATTACTCTCTTGTGGCTACCTGTGGCACTATTTTGTTGGTTTTGTATTCATTTGACAGCAAAAAGTGCAATTAAAATTTCTGTTGCTATTAGAAACTTCAAAGTAATATAGTCCAGCCTACTGTATTATTGATTGCTAGGTTTCTTGTTTATCTGGCTTTGAGATTATTTACAAGATTACTTCAAAAATATTTTTTTTACCTAGTTTATTTAAATATTCATTTTTACACAATATTTGTATAATAATTATTTAAAAACAAAAGTATGCATGATTACTCTTTGATTTTATTTGAATGTGTTTTATTTTAAAAAAATATAAATTTACAAATTCCATCATAATGGTAAACAGAAAACTATGGGGTAAGAGTGCTAATGCCTCTTTAACACTTTTTAACCTAGTACTCTGTTAAGTTTGTATTATTTTAAAAGTTATAAAAGCAATTTTAAATTTTAAAACAATTTATAAATTAATGATAACTTCACATTTATTTATTCACATTTTAACTTATATACTCATCAGCATGTATGTATTAATCAAGAGAAATCTAGAAAAAACACTTATCATTTTTTGTTTATATAAATTGCCTTTGCACAGCCATGTATTAAGATATTTTTTATCATTTTTAAATTCATGTTCTTTTAATATAATGATATTTTAATTTTAAAAAAATGGAAAGAGGTTGATATAATTGAGAAGCAGCAGACTAAAAAGAGTTTTAGTACTGACTTCTCTTTGATTGACTTCTTTTTTTGTTATGGCTGCCCACAGTTATTTGTAAAATTGTTTTGAAAACATCTTTGGAATAACTAAAAATGTTATTTTTTTTAAAGCAAAGTTTATTATAAATCATGATTATTTTTAAACAATATTTGTGCAGTAATTATTAAAAATCACAAGTATACATTATTACTCTGTTATTTTATATATATATATATTATTTTTAAAAATAGAGGAAACTTACTTCTAGCATAAAATTATCAAAGAAAATAATTGCAGTCCATTTATTCCCATTTTATGATAATTACAGTTAATATATCATTGCAAAGATCATATTAGGACAAATTTAAATATTTTAAAAATTAAAAATTAATTTTTATATTTTAAAGCAGAATATGATAGATTTATTAGAGATGAATATTTTTTCATCTACATTTTAAAATCAAATTTCAATTAAAAATAATGAGTTTATTTTATAAGAATGACTCTGCATGACAATCCATTTAATAATGAAGGTTTCTTTCTATTGTTGTTATTATAAACTCTTCCAATATTTGCAGAGTTCAAATATTAAATTTTTAGAATGTTTTTCATTTTCAAATGCATATTATTACCAAATCAAATTAAATTTATTAAATTCTTATATAGAATAATGGTTTAATACTTAAATCAAAAATTGAAAGCTTACAAAAAGTCTCACCAGAGAGAACAATTAAATCTGTCAATGTGCAGGAGTGTAAACTTTAATCAACAAGATTTTGTTAATTGTCATTTTTCTCTGGCTATGCTGATTTTCATTTACATTATCAAATCAGAAGTTCCTGGTTCTCATTGTGTTTTGTAGTTGTTGTTGTTGTTGTTATTATTATTATTATTATTATTATTATTATTATTATTATTATTATTATTATTATTATTATTATTATTATTTATTATTATTATTATGTTTCAATAAAGGCTTTATTGATCTCAATGGTTTACATAAGTTTACATCTAGAAAATTTGAAATTTAACATACAATGAATAATATTAGGGTAAACACATATAAATGAATTTAGTGGTTACACTTTGTGGTTGATGGACTATAACAATATAAAAAATAAAAAAAAACAAAAATAATCAGAGTTCTAAAGTTTGAGGAGCTTATTTAGTTTTGTCCGCATGTCACTTTGAATGTTAGTTGTATGATAGTTTTCTTTGCAGCATTCACAGCATTGATGGTTGTTTTAACAATGACCATGTTGCTGCATATAAGTGGGGGTTGGTTATTATTTTATCTCTATTTCGAATGTGTAGCAGTTTGTTGCTAAATGTAGCTGGGTGTCATCTGGTGTTATTGCCAATTAAGAAAGTACATTGGGTGCACCAGTACACATATAGAACAAATGTGGCTGCCCTAATGCTAGGTATTGATCTTCCCTGAAAAGCAGTTATTATGTGATTAATGATTGTACCCGGTTTTCTGTAGGTGTTACACACCATCTGACGTGTTTGGTTAAGTGCTACACATTGATAAAGAAAGTGGTCCAGTGTCTCTTCTGCTCGATGGCAGAGTCCACAGAAGGGGTCAATAGATATATACATTCTTTTATGATAAAGAAAATAGGTTGTTGGCAAGGCAATGAGATTGATTTTCATGATAAAATCAAAGTATTTGGGCTCTAGAGCCCATTTTTTATATTCCTTGAGTAGTTTCTTGTTGTTAATTCCTAGCATAGGTTGAATAACATTAGTATCTGCTTCTCTGTTTATTAAACCATAAATATCCCAGTATAAATACTTATGCAAATACTGTTCTGGAATCTTGTCTGTGGTTTTGCATTGGTATATAATGTTGGTGAAAAAGGAACCTTTTGGAGATGGTCTATCTGTTGGAGTAACTTCTAGCAAGTGGTTAATTTTTGGGTATTTGGCAAGTATTGCGATTATTGAGTTCCTTAACTTTTGTAGATGAAAAATATTGATGTTGTGCAAGCCAAGTCCATTTTTATTAGGGGTTGGCTAAGTTTTTTTGTGGAAATTGCTACTGTTTTTCTAGCCCAAAGTATTTTATTATATATGGTTTTAATTTTTGAAATGAACCCCTTTGAGAATGAAATAACCGGTACATAGTAAGTTATTTTGGTTGTGATAAGCTGGTTAATTAACTGTACTTTGGAATATAGTGAAAGATATGCCTTGGACAAGGAGTTTATAATTTTTGTGGCTTTTTCTTTAAGTTTATTTTGGATATGGCATCTCATTCCTGTAATTCCCATATGAAATGGGAACCCAAGGAAAGAGTTTGGTTTTGATTTGTAAATTGATGTACATGGTTTACCAGTGTATAGTGACCAGGCTGTGGTTTTTGCTGGATTAAATGTTAATTCACATTTTTGTGAATATTCTTGTAATATCTTTTGGAGTTGCGGTATTTGTTTTTTGATGTTAGGAATATGGTAACATCATCCATATAGGCAATGCATGTAGTGCGCTGTGTTGTGTCTGGTATCTCGTTCTCAGTAAATGCATTTTGTATGCTTTTAATAAGGGGATTGATGTGAAATATAAACAATAGTGAACTAAGAGGGGATCCTTGGGATATAGATTTGGTGGGTGTGAAAGATGATGAGTTTCTTCCATTTAAAGTTATATGGATCTCTCTGTTCAGAAGCAGGTTAGCAATTATATATAGATGTGTTCTAGGAATTTCTGTGTCTTTTAGCATTTTTAGAAGTGTGTATATATTGACTGAGTCAAATGCAGCTAATATGTCAAGCTGCACAACAATGGGTCCATATTTTTTCCACTGTTTTACTGTGGCTAGAATTGCTTTGAAGAATAAGGCTGCTTCTGTTGTTGAAGAGTTTTTTCTTTGCATATTGTGCTTCGAAGATAAGTGGCATTATATACGGTTCAATTTCATCTTTAATAATTTTCTCCATAATTTTGATCGGCAAAGGTCCCATAGATATTGGTCTGAGGTCTGTAATAGGTGGGATAATTGCTTTCTTTTTATTATAGGGTACTACAGCTATTGGATAGACACCCTCCATGGGTTGAATTTGTTGCGCTAGATGGTTTGCTAACTGACACAAATATTCTGTTGTGAATTTACTTAGATGCTTTAATACAAACAATGGGATTCCAGAACTACCTGGATGGCAAACGTTTCGAATAGTATTTAGTTTTGTTGTGAATAGATCTTTTGTGAATGGGGTTTTTGTCTCTTGTGGGCCAAACAGATTTTGTGGTATTTGATATGGTTGTTTTTCTTGTAATTTCTCTTTAAAATATTCAAAAATTGGCATAAACATATTGTGTCCTGCATATGTTCCACTATTTGTATATAGTGCCATTGGCACTTTTACATCTGGTTCGTTCCCCAGCGCCCATCTTATATAATCTCTTGTCCAAGTGTGTGGCCTGCTTAGGCATACCTTCCTTTTCTTTATCTTCAGATAGCTTTTGAGTTCATCACATGCTTTATTGTATGCATGTGTAAGCTTGAATATATACTGCTGGGTGCAGTGTGATGGGTTAATCATGATTATTCTCTGGTGTAACTGATCTGCCAGAGGGAAAAGTCTTGATGGTGGAGTTTGTTTTTTTGTTATATGGTTGATGTTAAAGGACAACATTCCCATAAATGCTCGATATTTCTGGACCGGGTTCAAAGTCATATCTTTGATTTTGTTTAGCATTATGTAGGTCTCAGAGAACAGAAATTCAGGGATTGTTTCTGGGAGTAAAACTCTTATTGTTCTTGTAAGTTGAAAGGGTGATATTTGAATTTGGGCACAGTCAATTGTGACTATTTGAGCTGAGTGATCGGAAAAAGTTGAGGGAGTTAGTTTTATTTCAATAAGGTGGTGAAGCATTGGAGTATAAAAGCACAGATCAATAAGTGAAGAGAAGCGATTATTGTGGAAAGAGATGGCATCATCTGGCAAAAAACCTTGGCCACTCATTAGTGGTATGTTTATTCTGTGAAGCCAATGTTGGGTAAATTCCTGATATTTTAAATTAAAAAATCTCCAATTACGACGGTTGGGTTTGAAGTTGTAGCTAACTTTGAATTAATGTTTGCAATTATGGTATCTATTTTTTTATCCTGTAAAGGCATATATACAAAAACCAGATTTATTGTTATGCTTTTTTGGTTGAAGGTTGCAATTAATAAGTTCATGTCAATGTGAATTACTTTGAATGTTGTGAATGGGCAATTTCTAGCAATTATGAGTCCAGTGCCAGCTGAGGGAGAGGAAGAGTCTCTGGAACATGCACAGAAACCTTCCATATTTAAATGTTTGGCTGGGTCAGTTTGTGATCCAGCATAAATTTTTGTCTCAAGTTTACCAAGCAAGTGTGGTTGTATATCCTTGATCCAATGTTTTAACTTATTAATTTTTGACGTTGAATTCAAATCCCTGACATTGATTGCCACAATTTTTATTTTCATTATATGTTTTTTGGTTGAGATTTAAATATTAGGGTTGATCTGGTGTTTCTTCCCATTCATTCTCATATTCCATTTCCAGATCTTCATCTGTTTCCACTGTAGTTGTGTTGTTGTGATCAGAAAGGCTAAGGTTGGGTTCTGTTTTGATTTTTTTGGCCCTCTATTTTTCTTTGGTGGGTGGGCTTGTCTTCTTCTTTGTTCTGTGTCAGCTTTGGTGATTTGAGGCATATTTGGGGTGATAGCTTCCATAATTTCCATTGTTGTATTATTTTTAATATTGGGTGTTTGGTGTGTTATATATATATTTTCTTGATCACTTACTGTGTGGGTTTATTTTTTCTTTTATTATCTCTTTTTCATCAGTATCTTTGGTAGGCTGACTTAGATTGTGCACTGTTTTTTCCATTGGAGCCTCTTGAGGCTGTTGACTTTCTGTTTTTTTATCAGTGGGGGTTTGAATTCTATTGGTTGATGTTGTTGATAAATCCAGAATTTCAGGTGCTGGCAATGTGTGTGCAGTTTTTTTATTATTCAATTGCTGTTGATCTGTGGTTTTTTTTATTAATTTTTTCTTGTTTATTAGTTGTTTTTGTTATCTGTTTTGTACTGTTTGATTCCAGTTGGTGAGCTTCTGTTGGTTGATCTTCAGAGCTTGGTTGGTTTTTCTGTTTGATTTTGGTGTTGCAATCGATTGCTAAGTGTCCGGTTTCACCGCACGCAAAACATCGTGACCTTAATCCTTTTATGTGAATGGTCAGTATTGCATTCTGGTCAATTATTTGTGTTGGAATACCCTCCGGGTTTACATTGTCATTCAGCTTTATTTTGAAATGAAAGTTGTTGCTGAAAACCGGTATGGGGGTGTCGGATAAGTAGATTTGTTTTATATAAATAGCTTTGCCAAATGACTGTATTAATTTTTGAAAATCCTGAATGGTATATCCAAAGTAAGTGTTTTTAATTAATCCGTTACAATAGTTTTGCAAGCTTTGATCGATTATTATTAGCGCGTATCTTCCCAAAGTTTTTACTTTAGTTTGAAATCTTGCACGCTGATGTTCATCGAAAAACTGAATTGCAACGTATCGCGAGTTTGGATGCTCTCCAATACTAGAGACTGTATCCCACAATGTTGTTGCTGTCAGCTCCTCGTAAAAAAGCTCTCTGGGGAATTTATAGAGTGTTAAATTCTTATTGGTGACAGCTAACACTAATGATCTCAGTGAAAAAAATTTTTGGAAAGTTGCGAATAATTTTTTTGGGATGGTGCTGTTGAAATGAATGTTTATTTTTTGCAGTTCATCTGGATTCCATATTGTTGGGGAGGGCTCTTCGTTATTGTTTTCTATGAGGTTTAAATTTTTTATGTCAGCTTGATTTACCTTCCTAAATCTTGCTGTCTGTGTTAATGCTGGACTTCTTTCGATGCTGAGAGGCTGCTGGTTTATTTTTGTTACGTTCGCGTATGTTTTTGCGATAGTCGTAGTTTTCATTTTATCGCCATTTGTTTGAGTGCAATTTACGTCGTTTGCTTCTTGACGCGATGCCATGCTTGTTTATGATGTTAGAATTTATTTTTTGTTATGAACGACCGTATTACTTACTTTTTGCTAGAAAACAACTGTTCAGTAATCAGTCATGGCTGTCTTTATCTATCACAGATATATATCACAGTTTTTAAGTGTGAAAACGATTAGAATATGCGGAAAAAAGATTATTAATAAGATCTTTGTTCTTGATGACTTAGGCATACACGCGCATTATTATTATTATTATTATTATTATTATTATTATTACTACTACTACTACTACTGCTACTGCTGCTGCTGCTGCTGCTTTCTTACTTTCTTCTTCTTTCTTCTTTTTCTTCTTTCTTCTTCTCTTCTTCTTTTCTTTTCTTCTTTCTTCTTCTTTCTTCTTCTTTTCTTTCTTCTTCTTTCTTCTTCTTCTTTCTTCTTCTTCTTCTTTATTCTTCTTCTTTCTTCTTCTTCTTCTTTCTTCTTCTTCTTCTCCTTTCTTCTTCTTCTTCTCCCTTCTTCTTTCTTCTTCTTTCTTCTTCTTCTTTCTCCTTCTTCTTCTTTCTTCTTCTTCTTTCTTCTTCTTCTTCTTCTTTCTTCTTCTTCTTTCTTCTTCTTCTTCTTCTTCAAATACAATTTTTTATGGTGGTTTTTTTTTGTGTGTGTGTAATCTTGTATTTGTAAAAAAAATCCAAGTCCAATTTATTAAGCTGCAATACAAAATAAAGGTTTAATTTTAAAATCAAATGTTGAAATATAGAAAAAATTGCTATCAGAGAAAACAAATGAAATGTTTATACCAGTTGAAGCATTAACATAAATTTAAGCACTAATTCAACTCATTTTTAAATAACAATATTTTAAATATGTAAAAATTAATTAAATACCATATAAATACATAATAAATTAACATTATTTATTTATATTCACAATAGAAATTTATAAAAACTTATGATCATTATATATGGCAACATTTGATGAAAAATCAGCAAACATCCTGTATTTATTTATATTCACAATAGAAATTTATAAAAACTTATGATCATTATATATGGCAACATTTGATGAAAAATCAGCAAACATCCTGCAGGACATATGTGTTTGTCAATTAAACTTGATATCATCAACTGCCTGGTTGTCCATGTTGCTTTATTTAAATCTAGGATTTTATAAATTTTCATAGAGAATATATATAAATAACACCAATAGATTACATATTTATGTGGCATTTAATTAATTAACATTTATATATTTTAAATGTTTATTTGAAGGCAGTGATATTTTAAAATGAGTTAGATTATAAAAAGTTATACTTTATCATTTAATATTAAACTGAAAGAAAATAAACATTATATAAATTACTGGTAAAATTCACATTTAAACTTCAATATAAAAGTGCGCATTGCAAATCTATTTTAAAAAAAATAAAATTACTATGTTGGATGTAATTTCAATTGTCTCCTGAACAGTTCTGACATTTTCAGAAACATGTACTCTGCAAGAAAATCAATTGATTTTTTTATTAAACACTGTCATATATAGGACCATAATAGAGAGCATAAATAAATCATGTTAATTGATTATATATTTATGTAGTATTTATTTTAATATATATATATATGAGGGGTGATCCAAAAATAATCAAAATTTTGTAATAATAATTGTAAATTTATTTTTAGGTGTTGCAAATTGAATTACTTTCAAAGTATAGTCTATTTAATGTGATGCACCAATCTAAATGTGTTTTTCACTTTTCAAAGTAGTCTGGAAACACTTGTACAGTATTGCATTTTAATGCCTTTATCATTTAATTCTTCACCACTTCTAAGTCATCAAAAAAAAAAAGATTTTTTTTTTCATTTCAGTGATTAAAAAAAACTTGAACAGAGTGAGATTGAGGAAATGGGGCTGATAGAGAGACTAGGTCATGCTAAATTTAATTAAAAACTGTTTGCACTCAAGCTTTATGTGCTATCTGTACTGTTCTAATGAAACATGCACTCCTCACTTTGACACAAAATGGAATGTTTACATTTTACTGCATCACACAAAAGTTTCAGAACCTGTAGATTTTAAATGCTGATCATTATAAACAAGATATGAATGAGCAATCACCATCCACATCCAAAATAAAAAAAATAGCATTGTCTTGCCTTTTGACTTTATTTGTCATGCTTTTTTAGGATATGGTAAATTTAACAATTCTATTTAACCATACGTAAATTTGTGTTTTTTCAAAGCAAATTGCTTGTAAGCTCTCTCAAGCATTATAGCTGTTTTCTTTAAAAGAAAACAGAATTTCACATTGTTCCAATTTTTCAGCCTTTACAAAATTGACAAATATGTAAAACACACTTTATAAAAAAATATCCCACATGTCATCCAATTTCACATGATGATATCATTAGGCAGATTGATGCAGAAAGGTCCCTACAAGAAATATTTAGAAGCAGAAATATGTACTACAATGGATGTGGCTACCAGAGACAATGATTCCATTATTGTTGGTGCTCTCTAATATATAATGAAAATAATGTTTACATAGGCAGAAGGTGTTTTATAAATCATGTTTTAATTTAATTTTATTAAACATTGTTGCTCTGAAAACATACATGATTTTTAATAAATATACATACTTTATTATTATTAATTAAGTTTGAGAATATACTAATGCAATACCTTGATTAAAAACAACTGTAAAAGTATTTAGAAAGTAACTCTTTATTTCATATTTTGTACTTCTTTCAATCAATTTTTTGTTCTAAATATTATAAACCTACTTGATTAAATATTTTTTTAAATCTACAAATTCAAATTTCTTGCACAATAATTACTATTCTAACATTACTTGTACTTAAAAATATATAAATATTATTTGAAAGCAATTTTTTTTAAATATTTTACAACAGAATTTTTGCTTCATACTTTTTTTTAATTTTTTTTTATTTTATGTAGATGAGTAACAATAATTATATATTTCACTGTAATCTTCTCAGCTTCTAATATCTTTTTATATTAACTGAAATTAATTACATTCTTAATTTATTTATATCTTTAAATCTAATCTTAATATCCTAAGTCTACTTATTATATCACCTTAATATTATTTTAACATACCCCCCCCCACAAATTGTTCACATTTATTAGTAGCTTTGAATTTTGTGTTTGTGTGTGTTTATCATATTATCTTTAAAACCTCTCTTTCAAATCCAACTTTGTCTTTTTGTAAATTAGATATTTTCTTTTCAACATCCTAAATTTAAATCATTGCAGAAGTTCAATAATGTTACATTTTTTTTGTGATTGATTGTTTTTTTATATTTCTGATGATTTGATTAAAAATTCACATCGTTAGTCTTTTACATATTTCCCAATTAACGGTTACAATTTTTTTTTTACAATTGTTTTAAATATTTGCCAATTTTAACCGAGTATGAGATTGTACAATATGAACATCTTTTCTGAACCTTCAACTTTTTAATGTTTTAAATACTATTATTTTCATTAATAACTATATATTCATAAGTGTAAAACTTTAATTATTATTTCAGCATAATATGTACATTTTAAATCTACTTCAGTATTTATTATCCATTAACATGTAATCTATTTGTCATTGCATCTGATGCTTTCATGAGTAAAGATTTTTTTGTGTGTGATTTCAAATTCATTATAATATAATTATTATATTAGTATAGAAATAAAACAAACTAACTACTTCTTTTTAAAACTTGATTTATTATGACTATAATCATGAAAAAGGAATCCGACGTTTCGACTATTTTTTATAGTCTTTTTCAAGGCACACTAAAATAAAATATATATACACAATAAATATCACATATTCCAAAAAAAAAAAAAATTAAATTAATTAAAAATTACAAAATATAAAATATATCCATAACCAAAATTTTCTTTTTTTTACCTTATCTCACTCCCCTTACCTATTACAATCACAACTTAAACACAACTAATTCCCTTTTAAAAATTCTATATATATCAAATAAAAACTTTTTAATTAAAAACCTATTATTTTCTTTTATCTTTTTAATAGAATGTTAATAGAAAAAGATAAAAGAAAATAATAGGTTTTTAATTAAAAGTTTTTATTTGATATATATAGAATTTTTAAAAAGGAATTAGTTGTGTTTAAGTTGTGATTGTAATAGGTAAGGGGAGTGAGATAAGGTAAAAAAAGAAAATTTTGGTTATGGATATATTTTATATTTTGTAATTTTTAATTAATTTATTTATTTTTTTTTTTTTTTTGGAATATGTGATATTTATTGTGTATATATATTTTATTTTAGTGTGCCTTGAAAAAGACTATAAAAAATAGTCGAAACGTCGGATTCCTTTTTCATGATTATAGTCATAATAAATCAAGTTTTAAAAAGAAGGAGTTAGTTTGTTTTATTTCTATATTAGATATATATATGAACTATTTTGAAAAGAAGAACTGTGTGTTGGATATATTAAATTATTTTATTATATTAGATGCAGTAATTCACTTTTTTTACCCTATAGTAAACTTGAATAACTAATGAACAGTATATGATGGTGAAATATTAATATTCAGATTAGTTTCTGGCTGTTGGTCTTCATCTTGGTTTATTGATCCCCTAATATTTAATATATGGTCATGGAGTAGGGTAAATCAAGTTAATTGTTATTCCTAATGACAATGGTAAAAGCAATAGCATAGTTATTGGGAAACAAATCAAGGCAATGTATATGAATCTTTGGGTCTTAGAAACCCTTTGGTTTATGTATATATCCAAAAAAAAGTCTTAAGGTATATGTTATATCTATTTAAGTAGATTTTTTAAAAAATTTTATAAAGAGGCCCCAAAATTCCAGCTACGGATCCTGATTAAAATAAGAAAAACATGAGCTGCTTTTTTGATATAGAATACTTATTCTTTATAAAAATTACTTAGGTATTTATTAATCTTCACTCGTTTCTCATTTCACATTTATACTCATTGATAATCTTTTTAATTCTTAAGTTATACTCCATCATTATCAATCAATAGATGGGCCTTCCAACCCATTTTTAGTAACATTTTATTATTTTAGTGCAGATCTCTAATTTGCCTTTAAAATAATCATTTCAATCTTATTAATTTCACACACACACACACACATATATATATATATATATGTGTGTGTGTGTAAATAAAATAAAACGTTCTTATAGAATAATTATTGTAATAAAATTGTAATAAAAATAATAAATTATAACAGTGATAATATATTTTATAAATAACTATAATAAACAACAGAAGTACTTTCAAATAATTTTGTAACCTTCTTCAAATGAATACTATTTCAATTTAATGGAAGTAAATGTCCCAAGATTCATTAATTTTAACATTAGCACATTTTCTGTTCATTAAAGATATCCTATTTTTATTTATCAAAACTGCCTTCTTAATTTTTCTTTTATTATGAAAAATTCTTCATGAAGAGAGAAACCATAATAAAAAAAAATTAAGGAAGCAGTTTTGATAAATAGATATAGGGTATCTTTAATTAATAGTCAGTGTGCTTACATTAAAATTTATGAATCTTGGGATATGACATGATATTTACTTCCGCTAAATTTGACTTTAAATGATTTCCAATTGAAGAAAGTTAAGAAATTAACTGCAAATACTTCTGTGTAGTTATTTATAAAATATTTTATCACTGCTATAATTCATTACTTTTAATACAATTTTACTCAGTACTACTGTCATACTATTATCTTAATGAATCTTACTGAATATGTTTAAACAATTTCTTTTTTTACTATAAACATCATGTATAGTTTTTATTCTAAACTTAATTATTTTAATTTTCTAGAATGTTTTATTTACTATTTCAAATCCCTGCTCCAACTTTGTTATGTAGCACAAAACTATTTTTACATCTAATCTACATTTCTAGAAAATACTGAAATTATAAAGTTACTAATTAGTGCTTGCTTCATTATGACATTTGCATATTAATCAAATAAATATGTATTTTAAAATAATATTTTATCACAGTTTATTGTATGCTATGAGATTTGAATTTTTTATTTGGGCAAGATAAAGACAATAGAAAAATTATATCCAAGGATATTTTGTAAATTCTAAAAATATGATGGCAAGATCATAAGATGATCCAATATGTTCTTTTCCTTACTAGATGTGATACAATATAGTTTTCTATCTTTATTCAATTATATATATGAAATGAGTGAATGGTAACACCTTGCCTAAAAAGTATTTCATTGGTAACTTGAGCAAGATTTTCATAGGAGAAGCATCTCCATTTATTTTATGAAGATTAACTCAGATACTCTTAAAAAAGCTCAAAATTGATCCTTTCATTGAAAAGCAATGGCTGAAAATAAAATATAATAGATAGCTACAATTAGGCCATATGTTAAATTCATTCAGAAAAGAAAGTTTGCAGTAGAAGTTAGACCAAAATATCAAACAAACAGATCAATGAGCCAACTTATTTTATAAGTAATTATATTTAAGGTTCAAGGATTAGTGTATAATCATAGCAAACTTATTATTATTATTATTATTATTATTATTATTATGATGATGATGATGATTATGATGATGATGATGATGATGATGATGATAATATGTTTTGCAGATGACAAAATATTAGTATTGCCATCTACAACTTACAGATTACTTTAAAAATTGATAAATGAGGATTTAAATATAACTACGAATTGGTTTTTCTACAACAATCTTATTATCAATCATATTAAATCCAAATATATACCATTATAAAAACTATAATTTTCTAGATATTTCTGTTGGAATCACAAACAAAAAACTAATAAAAATTGATTCTACATTTTATTTGGAAGAATCTTAGATGGGATAAATATATAATATATTTATTAAAAACTTGATCTTTCTTTTTTTTAAATAAAATTGGAAACATTTTGCAACTGAAGATTAGTATACAATATTATAAGCAATTTTTTTTTCTTAAATTGACTTATGAGATATCTCTTTGGGAAGATATCAGTTCATATCATTTAAGGCCTTGAAAGATCCTGCAGAACTTTTCTTTAACAATTGTTTTAAATAAATCATTAGAATGTCATCTTGATTATTTATACATCATATCAGGAATTTATGTTAAATAATTATTTATTATTAATATTTTATGCCATTATTCAAAACCTATTATTTTACTGTAATGGTTTTTTTTTTTTTTAAAAAAAGAAAAACTAGAAAATCTAAATTAAATTAAATTAATTAATTACCCAACTTATAACAAAACCCACTATAGATATCAACTGTGTTACATTTTACTGCAATATATTATGTGTAATATTTCATTGAATAGATTTAAGAAAAAAATAATCTTGTTATTGATTCCAAATAATAATTGGGATACATTTAATATTAGATAACATCTGTTATATTTCAATTGTTTTTTTTATTACAATTGTTAATCCTATTATTTTATATAAGTTTTATATATATTATATTTTAATAAATAATTATTACTATTTTATCATTCTGTTTTTCCCCCTTGGAATTGTAATGACCATATTTCTACTAAACTTCACTTGAACACTATTTCCCAGGCTTACACAAGCTGTCAAAACAAGGGCAAAACTCTCCACACAATAGTGGTCTCAAATCCAATGCTCCTCACTAATAAAAACCATGAGATAAAAACTAGTCTGGGAATATTGGATGAGTAGGAATTAGATAAGGATTTTATTCACAAACCTTCTTGCATCCATTGATTACTCTGGCTTGCATTGAATGGCACTACCATATAAAGAGTTTTGTCTCTGTAATGATCATATTTGTTTGAAAGTGGCAGTTGTTGCTGATGAAATATATATTGAATAATATATAGTATATAAACATAATTAAAGAAGGCAAACATTACAGAAAAAACTATTTTTGATCTATACTTTTTACAAAAGTGAGAGCAATTAATGTTAAAATCTGCTAAAATGTATATAATTGTAATTTTTTTTCTCCAAAATTAGATCCAATAATGATTTGAGAATTATTGGAAATTTGTGATTAAATGAATTTTTTTTAAGACAAAGGCCAACATTTTGAAAATAGCTAGTTTGAAGATAATATTTTAAACATTAAAAATAAATTAAATATTTTCATAAAATAGAACATACTATAAAACAACCCCCCCCCCAAAAAAAAAAAAAATTAAATAGACAAGCAACAACAACAAAAACCTCTAATAATAAAATTAACTTGATCATTAATTTTCTTTAAAAGCTAGTTACATAGACTTTCAGTTCAAAAACAGATATCTAATGTAAATTGTTAGAAATATATTTTAGAAGTTTGAAATTCTACTTATCTCCTTTAAAGAAAAATTTAGATATACTTTGTTATGATTAGCAATGTATTTATTTTCATCTGATAAGTAGAAAAATCTGATATTCTGGTTCTCTAAAAAGTTTTATGGTGGATAATTATAGGTCATTCTATATGCAAAACAATAAAAAAAAATAGCAATAATGTACAAATTATATGCAATGTTTTAAAAATATAAACAAACTTTTCAAATTTTGTTCATTACAAAAATAGTAAATATAATATACTGTATTTTTTTATTTTATTTCTTTTATTAAAATGTAAAATTAATAAAATTTTCAAATTTAAATTTGGTATATAAATCCAAAGATTGCATAAATGTGAAATGAAAATGAAATTTTACAAAAAAAAATGTGCAGGAGAAAATGTTCTATAAAAAATATAATTTCTGATTAAAATAGCAAAATAATAGTTAAAAAAAAAAAAAAAAACTCAAATAAAAAAATGTTTCAGTTAAATATCAATAATCAAATTGAAAATGACAAAAGTCAATTACTGATATAGTCAACTTTGATGTTTAAATAATTTGAGATTCTTGTTGTTGGAAAACATACTGGAAAGACTTGTCGATATTAAAAAAAACGTAAATGTATCCTGTTATAAAACAAACACAAAGATAAAAAAAATAGTAAAAAGTACTTCTATATTGCATAACCAATAATTTATTTGAAATAAAATATATAAATGCATATTATATACATATATTTTTAATTATGTAATTTTTTTAAAACCATCATCATTTAAAATGCCAAAGTGATACTATTGGTAAAAGAAAATTACTTCTGTGAGATAACTTTTCAACATGTACAATGGGGGAAAATGTATTGTAGTACATTCTTTGATTTATTGTCATCTGACAATTATTTTTCAAATAAAGATAATAATTTTTTCATTAACTTTGGTGGTTTGTAACAATAAAATATTTTGTATATGTCAGATACTGATTTAAGATAATTCAAATATGCTTACAATTGTCTTTTTTAATATCTAGCATCAAAATAAATTTTAAGGATTCCCTTTAAAATCTATATTGTACCTGACATTATGTTATATTTGGCATATTATTTACTATTTTTTATCAATTTTAATCTACAATATTTATTTATTGAATAAGAAAAAAATGATCATCAAATATTTCATGTTTTTGACAATATATTGAAAGGAAAATGTAGTGATAAAAGAATATGCACTATGTCCCTGACATTATTAAAAAAAATTAATAAGTTGAAATAGAAATGGAGTAAATGTATTTGTCGACAGATGAAATCTTAAACTGAATCCTATAAAATTGTAAAAGATTGTATGAATTGGTTAAGGAAGTTTTTTGAAGTGATGACTAAAAAAATCTATGGAACAGAGAAAGTAGATTAAATCTAAAGAGAGCTTTATCTTCAGTAATAGATAATAGCCATATATATATATATATATATATATATATATAGATAGATATATATTTTAATAACTTTATATATATATATATATATATATATATATATATATAAACCCAAAGTTATTAAAATATATAATTACTGAACTTGTGTCAGATACATATAGGCACATAAAGAGAGTTACTTGAGTTAAAAATTGTATAGTTTTTTTTTTTTTTTTTGGATTTTCAAACTTTTAACTGATAATAAAAAAATAAATAATGATATTTCCAAATTCATGACTGCATTGGTTCCAACTTTGAATCTCAAGTCCTCGTATATAAAAATAAAAGCCAGAAAATAATATGAGAATGAAGATTAAAATTCACTATTATTTTATAATCACAGATTATTCAAGCTTACAATAGATTACATAGAGTAGAGAGATGCTCTTCTTTGGGGGTGGTGTATTTGAATATATAAAATCAGATGCAAAGATTTACAATATTGGGCCTTACTTCAAAGTCCTGCAACTTACAATATATAAACATGTTTGGTTAAAAATGAATAAATTTTATTAATTTTTTTTCTTATGAATTAATAAACAGTATTAACAATTTATTTCAAATTCAGATAACTGCTTTAGCATCATCTCAAACTCAGAAAAAAATTCATAAAGCTATGGGAAATAAATCATTAAAATACTAAATTCAAAGCAAAATCTTTTTATTGTTTAATGATGTTACAAATTCTATAAAACAAAGATCAATTCAAATCAAATTTATTTACAGGCTAATTAACTTTTGGACTACCAAGTATAATGCTAAAAATTTATGACTGACATCTGAATTTTAAATTTCCTTATTTCCAAAATTTAAAATGTGTTTATACTTTTGTTAATTCTGTTATTACAATAAATAATTAAATGGTTAGTGGAATGGATTAATGACAACAATTAAGATAATCAAATTCAACTAGGCTAATGACATTACTTTGACTTGTCAAAAGAGATCCTTAACTAAAATAGAAATGTTTCTCAATAAGTATATATACAAATTGGAAATCTCTTTCAAGAATTTTGTATTATTTCTAACCCAATGAAGACAGCCTGCTCAGTTTTTCATCTACACAATTGGTAAACATTTCATAATCTGAATATTATCTTCTCCAATAATAGACTAAAACATAATCTTACCTTCTACTTTTAGGAGTAAATCATGCATTATAGTCTAACTTATTTTTTTACATTTAAACTAAGGTTAGATCTAAAACTAATTTCTGGAAGTAATTTCCTTGGAAAGCTGACTGTCACTACTCAGAGCTGTGATGCAAATATTTTATGGACAGTTTTTTTTAGCACTAGCATATTCAATAAAGATTGTCCACTTTAAATGTTTGGATACTCAATTTAACATTGCCATAAAAATATTACTGTACCTTCAAGTCTTTTCCTTTGCAGTATCTTTCTGTTCTTTCATAAATTAAACTCCAAATATTAGAGAAGTTGCCTCATTGAAAATATCATATTTTATAATTAAAGCAAAATATAGTTTTGCCACCTAATAATCATCAATATATGTTCAAAAATGTACAAAAAAAGAGAATTATAATCTAAAAATGGATTTTTTTTAATGAAATTCAAAACAATATTTTTTTCTAGATCCAACAATAAGGTTAAGTGAATTCAATCTTTGATATTACTGGAGTCTTATCAATAGATATAGAATAACCTCTGATCTATTTGGATATTGACAAACAAAAACCATATAGATAATGACTGTTAAAACTATGGCTACAATTACAGCATTGAAGAATTTAAAGCCACTAGTAATTCCATCTCCCAGTTGGGATATCTAAAGATAATTTATATTTTGTTAATAGTTAAGCTATCTAATAAAATTTATAGGTTAAATATAAATGAGATAATGGTTAGTTTCTTGAAAGGTTATATTATTCAAAAACCAGAAGTGGCAGGTTCATCTTCAATATAGACATTGTTATTTTTCAAATTCATCATTCCATCATCACACTAAACTGCATAGGGATTCCATAATAAAATTTTATTTAAAATTTCTTTTTTCAACACTATTAAGTGTAGCTTAAATTTGTCAAAGAGGCAATGATGCAGGAATGAAAAGGTAAAATTTCATCTTTAAATTAAAAAAATACTGCAGCAATTGTCTTGATTATATTATGGCATTAGCCATATAACTTTAATTATTATCTTTAATACATATTTATAACAATAAAAGTAATAAATACAAGATAATTAACTATTATATACAGTCTTTCGATCCGAAGAACTCCTTTCGGTTAATTCTTCTATTCTCCTCAACTGCTATTAAATTAAAAAACATAACGAAAACAAATGTCATCAACTCAAATTTCACACATCCTCAATTTTAATGTTATGAGCTTACCTATTACAATATAATTTTTTTTATTACAATATTGCCTACTTAATTTTTCTTTTATTATGGTTTCTCTCTTCATGAAGAATCTTAACACTTTCAATATCAAACTTAAAT
The DNA here is from genome assembly GCA_028023455.1 of Epiperipatus broadwayi. Lineage (NCBI taxonomy): Eukaryota > Metazoa > Onychophora > Udeonychophora > Euonychophora > Peripatidae > Epiperipatus > Epiperipatus broadwayi. The sequence goes on along the minus strand of JAQFVV010006516.1, from coordinate 620,887 downwards.
ATAAATATTGAAAGTGTTTAGATTCTTCATGAATAGAGAAACCATAATAAAAGGAAAATTAAGGAGGCAATATTAGTAAATAGAAAAAAAAAAGAATATAATTAATAGACAAACTGATAAAGGTAAAATTCGGGGTTTGAGTTGATGACGTTTGTTTCCGTTATGTTTTTTTTTTTTAATTTAATGACAATTGAGGAGGATTAAGGAATTAACTGAAAGTATTTCTGCAGCTTGAAAGACTGTATATAATAGTTAATTACCATTATATTTATTATTTTTATTGTTATTACAATAGTTTTTAATTAACGGGCATTTTGTTTGTAATATATATATATTATTGTTATTTTGAAAAGAAAAAAAATCATCGATATAATTAATTTGATCATTAGGGAAAGCTGCTGTAATTTTAACACCATGTTATTGTTAGAAATTTTTCTCCAGCCTAAAAAAAAAAAAAAATATTTTGCATATTGTAGATGGTCCCCAGCTTATAACTTCTAGTCTACAATTATCAAAACTGAAATTTAAGCTTTCATGGTTCCAAAGATTAAAAAAAAACTTTATTTAAGAAAGAATACATGAGTAATCTTACAAATTATATAACCAAGGATTTACGAAAGATGTCTAATAAAACATCTTATTAAATAATTATTCAAAACTATGTGGTAGAGGAAGAAATTCAAGAAGTAAAGATTCCTGGATCAAATCTAAATCTCTAACTTGTTATGTTAGACTATATATAATCGACATTAACTACTTGATTACAATTTTTTTTAAAAACCTATGTAACTAAAACTAAATTAATTGTTTTGGATAAGGTCATAAAGCCATAAATTATTTCACCTATTTTTCTTTGTGTTTCCTTGCAAATCAAATTGTTGAATTTCAGGATTCAAATCACTTTCATAATGGAAGTTTTTATTTAAAAAAAAGTGGACACTAGATGATTTTCCTTGAAAATTAGACCTTGGTTTGATGCACATGTTAATGTTTTTTGTTACATCTTAATTCAAATCAATACATTTTTTTTGAAGAGAGAGTCAAATTTTAAACTATTTTAGTAGGAAGTGATTTATTCAAATTATGTGATGGTGAAAAGAGGGTCATACAATGGAGAAGAGAAGTTGCAATAAATATTTTATAATAACAGATCAATGATTATAAGGAATCAAATAGACAGAATATCTATGTACCAGGAGTCCCTATATTTATGTTTTTTTTTCTTAAAACAGCATAAATTAATGAATACTAATTTATACTTTATTTACCATATTATTTATTGTTTCGTTCTGCATTTACGCATCTGTTTAAGATTGAACAGTATTTTTCAGCGCACATGCTCATAAATAAATCACATATGCTTTTTAATGTTTATATATAGTACAATTTTATTTAAAAATTACTGTATATAAATAAATTAAGATTATGAATAAAAATATTTTTTTTAAATAGTAGAATAAAGCAATGAGCACAAATATTTATATATACATTCTGGTGGGATCATACTCTTCCAAAAATAATAATAATAAAACTTAGTGAATTTTTCTTTATTGCTATTATAAAAAAAGATTTGTTTTTCTCGTTTTTTATTTAACAAAATGATTTTTTTAAAACAAGTGGCCATTGTTTTTCTTTTGAATTGAAATTAAATTGCTTTTTACACTCATCATAGAGATATGAAGTTTATAATAAAGTTTATTTATATCGAAATTTCTACAGAACTTGACTTAAAGCTTGGGCCTCACAAAAGTTTCTCATAAAGAGTCTTGACTATTTACTTCCCCAAGTGTCTAGACAGTCCTAACTAAATTCAAAATTGGTCAGCCTATTCTTAACAGGGCAAAATAACGGTGAAAAATTCACTAAAATTATCACATGAAAAACAGCAAGACTTCTTAGTAGGGTGTTTTTTCTATTGTTCTTCTTTGGGGATATAAATATTTAAAAGACTTTTGTTCTAAAATGTGCTATTTAGTGGTGTTTTATCTAATTAGTAATATCAAGTTTTTGATATTGGTTGTATATACAAAATTAGACAAAATTTGCATATTTTCTGTGTGAAGAGAAATAAGACTTATTAAGTGATAAGATTTCATTGTCATTAATGGTATATTGCCATAATCTGCTAACATTTTAAAATCTAGACAAACAAGCTATATTTTAAACTTTAATGAACCCAATATTAAAATTCATAACAAAATAGTAAGCTTTATTTCCTGTTATTTTGATCTTTAATAAAGTAATGCTTGTTATCTCCTTAGGATAACCATTATTATTTGTAATATAACCAATATGACTAAATAATTCTATTATTTGTTTTTCATCCTGTAAGTTTTTATTTAGGGGTTATATAGTAATTTTGATAAATATTGATTCATGTTAAATTTTTATTAAAAATTTAAGATATTATTTGATTTACCCCAATCAGTTTTAAATCCTAAAAATGGAGCTTTCATTTTAAAAATAAATAAATTATAGTCCATTTAAAAAAAAATCCAAGTGTGATAAATAATCAGGTAGGATTGTAGTTTTTGTTACTGTTGCTTTGACTAAAAATACAAATAACTGAATGATGAAATCACTCAGAAAGTCATGTGACATTTGAGCAGCAGAAATGATAAAGCTGTTGTCCAATAATATTTAACTCACTGAGACTATCATACTATTTACTGCACTATCATCACTTGAGAAGTTATGTGAGCTAACTTTATTCTTTAGCTCTTGGCTTCACTACTTTTATAAATACTAAACTACACAAAACATTTTTATGATTGATATGAAATATCTAGCTTGTCCATGGAAGAATCAGTTTCACAAACAAAAATAAAAAAGATTCTCTTGATAAATGAAATTATTATGGAATTTGAAGTTTTGCTGCAACAAATTTCTAATTCTATTGTTTGTGTGTTTTATTAAATAATAATTATGTTTTTTTTGTATTTGCATAGATTCAGTTTTATTCAAATTATATCTGCATATTTCTGTAGTTTCAAATAATTATTAGAATAGGTAGTTAATGTGAATCTGTTTTTACATTGGAAAATATCTTCATTAGTGACATTTACCAGCTGAACTGCACTAAGTATGTAAATTCTTTGCCTATGGGTGAATAAAGTAGCTATGTGATATTGTACCATGACTATTCTTACCTGTGGATTTTAGGTCTCTAGACTGAAGCTTAGATATATCACGTTTGATACTAAAACATTACATTATTTCCTGAGTCATTTCATTATTTATTTATTGGTGATAGTTATCTATTATTTACTACCATTTTAATATGACTTATTTTAAAATCTTATATATACCTTTTTATTACATGACTTGATCTGAGAATTTGAGAGAACAAGAGTCATATGCTTTTTGAGATGAACATAAACAAGAACTTTTTGCTCTGATGAGGTTATCAGCTAATGAGTTAATTGGCAATGATTTTTTTTCTCGAAACTATAATGTTTGTAAAAATATTAAATAAAATTAGATGATAAGTAAATAAGCATCTATTTTTATATAATGCTATGCATACAATTGTATACATTCAAAGATCAGCCTTTCAAGCTAATTGTGCATGCGTCTTCTGTGAGTGTTAAATAATAAATGAATACTTCATTCTACAATACAAGATATAGTATTTATTCCTGCATAAATACTATATCTTTCATTGTAGAGTGAAGTATTCATTTATTATTTAACACTCACAGAAGACGCATGCACAATTAGCTTGAAGGGCTGATCTTTGAATGTATACAATTGTATGCATAGTGTTATATAAAAATAGATGCTTATTTACTTATAATTAAGTTTCACTTAGAGTGATGTTTAGTAAATTCTAGACAATTTCACCGACGTCATTCATTACAACATCGTAGATAGTAATTTAAAGTGAGAATTCTACTCTCACGCTTTATTCAACAGTACTTCAGATTTGCTCATATAAAAGAATTTGAGTTGTAGGAATAAGAGGATTCCTTTTATTCCTGCATAAATACTATATCTTGTATTGTAGAGTGAAGTATTCATTTATTATTTAACACTTGCAGAAGACGCATGCACAATTAGCTTGAAAGGCTGATCTTTGAATGTATAAAATTAGATGATGTAAACCAGAATGATTAAATGTTCATGTATGATATTAATAGTAAAATTATGTATACTAGATGAGATAAAATCATCTGTAAGATAAGAAAAGGTTATTAATCAATTATTTAATAGTTTATCTTTTATTATATGTTCACATGTTTAAATAAATGGGTGTAAACCATAGAGCTTTTCATTTATTATTTGAACTTAAAAGTTTTGTGTTACAAAATAATGTTAACAATACTTATGCACAAATCTAATTGATCTTGCATGAGAAAAAAAAGAGAAATGTTGGATGTACAAGGAATTGATTTGATTTTGTAGCATAGTGTGTGGCAGGCTTGATAAGCATAAACATATTGGAGATAATTTTATAATACTGCAGCTGCATAATTAATTGGTAAGAAAAGAAAAAATAATTTTTACCTGCAATGATTGGATAAAATATCAAGTTAAAAGATAATTTTTAGATTGTACAAAATTAATGAGGTTTTTAAAAATATAACTATGTAATAATGTGTACTAATATAATTTATTATATATTACAAATGTAACTAAATTATCCCAAATAGTAAGCATATATAATAACATCTTCTACAAATAATTTTAAATTATAATAAACCATTCCTAGTGATGTAACTTATATGTTAGTACATATATCCCAGAATATGCAACAAGAATAGGATGCAAACATAAAATTTTTATAATCAGACACTGACAAAATAACTAATTAATAAACAATATTTACTGATAAAAATGACTATTCTGAGAATATAATAAAGAGATGGCATTAATTTCCAATAACCATTCATACATTAAATGATGACACATTTTTAAAATAAATTCCAAGAGCAAAAGATACTGTGGAAATATATACTGTATATATATTTTGTCCCATGTGCAATGCACTAAATATAATAATAAAAAAACTTCAAACGTGAAAATAAAAAATAATATTAAATTAATAGAAAGATAAATTATAATCATATTTTTAGCAAATAATTTTGTATTTAAGAGGATTCTAGTTCTTAGAATAAAGAAGAATTTGTTCTGTTTTTTTCATAAAATATGTAATATTTTGCAAGATTAGGAAGAATATTAAGCATGAGATTTTACTTTACTAACAACATGATTATGCATAAAGATATATAATTATGATATTTTCAATAAGAATTTAAATTCTTAAATATTAATTATATAGAGATGTTTAACTTATGTATAGTATTCAATATTAAGTTCTTTCAATTTTTTTCATTGTTCAATTGACATTACTAATAATTAATATAGAAAGAATGTCTTTTATTGATTTGTATTTCATTTTCCATAATTATCAGATCACTATGGTTTTTGATAGTTCTGAAATATCTATATCTGTCAAGTAGTGAGATTAGAAAAGTGAAATAAACATTACATCTCAGTAATAACCTGAAAAAGGTTTACAGAATGACGTTGATAGATTATCACTAATAACTATCCAGACCACATTTTAGAAGCTATATAATAAAAGATATAATCTAGTTTAATACATTTATAATAAAGTATACAGCAATAATTAAAATAAAAATATGCAAAAAAAAAAAAAGAGAGTGAATGTGAGGGCTAAAGATTGGTGCTAAAATGTCATGTGACCCTTTTATATGTCAATAATATAATGAGTCAAACTATCCATAAAATATTTTTCTTTTGAAATCAATCTTCTAGGCTTTAATGGTAATGATAAACTTATATTTTTGAGCCTATTACCTAATGAATGATATAACTTATACTATACAACAGTATTTTTCTAATGAAATCAAGATTAGCAAGAAAGATATGATGAGGCATTATAAAATTGAATCCATATAAAGCAAAGATTATGAGAACTGCTTTTCCACCTAACTTAAAATGGATTTATTTGATGAACTGATGCAACACCAGAAATATTTTCTAAGACATATATGAATTTGGTTTATTATTTGCAATACATTTAGAAACAGTTTCAATCAAGTTCATTAATTTTATTGGCACAATGTGTTTGGACAGTCACTTAGCAAGTCATATATAATATTTTTAAATTGAGATAAAAAATTATCATTTCAGATGTCTTAAATTGTTTAGAAATTTAGATTTTTGTTATAAAATTAAGAAATGAAACCAGATTTTGGATCAAATAAACCCAATGTTATGTTATTATTTACAAATGCATTATTTCTGAAATATATGTATTCAATTGATTAAGTTAAAAATGTTATCATATTAATATTATGGCATACTTTTAATTTTTAATTGTCTGTAATGAAAATTATTTATTTAAGATATTGATATTTTTAGTTACTTTAAACTATTAGCAAAATATTATAAAAGAACCTGTAGAAGTCATTTTACCTCACAAGTGTTAGACAGGTCACAGATTTGCCTCCTAGTTTGTGTTTTAGTTCATATACATGTCTGTGAAATTCCACATATAAAGCAAATGAGTGCAATAATAATAAATTGTTTTTGAATTTGTTGAAGAGATTCTGTTAATATCTAAAAAGTTCAAATCAAACTGGATTAATTATTAGATCTGGAAGAAAAAATTGTTTGGAATGTCATTAGAAATCATATTTTTATACCATAATTCTTCAATTGTAGATTCTTGTTTGAACATTCAGAAAGAAGTTTCTGATTCCAGATGAGTTTTAGGTGGTAAAACTATGTCTTGAATTATTGGCAAGTCTGATCTACTTAATGTACATTTTTCATGAGACAATTTAACTTCTGATATCTGTTAGTTAAGTATATAAAGATACAGGACACCAGCAAGAATACTGATGATAAAAAATAAGTTATTATTTTTTTTTTTCAATTTTATTTTATACAATAAAAAATATTTTTAAAAAAATTAAATGATTTATTGTTTGGAAGTTCATAAAAAGCATCAGAAATGGCAGACTGTATCATGATACATATACTTTGAATTTCAGAAACTGCCATTTTACCAGTTCACTAAGTTTAAGCATTAGAAAAAGTGACAGAATTCATTGAGATCCAAGAACTATAGGAGTCTGCCATTATACCACTGCACCAAAACCATGCAGTTACTTCATTAATGTTAGTTTAAAAAGCTATTTTTCTACTTATGTTAGTTACTAATTTTATTTTTATAGAAAATTTACAGCTTAAAAAACAACAAAAGCAACAAAAAAACAACAACAACAACAAACAACCCAAATAGACAGATAACTTTTACTTTACACATATACATATAATCACATTAAGATTGTTACATTGTATATGTACGTTTAATTGAAAATCAATGCAAGAAAAACAGAATTCCATGTAAAACTATAATTAAGATTATTAATGTGTCCCTGATTATATAAAAATTCAGTTCAGAATCTTTTAATGTGTTTGTTTAAATCATTGCCAAAAATGTTGGCATTGGAATTAAGAACACATTGAGATTTTTTATTATACTTTTATTTTAAAATCTAGCATTGTTGTTTTAATTTTTAAATTATCAGCAGTATATTGCAATCTGTATTGTATCTTAAAACATAAGTTTACTTTACTTTTAATACTACCAAGATATTTAAACTGGTTTACATTCTCAATAAAAGTTCAAAACTGATTCATTTTTAAATATACTAACTCAAACAAAGATCACAACTAAGAACTTCCAGTCTACTAAGCTTATACCCATCATTGCTTTCTTAATTTTCAGGGGCTTGGACTAAAAAAAAGAGAAGAAAAGAGAAAATATTGGAGTCAGAAATGCTGTGTGTGTACTTAAAGGATAGAAATGTTGCACAAATGCAGAATCCCATGCTCACAGATATTATAAGATGTCCATTGGCAAGAATGATTCACAATAACTTGTTTCTACAGGAACTTAAGTGACTAAAGAAAGATATAGAAAAGTCTGTTTGTATCAGGAACAGTACCTAGCCTTTGATGAACCAATATCTTATCTTACAACACAGCAGAAGCTCTTAATTAGGCACTGTTTATTTGTTATTCACAGTTGACCTTCATATCTAAAAGTCATTCCACTATTCACTATTTATGAAGCCTACCAGAAAATATCTCATTTACATTATAAAGATTATTTCAAAGATATTCTAAAGAAGTCCAATGTTCATTGAGAAGATATGACAGAAAATAGAATACATTGGAGAGCTATAATTAGACATGGAGTAGAAGTATTTTAGAAAGAAAAGTTTACTGCTGAGGAATCTAAAAGACAACATAAAATAATAAATAAGCAAAAAAATGGATCAGGGTATTTTGTATGTGGATGTATTTGTGGGTCACAGATTAGCTTTTATTGTCATCACAAAACTCATTTCTAGAATAGTTTTTTCCCCTTTTGTTGGTGGCGGGATTTTAATTAATGGAACAAACTTTTTATATGTTGGATTGAAAACATTTGAGCTGGCAAAAATAGCACAATTATTAGCATACTGTAAATCTAGAAAAAAAAATTATTGTTTTCATTTTAATTCAAATTAAAAAAAACCACCAAAAACCTGTATTATATCTTGATCATTGTTCATTAGACTTCTTACAAAAATTCCAAAGGCCATTGTCATAAAAATTAGAAACAATGTGGGAGCAATTATACACCCTTGTTTAACATCAGTTTTCATTTTAAATGTCTCATATCTTTTGCTTGCAGTAATAAACTTTTTCTCATTACATCATGCAGAAGCTGAATAATATTAATAAATTTTGATGGATAACCAAAATAATTTCAAACATTGTCATAGACCTGCATATTAATAGAGTCAAATATCTTGACCAAATCAATAAAAGCAATATCTTTGTTCTTTACACTTGTCTTCATCTTGTCTAGTAATAAAAGCTATGTCTACATTGTTTCATGATTCTCTAAAAAACACTGAGTTTCTGATAATCATTCATCTATAATTGGAAACTATCACCAAAATTCTTAAAAGAACATTTACTATAATGGACAATAATGATATTCCATGATAATTATTGTTATCTTGTTTATTCCTTTTATTTTAAAAATTGTAATAATAAAAGTATTCTTAATATTAATGCACACCTTCATGGGTCCTTATATTCCTAAAAAAATGCAATATTTTTGAAGTTAATATATTACCACCATACTTTAAAACTTTTCTAGGTCTTTCATCAGGACTTGAAAACTTTCTCTTTTTAAGAGCTGTTTGATTTCACTAAACTAGATAGGCTTTATCCAAATTTAAATGAGTAGATAAAATGGGATATATCATTAAAAGTTGTCATTTAAATTCTTATATTATTATTTAGAAGATTATCAAATACTCCTTCCACCAATTCAAAATATCATTGTCATCATATAAAGCAAATCATTTCTGTATTTAATAGGATTGTAATCCCATTTCTCAGAAATACATGCTGCATTCAATGCATCAAAAACGATTTAGAGTAACCACAATCAATAAATATATGTATTATTCTTTGCAATTTTAACCCAAATAGTTTTTAAATCTTTTGGAAGTCATTGGAAATCTATTATTCTGCTAAATAGGAAGTGCAACATATTTTCTTTTACTTAAATCACTGACAGCAAGATCTCTGTCAGAAAACCAGTCATGATTCTTCTTTTTAGGGAACACAAAAATAGATTTAGTTGTATCAATAACATACTTATGAAAATTCCATGCTTCAGAAATATGGTAGTCTTGAAGATACAAATTAATAGTTTTAGAGTTTAATAACGTAAATTTTTTGTATGTAATAGATTCTTCTAAACAATGAACATAAATTATTTTGTAAATATGATTGAAATAATATCTATTTTTTAATGCAACTATGATTTTAATCTTGAAGTGCATTAATCTATAATCTGCTCAACTATCTATGATTGTAAGTGTTTATGTAATACGAACTTCTTTTATATTGTGACTACTACTGTAGTACAAGATATTAAATATCATTATTTTGAGCATGAATGCATCCATGTTTTTTATAGTTTTTTCCCTTAAGAAAGTGTTTGTTATAGTCAATGCATATGTTGTGCATATATTCAATAATAAACTATTTGGATTTACAGCAGCAATACTATTATTCCCAATAACTTTTAGTTAATGTATTGCTGTAATAATGCTATCAACAAAAAATAAAAACTTTCCTTCTCTGAATTCCAAGAATCTAAATTTGGAGCATGGTTAGTAATAGAATAAGCACAAATACTGTTGTGCAAGATCAATTTTAGCAACATTAATATTTCATTGAGATAAGAGAAATTTCAGCAGCAGAAGATACTAAATTAGATTTCACAGTAAATCCAACACTATGCTTTCTTCTTTCATTAACATGCTTTCCAAAAAAACTTGTTTCCATCCATCTATTTTTTAAACTTCCTTTCTCTGGCAGATGAGCTTCATTAAGTATAGCTATATCAATCTTAAGTCTTAAGAGTTTCTTAGCCATCAGTGCATTCCTCCATTCTGGTCTTGAAGAATTTGTATCAAGTAAAGTTTGCACATTCCATGCACCTATATTTAGAAAAAAAATAGATTTGTAATATTTACTTTTAGTCCTACACCACTATTATTGATATTATTTTTACTATTTTTATTATATTTATCACTGAAATGAGTAATCTGTTAGGCACATCAATCTAAATAGACTATGTAACCAGGCCACTTTTAAACCACAATTTTTAGACTTTTCCAGTTTAAGGGCTACCTAAACATACAATCTTTAACAGTTGAAACTACTGTTTCAATGAAATCTAATTCCAGGCTAACCCATTAGTATGTCTCGAGAAAAGATCATAACTAACAACTTCCAGACTACTTAGGCTGTCCTATCATTGCTTTCTTAATTTTCAAAGACTTGAGATAAAAAGGAAATTGGAGACAGAACACAACACAATATAAAAAATATCTAATTGCATGAGAACTTGACTAACCAAGCTCTACAATAAATAAAAATAATTATAGCATCATAAAATAATAAAATTTTATTACAGAGATACAACTGCAAAAAAAAATGCATTTGTTTGTTGACAGCTTTGAAACCTTTTAACATATGACATATGGATCTAAAAATGCTATTACAATCTCATTAACTAAATAGATAGTTCTATTCTATATGATATTATGAACAGGTCAAGAATATCTTGATTATCTTCTAAATAAAATAATTCAGATGAAAGTCTAATAATTTTAACAAGCCCATAAATGAAATATAGTTTATTAAATCTGTAATGTTCATAACATATAACTATATAAGTTTAAAACATTACTACAATATTTCACAAGTCAAATTTCCTAAAGATTCAATTAAATAAATTTGCAAATATTAGTTTATAATATTTAAACAGCATTAAACTGTTGCACATGCACTTTGGATTTTAAATATAAAATGAATGAATACTAACACTTCAACCACATGATAAAGTCTTTGGAAAAGATAGAATGGCCATCTATCTTTTCGAACCCAAACGCTTTTGTATTATTGTTTATAAAAAACATCGCGCTATATAAAATAATTGACTTATTTAAATAACTTTTTGAGAATCTGATTTATAAAGTATTATAGTAACACAAGTTCCATAAATAGCTTTAAAATTTCAGATAAACAATTTTAATGATATATTTAATTTTCAAAGTCATTTAGATTTAATCAGTACATATAACTTGAAGAAATCAGCTTTTTTAAATTTAAAAATAGGCAAGCAGAAGACAGAGAATATACAAAAAAAATTTAAAAGATGCAGCTTCAAAACTATTACATAAATTGACAAAGTTGTATTATCTGTTTTTGAGACTGTTTATTATTTCAATGTATAAAAGTAAGGGATAGAAAAACTATAATAATAAATATGAGTATCATTGTTGTTCATTATAGTAAAAATGCTTTCAAAATTTTATTAAGTGGATGATTTCCAGTTATAAATGATTCATTATCAAATATTCTTTATGTTTTAGAGAAACAAGATTCACTGTAGGCATGGTTTTTGTTGTCAGGCAATTGTAAAAAAAGTTTAGTAAATAAATATAAAATTAATATATTGATTTTATTAAGTATTTGACTCAATTAGTAAAAAGATTTATGGCAATTTTTAAGAATTGCTCATAAATTTTATGCAAAAAATAACATTATTAGTGATTCTGAGATATTTGTAATGAAAACAGGTATTTAACAGAAATTTGTATTAACTTCATGTTTTATTTTTATGCCATTTGCCTTTGGAACATAGAATAGATGAATTCAAGATGTAGGATGTTTGAACTAATTAAACTCAATAATTTTACATTCTTGACTTTTAGAGTGACAATGTGCTGATAACAGTTCTAATTCTTGCCAATTCAAAATATAATCTTCAAATTTCTTTTAATGTTTTGAATGCAATTTGTAAATGTTCAGGTGATTTATCTGTCGGTAATGAAAAAAAAAAAGTGAAAACTTTTAACATGGATGATTGTCATTTTAGTGAAGCAAATCACTTTAATTATCTTGGCAGCTTTTTAGACAGAAAGGTGTTTTTGAAAATGGAGGTACATATGAACACACATATACTGCTGCTGCATTCACCATTGAAGTTGTTATTTTATCAATCCCTATAAATGTAGCATTGAGGGGTTGTAAAATTTTTATTTAAAAGGCTAATAATATTATAAAAATATAATAGGAAGCTCAAATGACCAATTGATATAATTTCCAGTGCTTGCTAGATCAGGAATTTAATTTATTATTATTGTTAAATTGGACAAATGAAGAGTAATAGATTTTCTAAAAATAATTTATGATGCACTTGAGCATGATTTTTATGGAGAAAAAAAATATCATTTAAAACATTCAGAAAAAAAAAATATTGATTATATTAATTAAAAAGATGTGAATGAGGGTGTGATTCAATAAGGAATTACAATTAGATAAAGAATTGAAATATCAAAAAGAAAAAAAAAGTTTACTGCAAAGGATGTCAAAAGGCAGTATGTAAGATGCCAAACAAACAGACAAAAGAAACAGTATATTATATGTTTATCATTTTTATTCATCATTAATGCTCTGCAGAACAAAATCCTATGTAATCCAGTTTTTCTGATCTCTTCTCTACATCATTTTAACAAACTTTTTCATATTTCCTTGCAATTTTTAGGGATATTGTTTAAAACTTCAACTTTTCACTGTTATCTTTTGTAGCAATAAGCACAGATCAGCTCTATTTTAATCTCTTAATTCTTTCAATGATACCTATGGAATCTCTCACTCATGTATTTTACTTTGAAATTATTCTTAATACTACCAACATACAATTCTCCATTTTTCATTGTGTGATCTAAAGTTTATGAGTTGCTTTTCTGTTAATTTGGGATCCAAGTCTCAGATTTATATGTAAGATATATTTCCATTTAATTTTAGGTTATTTCTACCAAAAGTTTTCCATGCAAGTTTAATTCTATGATCAACTTTATCCATTATGTCTCCATCCGTAGCATATTATATGTGTTATATATAGAGCTCTCAAATAAGCTCTTAATAAGCAACCCCAGACTAGTTTCTGCTACTGGTTTCCTCAGTGAGGTGATAGGATATTCAAGCATTAGACTATGTGATAAAATTAAGTAAGATATTGACCATGTATTCCATGAGTTGTTATATAAGATGCCAAATCAATGGAATTCTTCATATGACGCCATTACAGTCTCTTGAGGATTACAGATTGTATTGATATATATAATTCGTAGACAATCTATTCTCCATCTTTTTTTTCTCTCCTGTTAAAATATTTAATTTAATAATAAAAAAAACAGATAATTATTACTCATAATAATAAATACCGTAATACACTATATGCTCGTTTAAATAGCAACGTATGTTGCATGCAAGCTTATATTCAATAATTAAATAGTAAAATTATATATATATATATATATTTGTTTAAACTAAAAATTAACTGAATTTTTTGCAAATTTTTTATATCTTCAAACATTACAATTATTTCTTCAAAAATATATTTCAAGTTTATTTATATAAAATATTTTTATTTTTAAATTTTACTATAATCTTTCTATACGTTGTTAAATCAAGTTATTTTTATTGTCAAGTTTATATAAGTATATATATGCATATAAACTTTTTTAATTTATAAAATATGCTTAGACACACTCATATATATTACTACACATACAAATATATATATTATCGAGTTTATATATTTAAATATTTGAGAGAAAAAGTATAAAAGAATAAAATAAGTTATGGAATGTAATTTTTTCAGCAAAGTCTTTAAATTATTTTTTTTTTTTACCTTGTAAGTACAATATTATAATTATTTTGTCAATTAACTAATTATATTAAACAATACTGTAAGATAGCTCTTAAAACCCAGACCTCCACATTGGCGCAATTTTCTTTTTCAGAAAAACTTTTTTTTTCTTCAAATTTTGTTTAAGCAAACAGTGCTTGCGAGTTTTATTACTAAGAGAGAAAAATATATCTTTTGTCAAAGAAACAAGTTCTGAGAAACTCCATTCTTTTGGGATTCATTTTAAACCTTTAACAAAGAGAAAGAACTGTTAGAAAGAAGCAAAAGGTAGACAAAATAGTAACTACAGTATAGCTAAAATGAGAAATCTACTTCCTGTTTGCTACCGGTTTATGAAGAGATCTCTTATGTCTAATCAAGCGGAAATGGTTACTCAGAATTTGAGGTAATAATACACTCGTTTGATAATGTAACCCTATAGACTATAGAAGAAAATATTTTAAAAAGAATGGACAATTGGAACATGTTTGCTTTTTTATAGATATATTTTAGATTTTTTTTTTTTTTTTTTAAAAAAACTCTTGAAAAGAGCACTGTTATATATATGTTTTGGATTTTAAACCTATATACCGCGCTGTGAAATCTGTCCATTGTGCAATTAGTTTTGCAATTTGATATTTTAACTTTCAAATAAAAAACAATTGCAGATTATTGTTGTGTTTTAATTATTGTGTAAAATAATTTTAAAATAATTTTTAAAAAAAAAAAATCCTATGCTTTGTTATTCCGATTTCACATATGAGGTTCGAGCAAGGCAAGTGAAAAGTTAAGTTTCGTTCCAGGACAAACACATTTCTACTGCACTAAACCGCACAATATAAAACTATTTTGTTTTTAAGAAAAACATTTTTTTTTTAAGAGGAAATAGTGGATTATTATTATTTCTACCAGTTTATGAAGATATGTAGAGTATACATGTGCAGGGATATCGAAAATCAGTGCTGAGACCAGGAAAAATGATTTTTAACATTCACCCCCAAAACAAAATATACATATACTATGAACAATTTCAGACATTCAGCTATTAAAATTTATAAGTAAGAAAAACATTTTGTAGAGTAAGAATATTTATTATTTAGTACAATGCTTAACACACTAAAAATAGACATAAGAATAAATCTTTACCATGTATTTTGAATTTTCTCAGAAAATTGTCAATCGTTTAAAAATAATCAAATATTGTCTATGACTAATGCTACATTCTCTTTAACAATTATGGACTATAAAGATCAAAGAATTAGGAAATCATCTATGACTTTTTTTTTCATATTAAGTTTTTGCATGAAGATTGAAATTGCTAAATAGGCAATAAAATAATAGACTAAATAATAAGGTTATCATTACTAGTGGTTTGCTATATCTTGCCATTGTTTTAACACATTTTATTATAGAATCTCAATTTAAAAGATACAACACAAATTTTAATGTTTCATTACATTATCAAGATGTTTGCACAAAATATATTTATTAACCATCAGAAAAAACAAATTTACTTTACTTTTTTTTTTTTTTACTGAAGTAAAATCATTTATCCAATTTATCCAAATCACTTCGAACATTTTTTTGCAAAAACCTTTTATTGTACATATATACACATACACCTATGTTTTGACTGTCCTGCAGTCTTCTTCAGAGCCAAATTTACTTTAACCTTTTTAAAATTTGGCTCTGAATAAGACTACAGGACAGTCAAAACATAGGTATATGTGTATATATGTACAATAAAAGGTTTTTTTGCAAAAAAGTGTTCAAAGTGATTTGGATAAATTAGGTTTATATAAGATATTATAGCAAAAATAAAGAAAAAGGTGATTTTGGTAAAATATTTTTTATGAATAATACATGCAACATGTATACTAAGAAAGGCTTGTTAAATAGTTTAAAATAAAAATGTTAAATACATCAACATAATCTGCTAAACATGCTTTTAACTAATTAGTAGTCATACTCTTAGCTATAATTATCCAAGAAGATTGTGAGATTTATAGGAGAATCACAAAAGTGGTGATTTACATAAAATTTGATTATAAGATGTAAATAAATTTATTTAAATGAACAGTTTTTTTAATAAGGGGATGCAGGATTCTTTCTTATTGATTGTTTGTATATTGTTAGTGATGTGCCAAGCCTTTTTAATTTTGCATTTAGCAGTTTAGCATTGTTTCTTTTGGAACAGACACTAAATTTAAAGAAGTTTATACTAAACAAAATCAAGAATTTTTTTTTAAAAATAATAAAATCAAATTTTCTATTATTTTAAATTAATTAATAATTATTCTTGCAGAAAATACCAAAAATGCAAGATAATGAATATTTAAAAAAATTATTACATAAATTATACAATTGGAATATTATTAATTTGAATGCCTATTATTCCAAAACTTCTGCTATTCAAAGAAAATTAAAAAGATGATCTTTAACATTTTCCAATAAAATAGCTTGTACACATATTTTTGAACAAAATTAAAGGAAAAAAAAAGTTTAATAAATATATATAAATTAACAAATCTAATTATAATGAGTTTTTTTTTCTTCTTTCTGTCTTAGCAGAATTTAGATTTAGAATAATTAGATAAAGGATATATTTTTGAAATTGAAAAATTTACAAATCTAAAAAAAAAAAAAAAAATTGAAGGTTTTTGAATTGATGGTATTTACTGGTATGCACACACAAATGGAAAAGTTTGTCAAAATATTTTTTATAGCTTGTACTCTGTCCAAATTAATATTTTTATTTACTAGCCTTTTTAATACTATATTGTTCATTAAAATAATAATTCAAATATGAGCATAAATACTAGAGGAGGAATAAATTAATTGATTATAAAAACAGTGCAAACACACTTATGATGATCATGAAGTACTAACATCCAAGTTAGTTAGTTACATTTGTGTAAAATACTTGGGAGAGGGGGTGTGTGTGAAGAAAATCAATATAAACAATTTTAAAACAAAAAGGAATTAGTTACACTTTATCCACAAGAATAAATGCTATTTACTAAATTTATAAAGTATGAATGAATAGATAGATAAAGTAAAAATACATAGTTTCACAAAGCTCTAATTTTCAGAATTCATGTAATTATAGATATTCCTGAAGCAAATACTCATATCTCTAAACTCAATTCTATATAAAGGAAAATATTCAGCAATTAATGTTAATGCCACTTCAAACCATTACAAATATTTTTAGGCCATCTGGTATCAAGTTTAACTATGAACAGATGAAAAAATGAATCCATTTTTCTTCTGACATTTACATGTGTGATATCACATGCAAAATTTAAGTCAATTAAAATATTGTTGAAGATCCATTACAATCAGCTTAAATTTTAATAAGCAAGATAAAGGAAATAGCTATATATTTTAATACCCTTGCAAATATCACTGCCATGATATATTATATGTAGATAAACCAAATAATCATTTATATACATTGTTTATTCTATATATCTATTTAAGTACTTAGATATCAGATGGAAAATAGATTTAATTTTTTATCTGTTCATAGTTAAATTTGATACTAAGTAAGATAGAAAAATGTGCTGAATTGAAAAAGTACTAGTCTGTTGATAAGTATTTATTTTATATAGGATTCATAGAATTGTGTTTGTTTTATATATATATATATATATATAATATACTACTCTGGTATAATTTTCAAGATTAATTAAATGAATAGAATAAATATTTATTTAACCTTGTATATTTAAATTAAAATTAATTTGAATGAAACTCCAATAACATCTCAACTGTCATAAATTTCACAATTAATGTTATTGTTCATTCTACATGATATTTAAAATACATAGATGACAAACAAAAGTTAAATTCATTTTTTTCATCTATCCAACATTAAATTTAATACTAGATGAGATGAAAAATTGTTAATTAGTGATTATTTAAGTATAGATATTAATTACTAAATATATAAAAATCATATTCATTGTTATACTTTTTGTTTTTGTTTGTAATATATATAATAGATATAAAGTTTTATTGTTCATTGATAAAAGTAAATAGATATAGCAAAAAAAATATAAACTCTACTT